>BPTQ01000001.1:264223892-264450973 GCA_019973895.1 Chrysanthemum seticuspe
GGATATGGGGAAGACAAACAGTGGGGGCGCGTTTTTCTGCTTGTTTGACTTTCTTTGACTTGGGCAGTCCAAAATAGGAAAAGACAGGGGTCAAAGGTATAAGTGACAGGGGGGTCAAAAGTAGTTTTGACAAGTCTTGGCTCTAGTTTAGACAAGGACTATTTTGTAAATCTGCCAATTTAGAGGGACCAAACCTGTAATTTTCCAAACTTGTCACAAGGACTGAAATTGACAACCTTTAATAGTGCAAGGACTATTTTTGACATTTTCAAATTTTCAAAGGACTATTTTTGCCAAATTCCAAAGTTCAGGGACCTAAGTTGTAATTTTGCAATTTTAAGTTTCAAGGACCAATTTTGACAACTTAGGAATCCCTAGGGACTCAAAATGATATTTTTCTTTATTTGGATTTACCAGGGACTGTTTTTGACAACTTTTGAAACTTGGGGGACTAAAACTGCCAATTATGCAAACTTGATACGTTTTTCACCAGATTTTGATATTTTTGCATTTAAAACACATAAAACACTTATTTGTGATATTTTTATCATTTTGATGCATTTCTGAGTGTTTTCAGATGTTTTTGCAGTCTAAATTGTACAAAAATGATGAGTATTTACACACTCATCATACGGCGTAACTCTTTCCTGATGTTACGCCGTAACCAGCTTTTCCAGAGCAAATTACGAAGAAATGGATGTTACGGCGTAACTCTTAACTTATGCTACGCCATAACCAGATCTGGCCTATAAATACCGCCCAAATTTCATCATTTATATTCATCTACTTCACACACCAATTCAGAGAACGTGAGTTGAAGGTTGAAGAAAGATATTAAGGAGCATACAGAGCCATCTCCAAGGGAGAAATCACTCCCCTATAATAAGCATTAGCATTTTATCATTTCTTTACTTTCAATTCATGTATTTCGTAATGTTAAACATTGAATTGATTGTTTTAGTTAATATGAGCAGCTAAGCACCTCTGGTGCTAGCATAGATAGGATTATTTAATTGTTTTGTTTATGTTTACTTTGCTTCCGTATAATTGTTTCTAGTGTATGCATGCATAGTTTGTTGGTAGCTACCCTTGTTTCGGGAGTTTTGAATGGCGGTAGTGGCTAGTTACCTAGGAGATATAACAAACTGACCCTAAGTACTTAGACAGATTGGGAAGGGTAAGAATGGACCAACTGACGACCCTTATTCGCTTCTGCTTTTTGACCAACTGACCACCTACCTTTTGGATGAACTTAAGAAGTTAGGGATGAGTGTTTAAGATGCTAGTTCCCGGGCACCCATTGTTACAAATCTTGCTTGTAGCGGAACTTAATGACTTGGCTTAGGGGACTAAAAACAACTGGACTTTCAAGGGGTCACCTAAGATCTCCGGTGGAAACCTTTGCTGATAGGTTAGGACGAACTAACCAAATGCTGTCCTAGCGACCTTTACCCCCACTTGAAGCGATTGGAAGTAAATAAACGTGAAGTTAACATGATAGGAAGAATAACTAGGTTAGCACACTTCTCATCTATTGATCACAACCCTAGCCTTTATTTGCTTTTCTTATTTGCTTTCTTTGTCTTTAGTTATTAATTAATCGTTTCAACATTAAAATTTATGACACCTAGACTTAGTTAAAATCCGCACACATAGCTCTTGAGACGACCTTGGTTTTACCAAATACTACACTACACACGATTGGGTACACTGCTCATTAGTGCTTTAGGGTAGACCATATGTTTAATGAGACAATATAAATATTAAAACATGGTCAGTAAAACCTGCATCAAGTTTTTGGCGCTGCTGCCGGGGAGTTATATTAGGATTTTCATTAAGTCTCTCATTTCTGTTTTGTTTTAAAAGTTTCTCAATTTCTCACGATCTCTTTTCAAGTTTCAAGTACCATTGAAGTTGTTAACATTGATGACTTCACTCTTGAGAAATATTTGGCGTTGACAAGAGAAGAACAAGGGCCGGGGCTCGTAAGACCGGAAATTGGAGCTAATGTCCGTTTCGAGATTAAAGATCAATTTATGAGGGATCTTCGTGCTAACCCTTTTTCAGGAAATAGGGACGAAGATGCCTATGAGCACTTTGAGAATGTCTTATACAACGCAAGCCTTTTCAACATTTCGGGTGTATCTCATGACGCTGTTATGCTAAGGGTGTTCCCCATGAATCTTACTAGGGGAGCAAGAAGATGGATCTAAAGACTGCCCGCCGGGGCAGTTGATACATGGGCTCTACTAAAAAAGCACTTCATCCAAAGATATCATCCTCCGTCAAAGATATCTAATCAGCTCATGAAGATCCATAATTTCTAGCAAGATGACGATGAAACATTGTATCAAGCCTGGGATAGGTACAACGATCTCCTCTACAAGTGTCCAACTTATGACCTGACCTGAACAACCAGCAAAAGGTCAACATCTTTTACAAGGGTATCAACATAACTACGAGACAGATGCTGGACTACCAAGGACTGATCCCGAACATGACTCCTACTCTCGCCATTGAAGCCATCCAAAAAATGGCCGACCATTCCCAAAAATGGCACGATGAAGGAAGCAAGAGGAACCAAGGCGGAAATCTTGACGGAATTGCCGCCATCACTAGCAAAATTGAAAATCTTGGTCGAGATATGCTCAAGCTAAGAGAAAGTGTTCATGCCATCCAAGTAGGTTGCGAAAGCTGCGGAGGAGGAAATCTCACCAAAAATTGTCCTCACATTAACGAGGATAGCACAATCGAAGAAGCTAAATATGGAGAAAATCGACCGTTTTATGGGGAAAATCAAAATAGTAATGGCTATCGTGGAGGACCTGCTGGAAATTACGACCGCGGGCCTTATGGAGAAAAAGACCCAACATTGAAGAGACCATAAACAAATTTCTAGAAACCTCAGCCCAAAGACAAAATGAATGGCTAAAGGAATTCCATGAAAACACTAATAGAAGCCTCTCAAATCACGACACAACCCTAAAAAAACTTGAAATAATGGTGGAAAATCTTAGTAAGAAGGTAAGGAAAAACAACACTAAACCGGAAGGGACAAAACCTATGATGAAATGCAAGGTCATATTTTCTGATGAAGATTCAAAGTTACAAGTCAATTCTCCCACCAAAAATTCGGTTACGAGTGAAAATTCCGATGACAGTGTTCAGTTACGCTGTAACACTTCTGACGAGTTACGGTGTAACCATGGGTTAGAAAATGATCGTGGCATTATGAAGAAAGATACCGATGTTGATGACAGGAGTGAGTTACGCCGTAACCAAATATCAGAGTTACGGCGTAATTGGGACACGTGGTTCGACAAATTTCTCGAGTTAGATGAATCCGGGACGTAGGTTATTAACGGATGGTCCAATGATATTAATTTATGCCCCCAATCTCCATCTAGAAGGAAGTATCACTGGTGTAAGAAAATTCCCACATCTAATGGGGAATGGTACGATCTATGGGCTTCATGCGACCCTTGGAACAAAATTTGCGATGGAGGAATTGATAAGGATAGGGTCAAGGATAAAAAATTCATTTGGCCTGCATATACTGATGAAGAAAGGTTGGAAAATCTCTCATTCGAAGAAGAGGAGGAACCACCTATTAGGAACTATTGCACCTCGATAATTATCACTGATAATGAGTCCACACGAGCATGGCCTGCATGCAATCCTTTCCGTGAGTATTGAAACAGGGGTGGTAACATGAAAGACGAGGAATGGACATGCCTGCATGAGCTCGAAAGACATGATGTTAAGTTCGGGGATCTATCCTTCGATGATTGGTATGCAGTATAATTCGGGGATGCTAAAATTAACCCAAATCTGCTAAAGAAGCTCAAGATTGATTATGAGGAGCATTGTCTACATAAGAAGCCCATAAATAATGATATCAACTGCATGGAGGATCCCTCAAGCGACACCAATGACGAGGTAACTCGAAGTCATTGGTGTGAGAAGATAAGGACACCTGGTGAAGTTTTTTGGGCATCTTGCAACCCCGTATGATGATAAATGTAACGGAGGAAGCAGTATTAAGAGAATTGGGGAATATGAATTATTTTGGACCTCAACAAATGATGCGGAAAGGACTGAGGTTAGACAATATAGGATTTGGCAATTGAGTAAAAATCAAGTATGGGAAAGTTGATGCATTGACCAAGGAAAAGATCTGGAAGGGATGTATGAGTAAAGAAGACCCGAGCGAAGAAATTCTCAACGACATAAGTGAAGTAATGGATGAAGATATCAAGGATTCAATGAGAAATGAGAAAGAGGAATGCAAACGGGTACTAGTGGAAGATTTACTCGACGATGAATGGTTTAAAGGTACGAAGTCCGACGATGATGATATAGAAGGGATTTTAGATTACCTTGAATTACAAGGTGAAGATGGATTCACTAACCCCGATGATGAAGCATATGGGCAAAGAAGGTGCAAACTTCTTGGCATTCCGTATAAGAGGCCGCCACCGATTGTAGCTGAAAAATATGAGTTTACTAGATACCACTTGGGGCCGAACGAAAAGTTTTGCAAAATTCAGAAGATCGAGACTAAAGAATATCTCTGAACTGCTACAAATGTTGCCTGGGTCAGACATAATTTGATGAAGGATATGGAGGAAGTTGGCCAAGTCCAAAGGCTACCATAAAGCCCCGTGGCTTCGAGTATAACTTAAAGACTCAAAAATAAAGAAAAGTGCTATTTCGAGAGACAACCCGAATTATCCCTTTCATTTTTTTTTATTTTCATTTCTGTTGTATTTTGTGTTTTTAACCATTTTTGCAGGAAATCAGAGAAAATTTACTGCAGCATGCTGAACGGGGACCTGATCCGT
This sequence comes from Chrysanthemum seticuspe, assembly GCA_019973895.1. Lineage (NCBI taxonomy): Eukaryota > Viridiplantae > Streptophyta > Magnoliopsida > Asterales > Asteraceae > Chrysanthemum > Chrysanthemum seticuspe. The sequence goes on from BPTQ01000001.1 coordinate 264,228,737, forward strand.
CCACAGTTACGGTGTAACTCATTCTTTTGGTTACGCCGTAACATACTTTTTGCAGTAGTTCGTCTCAAGAGCATTATCAATTACGGCGTAATCCCATGCAATGGTTACGTCGTAGCTACACTCCTGTAGCGTCTGCTAGGTTTTGCATTCATTACGGCGTAACTCCTTATAAGAGTTACGACGTAACTATCCTCTGTAACACTACTTTCTTTTTTTTAAACACGATAGCCTTGTATTAATTTTTAAATGAACTTTGTGGGTATGTTCCCTGTAAGCCCTCACGAAACTACACTCGCCCACTTGGGACACCAAGTGGTTTAAAAGGCTTGTTTCATACGCTAAATGCAACCGTGATTCCTACAAAAGTGAGTTAGGTTTCTTTTTCATTTTTCTTTTTCTTTTTTTAGAATTATGCTTTTCGGTAGTGTGATTTCAGGGATTGAAGTTTTCTCGTGGATGCTTATGCGAAGGCACGATTCTTTTCATGAGCCTTCTTTCTTTTTGGAGCAAATTTCAGAGAAGTTCTCGCTCTAATTCTAATTTTCTCTTCACTTTTATTTAACGCTTATTACAAAAGGGACTTTGTACATTTCAAGTGGGGGGACGGTAGTAGAATTGTGTCTTTAACTTTATTTTGCCTTCATTTTTCTAGTTTATTCTGAAAAATTATGCCATTTTTAAAATTTTGACATGTTTTTCTTACCCTAACTAGATTAGACCTTAGCTGAGCACATTATAACCCTTAATATTATATGGTAAGATTAGCCTTATCCGTTTCCAAATTTTTACCCCAAATCCACCAAATTATGAGTGTGCCGGTAGCTTGTAAACTTTAGAACTTGGCCTTTGCATCTTTTCGAGACCATAGACGAGGTATGTTGAGTTAGCTCGATGTATTTGGATGTTTCAGTTTAAGAAGGCAGTATTATAGGATTATCACCCAAATAGCCTATCATTGTGTGTCTATCGATTAGTCACCTCGACTTCTCGACCCCAATTTTAAACCCTTTGTTGCACTCACCTTTAGTGCAAGATACCCCTGGATACACCCATCTGAGCCATTCCTTTCTTTTGTTTACCCACCATATTGTTTCGTTACACCCTTACACCTTAGCCTACCCTGTAGTCTTTATTTATAATTGGGAAGTCACTGTTTGCCTAAGTTCAAGGTTCAAGTGGAAAGGTTAAGGAATCACGCTTTCGTCGACGACATATTCTTGAAGATCATTGAGACCCCCCAAATTCCTATATTGTTCATCTCAAGTAGAGGGATGTTATGTTTGTTGAAAAAAAAAATAGTTATTGTTATTTATTTGATTGTAAAGTGCGAAGTTATAATCACTATGTTATGAGCTTACTATAGATTTAGTATCGAGGAGGCCACCTCGGTCACATTTAAAGAATGGATTTGGAAATGTACCCATCATGACGTCCTCTAATGGCACATCTACCTGGTATTATCATGATCCGGTTTCTTAACTTCGAAACTTGAACTTTGGACGAACGGTAAGTGGTGATGACTTGGTTATAGATTTTGACTACCTGCTTGATTTTTTTACACCAATTTTAACCCATGTCTTATCCTACCCTTTAGTCATGAAGCGTGTCTAGGTGATGCAGTGAGCAATCTTTGGTGTCTTGGCCATGGATTTGGTCATGTATCATTGATTTTGTCCACTTCACCGTGACATGTTAGTAATGACAACTCACCCTTAACCTTTGTCATGTCTACCCATATTGGCTTCAAGAATTGTTTAGCCCTTAACTCTAGTGGTGGAGATTTGTGTAACCGCCAAGATTATGATAGAATACACGCTATGACTGTGCGTTGAGTGATCACCCCAAAATTGACACTTAGAATAGTTGAGAGATTTGAGTGTTTTATTCCTATTTCGTGAGGTGTTCGGCTTTGTTTTATTCTAGCATAAGGGATTTGTAAACTTATATTTTCCAGGTAATGAGAGATATCGTTTTAGAAATCTATCTAATAAGGTGTACTTGAGGGCAAGTAGAGTTCAAGTGGGGGGATATTTGATAACATCAAATAATCCTGAATATTAAGTGTCAATTTCCCCCGATAATGCTCGTATTTTATATCATTTATATGGATTTACGCTTGTTTTCCTCTATATTTCACGTTCAGGTAAATTACGAGCATTGGAGCTAATGAGACGCGGATTTGGAGAGTTTATTGAAGATATATGATAGTACGCTCATTTTAAAGATGTTACGGCGTAACTCTCATCTCACATTACGCCGTAACAGAAGCGTGGCTCAGAAAACCAACTAAACGGAAGATTATGGCGTAACTCCCTCCTAGGATTACGTCGTAACTAATTAGGTCAAATGAGGTTCCGCGCTGCTGCAAGATACGACGCAATTAATTCCAAAATTACGGCGTAATCACTATTTATTGAAGATACGGCGTAACTCTTTCCTGATGTTACCCCGTAACTAGCTTTTCCAGAGCAAATTATGAAGAAATGGATGTTACGGCGTAACTATTAACTTAAGTTACGCTGTAACCAGATCTGGCCTATAAATACCACCCAAATTCAATCATTTCTTTTCATCCACTTCACACACCAATTCAGAGAACGTGAGTAGAAGGTGTTAGGCAGATCTTAGGGAGCATATGGAGCCATCTCCAAGGGAGAAATCACTCCCCTACGATAAGCATTAGCATTTTATCATTTATTTACTTTCAATTCATATATTTCGTAATGTTAAACATTGAATCGATTGTTTTAGTTAATATGAGCGGCTAAGCACCTCTGGTGCTAGCCTAGTTATGATTTCTTAATTGTTTTGTTTATGTTTACATTGCTTCCGTATAATTGTTTCTAGTGTAAGCATGCATAGTTTGTTGGTAGCTACCCTTGTTTCGGTAGTTTTGAATGGCAGTATTGGCTAGTTACTTAGGAGATATGACCAACTGACCCTAAGTAGTTAGACTGAGTGAGAATGGTAAGAATTGACCAACTGACGACCCTTCTTCGCTTGTGCGATTTGACCAACTGACCACCTACCGTTTGCATGAACTTACGAAGTTAGGGATGAGTGTTTAAGATGCTAGCGCTCGGGCACTCATTGTTACAAATCTTGCTTGTAGCGGAACTTAATGACTTGGCTTAGGGGACTAAAAACAACTGGACTTTTTAGGGGTCACCCAAGATCTCCGGTGGAAACCTTTGCTGATAGGTTAGGACGAATTTACCAAATGCTATCCTAGCGACATTTACCACTTGAAGCAATTGGAAGTAATTAAATGTGAACTTAACATGATAGGAAGAATAACTAGGTTAGCACACTTCTCCTCTATTGATCACAACCCTCACCTTTATTTGCTTTCTTTATTTTCTTTCTTTGTCTTTAGTTATTAATTAATCATTTCAACATTAAAATCTATGACACCTAGACTTAGTTAAAATCCGAACACATAGATCTTGGGACTACCTTGGTTTTACCAAATACTACACTACACCTGACCGGGTACACTGCCCGTTAGTGCATTAGGGTAGATCATAGGTATAACGAGACAATATAAATATTAAAACCTTGTCAGTAAAACCTGCATAAAAAATCCTCTCTCTTTTTGATACGGTTGCATTATTCCACGTGCTTTATCTCTATCATTAATCATCAAAACTGGTGGCATCTTGTTTTTAACGCATATGATTATGTATAATCAAAGAAAAATATGAACTTTTACAATACATGAAGCTGGAATAAAAAGATTGTTTTCGGGATTTCAAATTATGTTAATGGTGCATGATCATGAACCGAAGGGTAATTTGGACGCCATTATCGTGTTTGTTTTTGACGTCATAAAAAAATTATTTTTCAAAGTCCATTATAAAATATTTTAGCTTCTTCTAAATAGTTTAAGTTTTCCAAATGACCTAAATTCCCTATTGCGACAATTGTGACCGTTGCCAGCATTACACAAATGCGGCAAATTACGGTCTAATGCAAGCGCATTTTGGGATAGCCTCCCATTAGGTACCATGATGCAAAATCCTAAATGCAATGCAACGATGCGAGTAATTTACGTAATGATGCGCGCATTTTTAAACCAAGCCACCAATAATCAAGATCCCTAAATAACCAAAACTAGGGTTTAAAGAAACCCTAACCGATCAAACCATAAACCACCATATCTATACTCAAACCACCACGACGGTTGAGATAACAGCCCCAATTGAACGATTACACTACCTGATCAAGAAACCTCCAAAATTTCACGTAATACAAAGCCCCTTAAAAATAAGAACCACCAGAAATCAAAACTGGCTCTGATACCATGTAAAAACTATCAAACAAATCTCAAATCACAACCACAACACCAACAAGTTACCCAACCAACCACCCTGTGGTGAAATTTTTTATTACTTATAGTCTAGAAGATGAGTCCATAAACATGTGCTCACCAAACAATACAAGAGAAAAAATAGTCCCCTTATTCAGGATGCTACTATCATACTACAATGAAAATAGTACAAAGATCCTCGCGACAACTCTCATTATCAGACTAACAACTATACCAGACTAGATGATCATGATGATCATTAACAGAACTCAATACAAGAGGAAAAAAGACTTATGTGTGTAAACTTTAGAGAGAATGTAAAAACTAGAAATTGAGATATGAAACCCTAGGTGCAAATAGTTGCTTATATACTGCAATGTTCCTGTATAGTCCTTCTAGTGTAGAGAACTTGCCAAATATAAACCAAACTTGCAAACTATAAAGAATATGTCAACATTAGTCCCTCAACTTTGTTCAAGTCAAAAGGCTTGAATATAACAACATATTTTTACAACTTTCCCGTCAAATTCAGTTACATTTCTGACCAATTTAGTTACGTTTATGGCCAACTAAATTCCCTTCATTCCATAGTTTTGAAATATGTTTCCAATCACAAACACATTTATCTTGATCTGTTTCTTGTGTAATACTTTTCAATCTCACATACGTTAGGGATCTTTTGATCATATAGGTTCATCATCTCACAAAATATATGTGCCTAATCATTAGTGGTTTATTAACCAAACTAGGGCTCTTCTTGAATGGATTATCATATTGAGTTGCTTAAATTTTACAGAATCCACATTCTTAATTGAGAATCGTGGCTCCTGCAACAAGAAATGGTGTTTCTAGCAGTGGTGATGAGAATGTTACAAGACAATATGTTGATGATGCTATGGCTGAGATTAGACAAACTCTTGCAACACTTACTAGTACTATCACAGTTTTGAGCATCCAGAACAATCAAGTGGTGGGTACTCGAATTGGAAGAAAAGCTAGTCAGTTTGGTAGATTGGCTAAAGTGGAATTCTCGAAGTTTGAGGGTGATGATTTTATGGGATGGGTACTCATGTGTGAACAACTCTTTAATTCATGTATGTACTTGGTGTTCCACATGATTATTTTGATGAATTTCTTGATGATTTTCATGGGGTAATGTGGTTTATTTCTAATGTCACGTTTTATCCAACTCAGAGCCGGCCTAGCCATGGATGAGTTGTGCGACGTCCCATGGCATCAATGAAATAGGGGGCATCAAATTAGGGAAGACCCAACATATACTGTACAGGGGCTAAGCAATTGTAGCGGGTATATCCTATTTGAGCCAATAAAATGTAAATATAATGATGTTTTGGATGGTGCCACTAATAACCGATAATGCTTCTGATTGTAACCATTAATCTTTGATTAAGTATGTAAGAAATTGAAAAGAAAAGTTCATACAAACCTGCTGTGTGAAAAGAAACCACGACAAAAAAAGGAAGACCACAGATTGGTTTGACTTCTACATTTCTTTATAACTATTTCATTTCAGTTTTACTGTCTTTTTACTATACTTATTTCACCAACCAATTACATTTTTGGGGTAAAGGGATTCTCGGTAAAGTATATTACACAAAAAAAACATTGAAGTACGAAGGATGTAGGTGATGTCCTATATCTCGTCTCGATACATAGGCACAATAAGAGAGCATCGGTTGTGCTTAAAACCAAACCAACATAAGATTGATATGCCAATCTCACAAAACAACTAACCTCTATGCAAATGTAACACAACCTATGAAGAAAAATATGATAACATATAAGAAATTCCAATAACCATAGAATCCATCAATCATATTTTTAGAAGCATTCCCATGATCCACTTCCTCGACCACATGTTCCATGTTGTCAAAATCCATATTATCCCTATCAAAATAGTTAATTTTTGTTTCAGGAGAGAAAACTAAATTTCTCTTAGGAGAGTCCGCTTTCCTACCCAACCAAATACCAGTCTTCCTGGGAGGAGCGTCTACCTTCTTCCTTGTATCATCAACCAAGTCATCCATAGAATTACCATTATCTTCCTCAAGAGTAGAAAACGGAGTATATATTGTAGTACTAGACTTCGGCTTCACAACCTGTCTACAGGAGCCATTATTAGTTCTATTAAACCCACCACCTTGATTGCCTTGGATTCCCCAATTACCAACTTTGCTTGTCTTACATTTCACACTGTAAAAACCATCAACCTGAACATCTTTCTTTTTCCCAGAATTCGGGTGTGTGTGCCTAGGTGAAGGATTTTTAGGGCAATCATCACACGAGTGGCCAAATATCTTACATTTGTCACGTCTAGGAGGTTTTCATTCATAATATACACATATAGCCTCCATTGTGTAACAATGACCTTTCAACTTAGAAATTGCAACAACTAATTTGTCCGTTAACAAACATGTTGCATCCAACTCAATCAAGGCAAGAGCAAATCTACCACGCCTACAAGATTCCATACACATAGAACTCGTTTGAGAATCTAACATAAGAGGATTACCAATTTTAGTTGAAATCTTACTCAATTTATCACTAGTAACAACAACCATTGGTACATTGTGTAGTTTAACCCATACTGGCACCTTCATCAAATCTTCTTTGGATAGATTCGCATTAGGGGACCATTTCTTCAAAATAATAGTGACATTTTGAATCATATATGGACCATTCTCCAGCAAATATTCCAATCCTGTTTAGACTCGAACTTAAAGAAGAACAACCCATTATACATCATAAATTTTTGTAGCCCATACCTAGACCATTTATTCCAAGCATATGGTTCAACAAGAGGATATACAATATGCTTCTGATAACGCTCAAATTGTGCATATTTTTAGTAGCGTTATCCGTGCTTTTATGTATGTTATTTGGCTATAATCATATGCTTTTGTTACTTAATTGTATAAAAGTGTGTGTGCTAGTTCATCTATAGCCAAGTACAGGAAAGTGGAGAAAAAGACGGAAAAAGAAGTAAAAAACAAAGATTTATCCATGTACGAAGAATTCCTGACAAAAGCAAGTCTTGTGGAATTTATTCAAGAAGATAAATTCATCTAGGTAGTGGTCCAAAGACATAAGAATAATGAGGTGCAAGAAGCTAAAACGAAGAAATATTGAAAGACTCGTTGTTCCCGACACACCTTCACCATTTTGGCCATATCTTGAGCATACAAACTCCGGTTTAGATGATTCAAGTGGCCACGAAAAGAAATTTCAAAGGGCTACAACCTTCAAGCTTACCATTTTATGTCAAAATGTTCAAGCCATCGGTAGGGCCCTACAACCGATTCAGTTGGGGGTTGTCAAAGAAGACCAACCGATCGGCTGGTGACTAAACCGATCGGCTGGGAAGCCTGGGTCTGCTATTTCTTCATCACTAAGGCTCCATACTTACATCCAACAATTCTAGGTCCTTCCTACATGTATTCTAGGTCCTTCTAAGCTCCTTGGAGGCCAAGTTTAACATTTATAACCCCAAGCCTTGGAAATAGTATAAATAGGACCATTTTGTTAGGATATGAAAGTGCTGAAGATATGAAAGTACTGAAGATTGATAAAAGTACTGTAAGCTGCAAAGTACTGGAAAAAGTCAAAGAGTCAAAGTACTGCTAAAGACAAAGTCAAAGTACTGCACTATGAAGTCAAAGTACTGCAAGAACAAAAGAACTGTTATATTTGTTTATGGAAAGTATTGTAACTCTAGAATATTCTATGTTTAGATTACTTGTCGTACAAGGATACAAATTGTAAACCGACTACGATATCCTTGAGCCTATAAAAGGACTCCTAGATTGCCATTAGAGGTACGAGTTTATGAGTTTTAGAGTTTACGAATTCACAAGTTATTTAGTGTTTTAGAGAGAAGTTCGCTAATCTTAGAGTTGTTTAGAGTATCTGCATAATAAGCAGATTTAGAGTTTATAATAAAAGTTATTCTTCTTAGCTTTGTTAAGTAAATTCCGCGTACTTGATAAAGATTGCTCAGTGTTTCTTTGTTAATAACTTAGGATATCAAATAACCTTAGAGTCAATGGAAGCTAAAATAATAACACATGAAAATAATGAGATGGCTTGGGCTGAAAAATATGAACAACAGGATTACCAGTTAAAACTTAGTGAATGGAAGCTAAACTGTAAAATTGCTGAAATTGAGAAACTAACTAAGGAGAGGGGTAATCTGTTAGCTAAGTTTGATGCCTGGAAAGAATCTGGCTTGTCTCATGTTGCTTATGTTGAAAAACAGAGAAGGGCTTACATTAGAACTGGCTTAGGTTTTGGAATGGACTTTACTAACATGGAAGAAAACACAACTAGTGATCAGGATGATTTTAAGGACATAACCACTAGTGATGATGAACTCATTAACTATGTAGATACATCTAGTAATGAGGGCTCAATAAGTGAACCACCTCCTGAGTATAAGAAAGATAATGGTTATCATGCTGTTCCTCATCCCACTGGCATTCATCAACCCTCTAGGCCTGATGTTTCTCGTTTTGGAGTAGATAGTCTAGAGTTTAGGAAAAAGCTTGTAGCTCAATCTAGGTCTGAAAAACCCAAAGAAGCTGTTGAAAATAATGTTCAAAATCAAGCAATACCTTTAAATAAAAGTATTGCTCCACAAGCAGTACTGTAACGCCCCGACCCGCCAAGGGTAAAGGAATCACAAGTAATGGTGTCATATCAAAGCAAAACATTCATAACCAAAAGAAAGTCTTAACATAAATGCGGAAAATAAACCAAGTCAAATGACTTCAATACATAGGTCCCAGCGGAAACGAAATAAACGTCAACATAATATCCGAAATAAATAAGTCTAAATGGCATCATAAGAAATCAAAGCTAAAATCTCTAAGGTAAGTCCACTCAAGCACTCATCCCCAAAGCAACCCAGCTTCCAATGCTTAGATACCTGCCGTGGAAGAAAAGAAAAGTGCGGCTGAGCTTCAAAAGCCCAGTGAACAGATATGAAAACAAAAGCGAATACTAAACGATAACGGATATGAAATAAAGTGAATGAGCAATAGCAAAATCTTTATCATTTTCAAAGAATAAATCATAATTTCAAATGAAGTTTATAGTCAACTACCACGAGCCCAGAAACATATATCAGATCATATTCATATTCACATAAGGCAACATTTCTCGTAAGGCAACATTCGTAGGGGAGACCTACCAGAGTTATGAAGGACGTGCATGCACGCAGCATCAATCATCAGATAACAGATAACATATAACATATAACAGATAACAGATCTAGGATGCATCCATACGCCCCTTCCTACATATTCACAAATATGCTTCACCATCCAGAGACGTGGCAGAACATCACTCTACTGCCCTAGAGTCATATCAGAGGTGCATCACTGATACGGACATGGAACCCCCATGACTAGTTAAATATTTGGCTCGGGTGTCAAACTATCTTAGGTCAAATCAGAATGTCATAACTGACACAGATCATATTTATCAGAAAATCATTCGTATTTCCAAAATCATAGTTTTCATATCAGATAGTTCAAAAATCAGATGTTTCATAATTCAGAAATCAGAGTTCAGATAAGCAATAGCTCAAAACAAATCAGATTTGGGATTCATAGCAAAGGCTTAGGAAAACCTAATACGAAAGAAAACATTAAGAGAAACCTTTACTGAAAAGGTCAGAATATCTGTACCTTATTCCAACGCAACGATCGAAAAGCAGAAAGACGAAAGGCAAAGGATTACTCCCTCTTCACAGAACCTATAGACATTAACGGTCGTCCAAGTTATTTATGATTTCATAATCGTCAAAATGATCTTTTAATATTTGGTATTCATAATTAGTAATCTTCATACTTTTAGGGTTTTATTAATGAGTCTTAAATATTTTATAATTAATGTTGTAGATTAGGGTTCGTTATATCATTTATCAAAGTCTATGTTTAAATGTGAAAATAGTTTATAAGTTATAACTCACACATGAAATAATGTATTACTATATTTAGCTCAACCCTAATCGACTCTCATTTACGTTCTAGGGTTTTTCTTATTCTTTAATACTCATTAATATGCATTTACTTTACACATTACGTTCATGATTTTATGTGACATACTAGTTACTTATTACTCGTATAACTTACACGTTTATATAACTACTAGTTCACTTGAGTTAATATAACGCACACAAAAGAGACATGGTTTACAAACATTTAGGGTTTTATATACTTATTCGCTTAACATATTAAACTAGGGTTTATGTTTACGTAACCCTTACTTATTTATTACACGTCCAAAACTCTTGTATACATGCTCGGTTCAACTAGGGTTTTCGGCTAGCATGTTTTACGCAAGACCTAGTTCATCTAAACATGTTACATAATCAAGTTATAATGTTTTAAACCCTATTCGAAAGTCATGCATGCCTCGGTCCAAACTCATGCATGCTTCGGCTTAAATTAACTCAACATATACATGACCCGATTCAATATTACTTATCACTTTACATGCTCCTTATTAATTACAAGTTAAATGGATTAGGGTTTCTTGTTTTCTCGGTTTACACTTCTCGGCCACAAACAAAAGAGAACAAAAACGCGACTAAACAAAGTATATCTCGACATATACATGCAAGGTACGTTAAAGGAAGATGAATAAACGTTATACCTTAGCTCGTTGAAGCAAAATCTCAACACCAAGGGTGTTATAGGTCTCGGCCGAGCAAGAAGAAAGAAAAGGAGAGGCAAAGCAAAACTAGGGTTTCAATTTAATGAATATGTGATGTATTTATAGTAGTAGCAATTAGTTTAGGTTTAGGAAAGGTTGGGTTTGGGTTGGCTTGGGTCCAACCGGTCACAAACAAACACCCCTTTGGGCTTCGGCCCCTTGGCTCACACGAACACAAACAAACACCCCCTTTGAGCTCTCGGCTTGGCGCAAAACAAAAGAAAAGAAACGAGTCCATTTAATAATCGAACGGCCCAACATATTAGCGCAACATTTACGTCCTTCGTCGTACCAAAGAACCTCACGAAATTATATTTGTTAAGTTTTGTTTATTAGGTTTTTAAATTTCGTAAACTTATTATAAACGTATTTTACTATTCTTGGTTCCAAGGGTATTTTAGTCTTTATATAGGTTTTAGATTTTCGGGTTTAACAACTCTTCCCCTCTAAAAAAAAATTTTCGTCCTCGAAAATTGAAATGAAACGAAACGAAAACGAGATGAAATGAGAACATACCGAACTTATTCAAAGAAATGAGGATAACTAGCTCGCATCGACTCTTCGGTCTCCCAAGTAGCCTCACGCTCCGGGTGATTTTTCCAAAGAATCTTAACGAACGGAATAACTTTACTTCTCATGACTCTTTCTTGTCTTTCCAAAATAGCTTCTGGTTCTTTAGACAAAGACATATCGGATCGAATCTGCTCAAACGGATACGAAGCAATGTGTAATGGATGATAATTGTATCCTCTTAAGAGAGATATATGGAACACATCATGAACATGCGATAACTGAGGCGGAAGTGCTAATCGATACGAAACTTCTCCTATACGTTCCAGAATTTCAAACGGACCAATGAATCTAGGACTGAGCTTGCCCTTGATTCCAAAACGTTTAACACCTCTAAACGGCGAGACTTTCAAAAATACACGATCACCAACTCGAAACTCTAAATCACGACGATGCTTGTCGGCATAACTCTTCTGACGAGACCTAGCCTCCTTCAACTTTTCTCTAGCAACAGCCACTTTCTCATTAGTGATCTCAATCATTTCTGGACCTTCGATTAGACGTTCACCTACTTCATCCCAACAAGTAGGTGATCTACATTTCCTTCCATAAAGAAGTTCAAACGGTGCCGCCTTAATGCTAGCATGCCAACTATTATTATATGCAAACTCTACCAAACACAAATATTCATCCCAGCTGCCAGTCCATTCCAAAGCACAAGCCCTTAGCATGTCTTCTAAGGTCTGAATAGTCCTCTCTGACTGACCATCTGTTTGAGGATGAAACGCCGTACTAAAGTTAAGTCGAGTACCCCAAGCTTTTTGCAAACCCTTCCAGAAACGAGAAGTAAAACGCGGATCCCTATCTGACACAATAGCCGTCGGAGTACCATGAAGTCTAACTATCTCTTGCTGAAAAATCTCTGACAATCTGCCAATACCATAATCCTTCCTAATTGGTAAGAAATGAGCTGATTTGGTTAGCCGATCAACAACCACCCAAATCGCATCATGCTTCTTCTTAGTAAGAGGTAGTCCAGTCACAAAGTCCATAGATATCTTATCCCACTTCCATGTCGGAATATCCAATGGTTGTAACAGTCCACTAGCTCTTTGATGTTCGATCTTCACTTGCTGACAAATCATACACTTCGACACAAACGTTGCTACATCTTGCTTCATGCCATTCCACCAGAAATACTGTTTCAAATCCCTATACATCTTGGTAGAACCAGGATGGATAGTGAAAGGAGAACTATGAGCTTCAGTCATAACTTTCTCACGAAGTACCTGATCATTGGGAACGCAAAGCCTATCTTCATACCATACAATTCCGTCGTTATCAACCTTAAACTCCGTCTATTTACCTTCTTCAACATTCTGAGCTACGGCCCACAGCTCGCCGTCATCTCTCTGAGCTTCCTTAATTTGCAGTATAAGGTTCGACTCCACCTTCATACTAGCCCAGTATCCACCAAAACCTCGTACGCACAACTCAACATCCAAACGTTCTAAGTCACGAATGATCCTAGGCTCAATCTCAATATTTGCAATCATACCTGATTTCCGGCTAAGTGCGTCAGCAACTACATTAGCCTTACCAGGATGGTACTGAATGTTAGTGTCATAATCCTTAAGAAGTTCTAACCATCTTCTTTGTCTCATGTTGAGTTCCTTTTGAGTGAAAATATACTTGAGACTCTTATGATCGGTGAAAATATCACACGTCTCTCCATACAAGTAATGTCTCCAAATCTTCAATGCGAACACCACAGCAGCTAACTCAAGGTCATGAGTTGGGTAATTCTCCTCATAAGGTTTCAGTTGTCTTGAAGCGTAAGCTATCACCTTACCATGTTGCATCAAGACACAGCCCAATCCTTTCTTAGATGCATCGCTATAGATTTGATACCCTCCAGAACCAGATGGAAGAGTCAAAATAGGAGCGGAAACCAATCTCCGTTTCAACTCTTCAAAACTCTTTTCTCTTTCATCCGTCCACACGAACTTTTCACCTTTCCTCATCAATTGGGTTAACGGCAAAGCTAAACGAGAGAAACCTTCCACAAAACGTCGATAGTATCCAGCAAGTCCTAGAAAACTCCTGACCTCAGTCACTGTCGTAGGTCTTGGCCACTTAGTGATAGCCTCAACCTTAGACGGATCCATGGTTATACCATCGGCTGATACGATATGACCAAGGAAAGCGACTTGTCCTAACCAAAATTCACACTTCGAGAATTTGGCGTACAACTTCTTCTTCCTCAGAATCTCCAACACTATTCGGAGATGTTGCTCATGCTCTTCTTCAGACTTAGAGTAAACCAAAATGTCGTCGATGAAAACAATAACGAACTTATTGAGAAACTCATGGAAAACACGATTCATCAGGTCCATAAACACAGCAGGCGCATTCGTCAAACCAAAAGGCATAACGAGAAACTCATAATGACCATATCTGGTACGAAACGCGGTCTTAGGAACATCTTGCTCCTTCACACGTAGCTGATGATAACCAGACCTCAGATCAATCTTAGAAAAGAACTTAGCTCCTTGCAGTTGATCAAACAAATCGTCTATGCGTGGGAGAGGATAACGGTTCCGAATAGTAATATGGTTGAGTTCACGGTAGTCGATACATAGACGCATACTTCCATCCTTTTTCTTCACAAACAAGACAGGTGCACCCCATGGAGAAACACTAGGTCGAATGAATCCATTATCTATCATCTCTTGCAGCTGTTCCTTCAACTCCTTCAGTTCTACAGGTGCCATACGATACGGAGCTTTCGAAATCGGTTTAGCACCAGGGATTAACTCAATGCTAAACTCAACTTCTCTAGCTGGAGGAAGACCAGGAAGTTCATCGGGAAAAACGTCGATGAATTCACAAACAACAGAAAGGTTTTCAATGTTAGGACTCTCCAAAGATATGTCCTTAACAGATGCCAGAAAACCTTGACACCCATGAGCAATCATGGTTCGTGCCTTCATAGCAGAAATGAACTTAACAGATTTGAGTGGTTTAGAACCATAATAAACGAATTCAGGATGTTTTACGTCTCCAAAGATCACAGTTCTAGCATAGCAGTCAATGGAAGCTCGATGATAAGCCAACCAATCCATGCCTAGAATGATATCAAAGTCGACCATATCGAGAGGATACAGATGTGCAGGGCGAATACGATCATCAAAACGAAGAGGACACTTAACGTATTTATGATCAATGATCATGTGGCTTTTCATAGGCGTAGATATCGATAAGTGATTCGTTAGTGGTTGTGGCTTCATATTAAGTTTCTTAGCACATGTGACAGATATGATAGAGTGTGTGGCGCCGGTGTCAAATAAAACGAAGACAGAATAATCATCAATGAAAAGAGTGCCCGTAATGGTACCTGAAGTATGCTCCGCCTGATTCCGAGTAGTAGCATAGACACGTCCAGTAGTAGGTGGCGGCTTGGTGTAGTTCCCAGGAATCACCGGGTTCCTCTTAGGGCAATCCTTGATCTTGTGAATAGTAGAACCACAAGAGAAACAACCACCAGTGGCCTTGAAACACGGTCCCGGATGAGCCTTTCCACAAGTAGTACAGATAGGTGGGGGAGGCAAAACTTTAGCTGTCCTTTGCTGACCAGAAGATCCTGAAGCACGACCCTGATTCGATCCTCGAGTCGACTGATCTTTGTTGTAACGCTGGTTATTGTTACCCTGATTCTGACGATCATTTCCATTCTTACCAGCAGCTCTGCTATCCTGACCCCTCGCCTCAGGGCGCCTAGAGTCCACATTCCTTCCCGACTGACCCCGCTGATCATAACTCTTATCCCCTTGTCCCCTCGAATCATAACTCCTGCCAGTATTTCCCTTATACTCATTACTTTGAGTCCTACCTTGAATCCGATCACCATCGCGATTACGCTTGTTGTAACCTGAACCCTCATGAAAGATCTCAATGTTACGAGCTGCATCATTGCAGGCCGACACATCCTCATAGTCAGTGTTAAGCGGTCGGTCCAACACCCACTTCTTCAGTCCCCATTTGAAATGCTTAGCTTGGCGCCTACCATCTCCAGCAATCGCTCCAACAAAGCTTACCAACCTCATAAACCTACTCATGTATTCATTGGAGTTCTCATGATCAAGCTGGTAGATTGCCTGATAATCCCTCTCACACCTTTGCTGTTCCGCATCAGGGAAGTAACGGTTATAGAAGATAGTCCGAAACTCCGCCCAAGTACAAGTAACAGCGAAAGCATCTCCTCCTCGTGCTTGTTTCAATGCTTTACACCAATTTAAAGCATCACCTTCCAACTTAAACGCAGCCAAACGAGTCTTAAACTCGTCTCCACAACCCAATACCTCAAACAGCTTCTCAACATGAGTGATCCAGTCCTCAGCTTCAGTGGGAGTAGCAGCAGTGCTAAAAGAAAGAGGCTTGAGCTTACCGAAACGCTCGAGCCAAGTGTGAATGCCTGTGGGTTGATTTCCTCCACCACTACCCGAAGCACCATTCTGATTACGGATGTTATTGATCACCTGTTCCATCATCTCAGGTGTAGTCAAACCAGGGAAAAGAGAGTTGAGAGCATTCGCAATCGCAGCATCCATGTTAGGAGCATCATCGTCTCCATCCAAATTCTGACGAGTTCGAACCATCTGAATGATATTCAAACGATTTGCAAAATGAACAAAGATGAGATACGAAATGGAAGTTCGCAGAAGGAAACCTAAGTCTACCCAATCCTCACAGGTCAAATCTTAACTCTAAGGGATAACTTAAGGTTCTTATGTTCACAGGTCCTGACTACAAGTCGTAAACCTGGGCTTTGATGCCATAAATTGTAACGCCCCGACCCGCCAAGGGTAAAGGAATCACAAGTAATGGTGTCATATCAAAGCAAAACATTCATAACCAAAAGAAAGTCTTAACATAAATGCGGAAAATAAACCAAGTCAAATGACTTCAATACATAGGTCCCAGCGGAAACGAAATAAACGTCAACATAATATCCGAAATAAATAAGTCTAAATGGCATCATAAGAAATCAAAGCTAAAATCTCTAAGGTAAGTCCACTCAAGCACTCATCCCCAAAGCAACCCAGCTTCCAATGCTTAGATACCTGCCGTGGAAGAAAAGAAAAGTGCGGCTGAGCTTCAAAAGCCCAGTGAACAGATATGAAAACAAAAGCGAATACTAAACGATAACGGATATGAAATAAAGTGAATGAGCAATAGCAAAATCTTTATCATTTTCAAAGCATAAATCATAATTTCAAATGAAGTTTATAGTCAACTACTACGAGCCCAGAAACATATATCAGATCATATTCATATTCACATAAGGCAACATTTCTCGTAAGGCAACATTCGTAGGGGAGACCTACCAGAGTTATGAAGGACGTGCATGCACGCAGCATCAATCATCAGATAACAGATAACATATAACATATAACAGATAACAGATCTAGGATGCATCCATACGCCCCTTCCTACATATTCACAAATATGCTTCACCATCCAGAGACGTGGCAGAACATCACTCTACTGCCCTAGAGTCATATCAGAGGTGCATCACTGATACGGACATGGAACCCCCATGACTAGTTAAATATTTGGCTCGGGTGTCAAACTATCTTAGGTCAAATCAGAATGTCATAACTGACACAGATCATATTTATCAGAAAATCATTCGTATTTCCAAAATCATAGTTTTCATATCAGATAGTTCAAAAATCAGATGTTTCATAATTCAGAAATCAGAGTTCAGATAAGCAATAGCTCAAAACAAATCAGATTTGGGATTCATAGCAAAGGCTTAGGAAAACCTAATACGAAAGAAAATATTAAGAGAAACCTTTACTGAAAAGGTCAGAATATCTGTACCTTATTCCAACGCAACGATCGAAAAGCAGAAAGACGAAAGGCAAAGGATTACTCCCTCTTCACAGAACCTATAGACATTAACGGTCGTCCAAGTTATTTATGATTTCATAATCGTCAAAATGATCTTTTAATATTTGGTATTCATAATTAGTAATCTTCATACTTTTAGGGTTTTATTAATGAGTCTTAAATATTTTATAATTAATGTTGTAGATTAGGGTTCGTTATATCATTTATCAAAGTCTATGTTTAAATGTGAAAATAGTTTATAAGTTATAACTCACACATGAAATAACGTATTACTATATTTAGCTCAACCCTAATCGACTCTCATTTACGTTCTAGGGTTTTTCTTATTCTTTAATACTCATTAATATGCATTTACTTTACACATTACGTTCATGATTTTATGTGACATACTAGTTACTTATTACTCGTATAACTTACACGTTTATATAACTACTAGTTCACTTGAGTTAATATAACGCACACAAAAGAGACATGGTTTACAAACATTTAGGGTTTTATATACTTATTCTCTTAACATATTAAACTAGGGTTTATGTTTACGTAACCCTTACTTATTTATTACACGTCCAAAACTCTTGTATACATGCTCGGTTCAACTAGGGTTTTCGGCTAGCATGTTTTACGCAAGACCTAGTTCATCTAAACATGTTACATAATCAAGTTATAATGTTTTAAACCCTATTCGAAAGTCATGCATGCCTCGGTCCAAACTCATGCATGCTTCGGCTTAAATTAACTCAACATATACATGACCCGATTCAATATTACTTATCACTTTACATGCTCCTTATTAATTACAAGTTAAATGGATTAGGGTTTCTTGTTTTCTCGGTTTACACTTCTCGGCCACAAACAAAAGAGAACAAAAACGCGACTAAACAAAGTATATCTCGACATATACATGCAAGGTACGTTAAAGGAAGATGAATAAACGTTATACCTTAGCTCGTTGAAGCAAAATCTCAACACCAAGGGTGTTATAGGTCTCGGCCGAGCAAGAAGAAAGAAAAGGAGAGGCAAAGCAAAACTAGGGTTTCAATTTAATGAATATGTGATGTATTTATAGTAGTAGCAATTAGTTTAGGTTTAGGAAAGGTTGGGTTTGGGTTGGCTTGGGTCCAACCGGTCACAAACAAACACCCCTTTGGGCTTCGGCCCCTTGGCTCACACGAACACAAACAAACACCCCCTTTGAGCTCTCGGCTTGGCGCAAAACAAAAGAAAAGAAACGAGTCCATTTAATAATCGAACGGCCCAACATATTAGCGCAACATTTACGTCCTTCGTCGTACCAAAGAACCTCACGAAATTATATTTGTTAAGTTTTGTTTATTAGGTTTTTAAATTTCGTAAACTTATTATAAACGTATTTTAATATTCTTGGTTCCAAGGGTATTTTAGTCTTTATATAGGTTTTAGATTTTTGGGTTTTACAAGTACCTTCTGCAAAACCTTTTCAAAAAAGTACTGCTAAACCTTTTTGGGATAACTTTGGTCAAAACCGGTTTCATCATTCACCAAGAAGGCAAAATAATTTTGGGCATAGACATAGAAGAAATCACTTTGGACATATGGGTCAAAAACTGTGTTTTGTGTGTTTTAGTCCTACTCATTTAATCAAGGATTGTGAACATCACTCAGAATACCTTAGCAAATTTCCAAAGAACAGATCTGCCAACCACAAACCTAGAGAGCACAAACCAGTTTAGAATAATACAAACAGGGTTAATCACAAAAACTTCACACCAGATCATAGATACCCACATCAGAGAAGACCTTCTTCAAAACCTTCAGTATCTCACAGTACTTTCCAAAGTACTGCTCAGCCAAAACAAGGTACTGATCACTATTTGGAATAGGAATCCTAGGAGATCTCACTATCAACCTAGAAGGTATTACATTTCACATAGGGGATCTAGATCACAGGAACCACGTGTTAAACCAGAATGGGTTAAGAGGGAAGGTACTGCTGAGGGACAAACAGTACTTTCAACAAAAAGTGAATCTAATGCTTTTGTGATACAAGAAAAAGCTAATAATCTTGTAAAAGAGATTTATGTTGAAAAATCAGAAAGTTTTGAAAATCCACACGCTAAAGATCAAAAGATAATTCTGGATCATCATTTGAAAGATAGTGGGAATTACATACTCAAAGAATTTGAGTTTGTAACTCCACAAGGGGAACCCAAGTCAGTAATGGCTTGGGTTCCTAAAAATCACTAACTCTTTTCTTTATTAGACAAGGCAACCCAGAAGAGGAGCTTAAAGATCATTTTATTGTTATTGGTGGTTGTTCTGTTAGCATGACAGGAGACACGGAGATTCTGTCAGATTTGAAGGCATATTAGTTACTGAGCTACATTTAAGGGGAGGACTACTTATTATTAGTTTAGTCCTGTGTATTGTTTGAGGGGAGGATATTTGTGTATACTTAGTTTATACAGAAGAATTTGGAAAAGTACTGTTTTTCCTGAAAGTACTGCATGGAAAGTACTGCTTGGGAAAGTACTGCATACGTAGAAAGTACTGTTTGTCTTATTAAAGTACTGTTCCAACGGTTATATTGAGGGGTAATTAATGCTAACGGTAATTTTATTTTGGGAAGTGATTTTTCAAATCTCACCTATAAATAACTACTCTCTGGTTTTCCCTCTTATATTAATACCTTAGCATCTTTTCCATATTTCTCTCATTCTTATTCGATTCCAATTCTTATTGTGCTTACATAATCACCTATGGCGAATAGACCTACTGTTTCAAAGCACAATATGGTGGCCAATTTAGACAAGACTGAAGATAATGCGGCGTTTCATGATATTATTGATTATCTCACTGGTTCGCAAATCAGTTATGCTCTTTTAGTGGAGCCGGATATCATTGAACCTTGGATTCAAGACTTTTGGGCTACTGCAAGGGATAATATGGAGAATGATGAATTTTATATTAGAGCTACTGTTGTTGGAAGAACTGTGAAGATTACTGAAGCCTCCATTAGAGAAGACTTGTTGTTTAATGATGACGATGGGGCTATTCGTTTTACTAAGGAGTTGATTTGGGAAACTTTTGGACATCTTGGTTATGAAGGGTCTTTAACAGAACAAACTTTTCGAAAACAACTATTTTGTCCTCAATGGAAGTTTTTAATACATGTGTTGTTACATTGTATTAGTGCTAAAAGTACTTCTTAGGAGCAGTTTGGGTCAAATATAGCATCTGCTATGGTGGGATTGGCTACAGATCGGGTTTTTAATTTTTCAAGGCTGATTCTCGATGGCATGCTTTCTCACATCAATCATGGATCCAAATGGTTAATGTATCCCAGGTTTATACAAGTTTTCTTGAACAAACAACTTGCTGATGTACCGAAGCCTACCGATTTACTTCCTGTTATTGTACAACAAGCAAAGATTTTTACTTTTCTGGCAAGAAGAAGTGATCTATTCAGAGGTCCAGATACGGCATTAACTACTTCTATGATGGAAGTTGTTCAAGCTGTTAGAGCTGATGTTGAAGATGCTGCAGCAAGTGAAGGTACTGCACCTGCAAGTACTGCATCTGCAAGTACTGCTTCTCAAGAAGGTACTGCATCTCCACAGGGTACTGTTTCCCCAAGTACTGAAGTTCAAGAAGATGTTGCGGTTTCACCTTCTCCATCTCCACAACATTCTGTTCCTGCTTCTCAATCAGAGGAACATTCATCAATTAAAGGAGATGATTTACATACTATACCCACTGAAGAAATGACATTGGACAATTATGTTTTAACAAGGGAGTTGGTTAAGTTGCAAAAGACTACTAAGGCTCAAGCCAAGCAGATAAAGAAATTGAAGCTAAAATTTAGAAGGCTAAAAACTTTTGTCTGGCCTTTGGTTAAAGAATTTCGTATCTTGGTCAAATCAAAGAAGAAAGCACAAAGGCAGTCTAAGACAAGTCAACACCACAAGGTTCATAAACCATCTTCTGTCAACTTGGGGAGGAATTTAGAAGAACAGAACTTGAAAGAAGATATGGTTAAAGAGAATGAACCTGAAAGTTCTCAAAAGTCTGAAGAAAATATCATTCAAGATACTGAGGAGCAAGTTCAAGTTCAAAATACTGCTGATGATCAAGGTACTGAACAACAAAGTACTGCTTTTCAAAGTACTTTTAGACAAGAGGTAATAACTCCAAGAGTGTTAGTTTTTGAAGAGGAAGCTGGTCCTTCTACAACAGTTATACAAGAAGAGGAGGCTATTCTCAAACCTATTCATTCTACAAGTGATGATGAGTTCATTGCTACAATTTTAGGAGATTTATCACAACCTAGAGGTGGAGTTACTGTTCGAGAAGTACAAGAAGAAGAACAACAAAGAACTTCTCAACCTGCAATTGATCCTAAGGATAAAGGAAAGGGTGTTCTTGTTGAAACTAAGAAGAAAAAGCTAACTTTAGCAGAACTTAGAGCAATTGAAGTTGCTAGGAATGAAGCTGCAGCTAGAAAGCTTCAAGAAGAGTTAGATGCTAAAGATAGAGAAGCTCAGGAAGCTCAAGAAGCTCAGAGTAGAGAAGCAGCTAAGAAGTTACAAGATGAATTAGATGCTGAAGCTGCTGAACCATTACAGTCACCTACTCATGTTAGATATATGTCAAGAAGACCTAATTTAGCTAAAGAAAGGAATGCAATGATGGCGTATTTGAAAAGCAGAGGATATAAAGGATTGCAGAAGCTAAACTATGTTAATATGAAAAGACTATATGATGCTGAAACAGAGGCTTATAAGAAGGATGTTGCAGGCATCAAAGACTTTAGAGAAGAAGTTACTTGGACTGAAGCAGAGAGAAAGAAAAGTTTGAAAAGAAAAAGGAAAACTGAAGTGACAGATGTTCAGTTTTCAAAGAAAGAAAAAGTTGAATTAAGATCTGAGACTAAGGATGAACTAAGGAATTATCTCAGAGTGGTAGATTTTGAATATTCAAAATAAGATGCTGACATGAAGATGAACAGATCACAGATTAGTGTTTTTGAAGTTGTGGAATCTAAAGATGGAGATTATATGATTTTTCATAAAGAAGATGAAAGCTTCAAAGTTTTCAATAGGCTATGGGACTTATTGCACATTATAGATAGAGTAGATCTATTTTATTTATATCATGTGGTGAAAGCTTACTTTGAACATAATCCATTAGAAGGGATTGGTTTAGTTTTACATGGTGATCTCATAACTGCATGGGAAACTGAAGAAGAGAGCACTGATGATATTTGGAAGAATCAAAAAAATTGGGAAATTGTTTGTTGGAGATTCTTTGAAGAGTCTTGAGTTCATGTTTTAGAGCTGGAAAATGGAACAATGATACACATGTTTGCAGACAGAAGATACCCTCTCACAGTCGAGCTCATGAGAAGAATGCTAGAGCATGGAATGGAAGTAGAAGAGGATAATGAAACTGCTTGCATGGTTATCAACTTGTTTATCAACTGAACTACCATTGCTGAAGATGATGAATAAACTGGTATGAGACTTAATTGAATAAATTATTTTTGATAAATAAGTACTTTATTCAAAGTACTGCTGATCAAACAATACTTTAATCAAAGTACTGCTTGCAGCTTTTAACCAGTTAAGTGATTTTTGAAGAAAACTTTTGTTAAGTAACAAATATTTTTAAACAAAGGTTGAATAAATGATTTTTGAGATGATAACATCAATAGGTTATCAATCCACCATGGTTTCAAAAGGATTGACTAATCCATGAGCAAACGGCTCTGGTAAAGATATATCAAATCCGTTTTTAGTTGACAACTTGTTAATAAGTTCGATGGTAATCAACTCACCATATCAGTAATGTGAAGAGTTGGCTAGCCCACAAGAAAATGGCTTGTGGTAAAGGCAGTGGAAAAACCATTATTGGTAATTAGTTCACCATTTGATAAAAGAACTAACTAGCCCAGAAGGGTATAGCTTTTGGTAAAGACAACTCGAATCTGTTGATAGCTGATGATTTGCAAAAAATCATATAGTTATCAATGTACCATGGTCTTACACACCAAAACATTTGGCTACTCCAGAGTTAATGGCTTTGGTAAAGAGATCTAAATCCATTAAGTTTTCAATGATTCACCTCTCACAAGAGTTAACACACCTGGAAGTGATGAGAATAGTATGCAACTTAAACTGAATTAATGTATATAATTGTCATATGTTGCTGAAAAGATGGAGCTTACTGGATGATGTTATAAAAGATTATTTCTACAGATACTTTGACAAGCACAGACACTACAGAGATACAATCCAAAGACTAAGAAACAATTTGTCCTTAAAGATGAAGCTGTTAAAGATAAATTTACAAGGGAACTTGAAGTCAAGCAAGTAGAATTCAAGTTAGGGGAGGATTGTTGGGATATGAAAGTGCTGAAGATATGAAAGTACTGAAGATTGATAAAAGTACTGTAAGCTGCAAAGTACTGGAAAAAGTCAAAGAGTCAAAATACAGCTAAAGACAAAGTCAAAGTACTGCACCATGAAGTCAAAGTACTACAAGAACAAAAGAAATGTTATATTTGTTTATGGAAAGTATTGTAACTCTAGAATATTCTATGTTTAGATTACTTGTCGTACAAGGATACAAATTGTAAACCAACTAGGATATCCTTGAGCCTATAAAAGGAATCCTAGATTGGCATTAGAGGTACGAGTTTATGAGTTTTAGAGTTTACGAATTCACAAGTTATTTAGTGTTTTAGAGAGAAGTTCGATAATCTTAGAGTTGTTTAGAGTATCTACATAATAAGCAGATTTAGAGTTTATAATAAAAGTTATTCTTCTTAGCTTTGTTAAGTAAATTCCGCGTACTTGATAAAGATTGCTCAGTGTTTCTTTGTTAATAACTTAGGATTTATCCGAGGTTGTTAAACCTTAACAAGCTAGTTAAAGTTAGTTTGATTAAAGTATATCGATCCAACAAGTGGTATCAGAGCTTGTGTGGAAACTCTGACTAGGAAGAAACCCTACTTCAACAGAACCTAAAGATGTCGACTTAAGCTGCAACAACCACTATCTCTGAGGTATGTTCTAAGTGTCATGATTTTTATCAAAAACTACTTACTAATTATGTTTATGAAAGAGATAATTGTATTAGGGCTAGGTCTGAGGTAGCAGGTTATCAAATAACCTTAGAGTCAATGGAAGCTAAAATAATAACACATGAAAATAATGAGATGGCTTGGGCTGAAAATATGAACAACAGGATTACCAGTTAAAACTTAGTGAATGGAGGCTAAACTGTAAAATTGCTAAAATTGAGAAACTAACTAAGGAGAGGGATAATCTGTTAGCTAAGTTTGATGCCTGGAAAGAATCTGGCTTGTCTCATGTTGCTTATGTTGAAAAACAGAGAAGGGCTTACATTAGAACTGGCTTAGGTTTTGGAATGGACTTTACTAACATGGAAGAAAACACAACTAGTGATCAAGATGATTTTAAGGACATAACCACTAGTGATGATGAACTCATTAACTATGTAGATACATCTAGTCATGAGGGCTCAATAAGTGAACCACCTCTGAGTATAAGAAAGATAATGGTTATCATGCTGTTCCTCATCTCACTGGCATTCATCAACCCTCTAGGCCTGATGTTTCTCGTTTTGGAGTAGATAGTCTAGAGTTTAGGAAAAAGCTTGTAGCTCAATCTAGGTCTGAAAAACCCAAAGTAGCTGTTGAAAATAATGTTCAAAATCAAGCAGTACCTTTAAATCAAAGTACTGCTCCACAAGCAGTACCTTCTGCAAAACCTTTTCAAAACAGTACTGCTAAACCTTTTTGGGATAACTTTGGTCAAAACAGGTTTCATCATTCACCAAGAAGGCAATATAATTTTGGGCATAGACATAGAAGAAATCACTTTGGACATATGGGTCAAAAACTGTGTTTTGTGTGTTTTAGTCCTACTCATTTAATCAAGGATTGTGAACATCACTCAGAATACCTTAGCAAATTTCCAAAGAACAGATCAGCCAACCACACACCTAGAGAGCACAAACCAGTTTAGAATAATACAAACAGGGTTAATCACAGAAACTTCACACCAGATCATAGATACCCACATCAGAGAAGACCTTCTTCAAAACCTTCAGTATCTCACAGTACTTTCCAAAGTACTGCTCAGCCAAAACAAGGTACTGATCACACTATTTGGAATAGGAATCCTAGGAGATCTCACTATCAACCTAGAAGGTATTACATTTCACATAGGGGATCTAGATCACAGGAACCACGTGTTAAACCAGAATGGGTTAAGAGGGAAGGTACTGCTGAGGGACAAACAGTACTTTCAACAAAAAGTGAATCTGATGCTTTTGTGATACAAGAAAAAGCTAATAATCTTGTAAAAGAGATTTATGTTGAAAAATCAGAAAGTTTTGAAAATCCACATGCTAAAGATCAAAAGATAATTCTGGATCATCATTTGAAAGATAGTGGGAATTACATACTCAAAGAATTTGAGTTTGTAACTCCACAAGGGGAACACAAGTCAGTAATGGCTTGGGTTCCTAAAAATCACTAACTCTTTTCTTTATTAGACAGGGCAACCCAGAAGAGGAGCTTAAGATCATTTTATTGTTATTGGTGGTTGTTCTGTTAGCATGACAGGAGACACGGAGATTCTGTCAGATTTGAAGGCATATTAGTTACTGAGCTACATTTAAGGGGAGGACTACTTATTATTAGTTTAGTCCTGTGTATTGTTTGAGGAGAGGATATTTGTGTATACTTAGTTTATACAGAAGAATTTGGAAAAGTACTGTTTTTCCTGAAAGTACTGCTTGGAAAGTACTGCTTGGGAAAGTACTGCATACGTGGAAAGTACTGTTTGTCTTATTAAAGTACTGTTCCAACGGTTATATTGAGGGGTAATTAATGCTAACGGTAATTTTATTTTGGGCAGTGATTTTTCAAATCTCACCTATAAATAACTACTCTCCGATTTTCCCTCTTATATTAATACCTTAGCATCTTTTCCATATTTCTCTCATTCTTATTCGATTCCAATTCTTATTGTGCTTACATAATCACCAATGGCGAATAGACCTACTGTTTCAAAGCACAATATGGTGGCCAATTTAGACAAGACTGAAGATAATTAGGCGTTTCATGATATTATTGATTATCTCACTAGTTCGCCAATCAGTTATGCTCTTTTAGTGGAGCCGGATATCATTGAACCTTGGATTCAAGACTTTTGGGCTACTGCAAGGGATAATATGGAGAATGATGAATTTTATATTAGAGCTACAGTTGTTGGAAGAACTGTGAAGATTACTGAAGCCTCCATTAGAGAAGACTTGTTGTTTAATGATGACGATGGGGCTATTCGTTTTACTAAGGAGTTGATTTGGGAAACTTTTGGACATCGTGGTTATGAAGGGTCTTTAACAGAACAAACTTTTTGGAAACAACTATTTTGTCCTCAATGTAAGTTTTTAATACATGTGTTGTTACATTTTATTAGTGCTAAAAGTACTTCTTGGGAGCAGTTTGGGTCAAATATAGCATCTGCTATGGTGGGATTGGCTACAGATCGTGTTTTTAATTTTTCAAGGCTGATTCTCGATGGCATGCTTTCTCACATCAATCATGGATCCAAATGGTTAATGTATCCCAGGTTTATACAAGTTTTCTTGAACAAACAACTTGTTGATGTATCGAAGCCTACCGATTTACTTCCTGTTATTGTACAACAAGCAAAGATTTTTACTTTTATGGCAAGAAGAAGTGATCTATTCAGAGGTCCAGATACGACATTAACTACTTCTATGATGGAAGTTGTTCAAGCTGTTAGAGCTGATGTTGAAGATGCAGCAGCAAGTGAAGGTACTGCACCTGCAAGTACTGCATCTGCAAGTACTGCTTCTCAAGAAGGTACTGCATCTCCACAGGGTACTGTTTCCCCAAGTACTGAAGTTCAAGAAGATGTTGCGGTTTTACCTTCTCCATCTCCACAACATTTTGTTCCTGCTTCTCAATCAGAGGAACATTCATCAATTAAAGGAGATGATTCACATACTATACCCCCTAAAGAAATGAAATTGGACAATTATGTTTTAACAAGGGAGATGGTTAAGTTGCAAAAGACTACTAAGGCTCAAGCCAAGCAGATAAAGAAATTGAAGCTAAAATTTAGAAGGCAAAAACTTTTGTCTGGCCTTTGGTTAAAGAATTTCGTATTTGGGTCAAATCAAAGAAGAAAGCACAAAGGCAGTCTAAGACAAGTAAACACCACAAGGTTCATAAACCATCTTCTGTCAACTTGGGGAGGAATTTAGAAGAACAGAACTTGAAAGAAGATATGGTTAAAGAGAATGAACCTGAAAGTTCTAAAAAGTCTGAAGAAAATATCATTCAAGATACTGAGGAGCAAGTTCAAGTTCAAAGTACTGCTGATGATCAAGGTACTGAACAACAAAGTACTGCTTTTCAAAGTACTTTTAGACAAGAGGTAATAACTCCAAGAGTGTTAGATTTTGAAGAGGAAGCTGGTCCTTCTACAACAGTTATACAAGAAGAGGAGGCTATTCTCAAACCTATTCATTCTGCAAGTGATGATGAGTTCATTGCTACAATTTTAGGAGATTTATCACAACCAAGAGGTGGAGTTACTATTCAAGAAGTACAAGAAGAAGAACAACAAAGAACTTCTCAACCTGCAATTGATCCTAAGGATAAAGGAAAGGGTGTTCTGGTTGAAACTAAGAAGAAAAATCTAACTTTGGCAGAACTTAGAGAAATTGAAGTTGCTAGGAATGAAGCTGCAGCTAGAAAGCTTCAAGAAGAGTTAGATGATAAAGATAGAGAAGCTCAGGAAGCTCAAGAAGCTCAGAGTAGAGAAGCAGCTAAGAAGTTACAAGATGAATTAGATGCTGAAGCTGCTGAACCATTACAGTCACCTACTCCTGTTAGATATATGTCAAGAAGACCTAATTTAGCTTAAGAAAGGAATGCAATGATGGCGTATTTGAAAAGCAGAGGATATAAAGGATTGCAGAAGCTGAACTATGTTAATATGAAAAGACTATATGATGCTGAAACAGAGGCTTATAATAAGGATGTTGCAGGCATCAAAGACTTTAGAGAAGAAGCTACTTGGACTGAAGCAGAAAGAAAGAAAAGTTTGAAAAGAAAAAAGAAAACTGAAGTTACAGATGTTCAGTTTTCAAAGAAAGAAAAAGTTGAATTAAGATCTGAGACTAAGGATGAACTAAGGAATTATCTCAGAGTGGTAGATTTTGAATATTCAAAAGAAGATGCTGACATGAAGATGAACAGATCACAGATTAGTGTTTTTGAAGTTGTGACATCTAAAGATGGAGATTATATGATTTTTCATAAAGAAGATGAAAGCTTCAAAGTTTTCAATAGGCTATGGGACTTATTGCACATTATAGATAGAGTAGATCTATTTTATTTATATCATATGGTGAAAGCTTACTTTGAACATAATCCATTAGAAGGGATTGGTTTAGTTTTACATGGTGATCTCATAACTGCATGGGAAACTGAAGAAGAGAGCACTGATGATATTTGGAAGAATCAAGAAAATTGGGAAATTGTTTGCTGGAGATTCTTTGAAGAATCTGGAGTTCATGTTTTAGAGCTGGAAAATGGAACAATGATACACATGTTTGCAGACAGGAGATACCCTCTCACAGTCGAGCTCAAGAAAAGAATGCTAGAGCATGGAATGGAAGTAGAAGAGGATAATGAAACTGCTTGCATGGTTATCAACTTGTTTATCAACTGGACTACCATTGCAGAAGATGATGAATAAACTGGTATGAGACTTAATTGAATAATTTATTTTTGATAAATCAGTACTTTATTCAAAGTACTGCTGATCAAACAGTACTTTAATCAAAGTACTGCTTGCAGCTTTTAACCAGTTAAGTGATTTTTGAAGAAAACTTTTGTTAAGTAACAAATATTTTTAAACAAAGGTTGAATAAATGATTTTTGAGATGATAACATCAATAGGTTATCAATCCACCATGGTTTCAAAAGGATTGACTAATCCATGAGCAAACGGCTCTGGTAAAGATATATCAAATCCGTTTTTAGTTGACAACTTGTTAATAAGTTGGATGGTAATCAACTCACCATATCAGTAATGTGAAGAGTTGGCTAGCCCACAAGAAAATGGCTTGTAGTAAAGGCAGTGGAAAAACCATTATTGGTAATTAGTTCACCATTTGATAAAAGAACTAACTAGTCCAGAAGGGTACAGCTTTTGGTAAAGACAACTCGAAATCTGTTGATAGCTGATGATTTGCTAAAAATCATATGGTTATCAATGTACCATGGTCTTACACACCAAAACATTTGGCTACTCCAGAGTTAATGGCTTTTGTAAAGAGATCTAAATCCATTAAGTTTTCAATGATTCACCTCTCACAGGAGTTAACACACCTAGAAGTGATGAGAATAGTATGCAACTTAAACTGAATTAATGTACATAATTGTCATATGTTGCTATGTTGCTGAAACAATGGAGCTTACTGGATGATGCTATAAAAGATTATTTCTACAGATACTTTGACAAGCACAGACACTACAGAGATACTATCCAAAGACTAAGAAACAATTTGTCATTAAAGATTAAGCTGTTAAAGATAAATTTACAAGGGAACTTGAAGCCAAGCAAGTAGAATTCAAGTTAGGGGAGGATTGTTGGGATATGAAAGTGCTGAAGATATGAAAGTACTAAAGATTGATAAAAGTACTGTAAGCTGCAAAGTACTGGAAAAAGTCAAAGTGTCAAAGTACTACTAAAGACAAAGTCAAAGTACTGCACTATGAAGTCAAAGTACTGCAAGAACAAAAGAACTGTTATATTTGTTTATGGAAAGTATTGTAACTCTAGAATATTCTATGTTTAGATTACTTGTCGTACAAGGATACAAATTGTAAACCGACTAGGATATCCTTGAGCCTATAAAAGGACTCCTAGATTGGCATTAGAGGTACGAGTTTATGAGTTTTAGAGTTTACGAATTCACAAGTTATTTAGTGTTTTAGAGAGAAGTTCGATAATCTTAGAGTTGTTTAGAGTATCTGCATAATAAGCAGATTTAGAGTTTATAATAAAAGTTATTCTTCTTCGCTTTGTTAAGTAAATTCCGCGTACTTGATAAAGATTGCTCAGTGTTTCTTTGTTAATAACTTAGGATTTATCCGAGGTTGTTAAACCTTAACAAGCTAGTTAAAGTTAGTTTGATTAAAGTATATCGATCCAACACATTTGCAAACATTTCTAATCATCCCTCTCCATTCCATCTCATCTCATCCTATTCTAATCTAACTCTCATCTCTCTCACCACACTTCAACCTTCTTCCAGAAGTGTTTGAGGGTTGGTTGGGCAGAATTCATAGGAAACAAAGAAGAAACCATCAAATAATCCATACATCTCCATCAATCCTTGTTACCAAACACTTTCGTCTCTTGTTACATGTTGTTGGTAGAGATTTCCAGAAGCTGTGGGATGTAATAGAAGGTCATAATTGGTTGTGGAACATTGGAGGATTCATGTACTTTGAATTTCATCTTATGAACTTTGGTATTTTCCCTTTTAATATTAGTCATGTTTGGTTTCATTGATTTTGTTGATTATGTGATTCTTGTGATGTGCCCTTGTCTTGTAAATGTTGGTTTTATACTTTTTTTGTTCATATGATAACTTGTGATAAATGGATGTTTGGATATTTGTAGTGTTTGTTTAGAATATGATGATAACATCATATTTGATTAAATTGGAACTTGTCTTGTTTATTATTTTCGTTGATCTTTGTTGCGTTTAATGGCCGAAAGGATTCTCAATAATGGTTAGTTCCAATTCATTAGTCGACGAAGGATTTTGGTCTTATACTTTGTGACGATTGCGCAAGAGAATTAATAAACATAACAAGTGAAAGGTTTAATTTAGATTATGGGCCGAAAGACATCTTTTGAATATGTGTTCTAATCATCTTTCAAGTAAATGAAACTTCACGAATTAATAACTTCAAAGTCTAAAGGCTAAAAGAGATTCGTTGTTGTTGGTTTTGGCATAAGGCTCATGACATGACCATTTGATTGAGGCTTATGCATATTTGATTTATAAAACACTAATATATTATTATTGGTTCTATAGGTCGTAAGGATTACCTTTGATAATATGTTTTCCAAAATAAACATCCTAATATCATTG
Organism: Chrysanthemum seticuspe; assembly: GCA_019973895.1. Taxonomy (NCBI): domain Eukaryota; kingdom Viridiplantae; phylum Streptophyta; class Magnoliopsida; order Asterales; family Asteraceae; genus Chrysanthemum; species Chrysanthemum seticuspe. Next base: position 264,260,427 of record BPTQ01000001.1, read on the forward strand.
TGATCATTTGTCCAAACATATATGTTCTTTGTATGCTTGTTCTCATATTGCTTTTCTTGTTGGTTTGATCCGTGACAATCATAACCATCAACTTGTTACTTTCTTAAACAAACAAACGACGCTTGAAGTGCAACCAATTCTCTTGGGACGGCCTTGACTTACCAAACCCTATACTACAACTTGACTAGGGTATACTTGCCCGAATGTGTTCCTAGTTAACCGGTAATTCTTGTTTATAAATTTAAAGCTCGGTGTGAATGCATCAAGTTTTTGGCTTCGGTGCCTGGGACTTGCGTTTGTATTCTTGTGTTTGTTTGTTTGTTGAATTGTTTGCTTGAATTGATTGCTTGGTTGCTAGTTTGTTCGAATGAAATATTGCTCTTGCTCTTGAATAATTGTTGCTTTAATCTTGTTTGATTGCTTTTGATTACTTTACCATTGCTCTTGATTTTTGCTTAATGTTTGCTTGTTCGTTTTGCTAGAGTTTGATTGCTAATGTTTGCTCGAATGCTTGTGTAAAACCCTAAAAATCATAAACGCGTGAAAAGACTATTTTGCCCCTCAATTTAATATTTATAAAATACGTAAAACACGTCAAGCTCATCAAATACGTTTATAACCTAACTAATAAATATGTAATTTGTACAAGACAAAAGAAACCGATTACGCTTACGTTTAATTTTAAATGGGCCGAATTTTTATTTAATACACAAATGCATGACAAGTAAATGTAAAAAGCCCAACTAATTTGGTCATTGGCCCATGTCTTCTTTTGGTTCGGATAAAACAAACCGTGTAACCCCCTCCTTCAATTTTTTTCGTGACCTTCATTGCAACCAAGAAAAAAACCCTAATCTCCCTAAAATCAAAGTGACGGCTGGAGTTTTTCCCTCCTCTTCCCATTCGACTCAAAGACAACACAAGGCTGATGGTCGTAGGGCTGCTAGGGCAAAGAAGGTGGCTTGTCGTGGATTTGGGGACTGCTGAATTCGTGTACTTGGTACAAGGGATTGCTTGGTTTTTTGTCGTGGGTAAACTGCTCCTGGTCGTGGGTTTGCTAGGCCATGAAGGTGTTGGCTTTGTTCAGTTTTGATCTTGTTTCCTTCCTCATTACACGCTTCAAGGGTAACTCAACATCATCTCGTTTCTTGTTTTCTTTGTTTCTTGGCTTTGGTCGCATGTTATCTTCCCATAAAATCACATATATATAAATGTTATCATGCCTAATAAATTCGAAACCCTAATTGGAATGGAACCCTAAGTGTAATTAATGGTCTAACCATGTGTTATGATGGCCTAATATGAACCCTAAAACTGGACAGCATCATATGTCGAATTTGTGTGGGTTATAGATCGAAATTTATAAGTGAAATAGTCTGGGTTTTTATTGTAAAAGTTTATTTTATGTCTTAGTTAAGTTTTCCAAGTGGTTTGGTCGAATTTGGAGTTGCCTAAGTCGTATTTTTGAATTTTACAAGATCAAGTGTCAAAGCTGAGAAAACGGGTCTGAAATTTGGTTGGATTGTTTGATTTTTCATTTTCAAACCATAAGGAATTGGGAGCTCTTCTTTTACAGGATTGACATTTAGGATATAAATGAATTTCTGGGAGTTTTGGGAATTTTTCCAAGGTGTCTAAACAGGTCCAATAAGTGTAAACTTTTAAGGTGTATTTTCTGATTACTTTCTGAACAGGTCTGGACTTGTGATTTTCCATAGGCCATTTGGCATAGAGATAGAACCCACCAATTTTTGGAGACTCTTTTAAATCATATGGGAACCCCTGGGATTTTACTTGATTTCATTTGAGCTAAGTAAGTATTTTATAAAAATCTCTAAAGTCTGGTCCAAATATGAGTTAAAAAAAATGAAAGATAGAAAAAGGATATCAATAAGTAAAACACTTACACATGCATAAGAAGCTTATAAAATGAGTATATAAGTAATATATGATATCAATTCGTGTATATACGTTGAAGGAGATACGACGTTGCTTCCCGGTGTAACTTTCTTGTTTGCTTTGATTTCGTTGCTAAGGTACAGATATTCTATCCCTTTTCAGTAGGGATTTCTCCTGACTTTTCAATCCTTGACTTTGCTTCACTTATGATATTCCTTTGCTATGATTTCCTTATGCTATGATCCTTTTGATATGATTCCGACATAATCCTTTGATATGATTCTGTTCGCTATGATATTCGTTTGTTATGATTATGAACCATCTGATTATGAACCTCTGATTATGAACTTATGTTATGGAAATCTGATATGAAACTTTGACTTTTGAACCTTTGATATGAACTTTGATATGAACCCTTATGATATGATATGATTATGCTTTGACCCGTCAGTTTGATACCCGAGCCAAATATGTGTTCCTAGTCATGAAGGTAACATGACCGTGTCATTGATGCACCAATGGCATGACTCCAGTGTGTACGAGTGATGTTGCACACCGTCCCCATTATGATATGATTATGAGCTCACTATATGTATATGATTTGGCCACTATGTTTCCGGGAGGCGTATGGATGCATCCTAGATATGATATGTTATTAGTGGATTTAATATGATATGATATGATTTATATGGTGAATGATGTCGTGTGCAATACGTGTCTTCACAGTCCGGGATCTAGCTACTCCATTTGTTACTCAGGTCTCCCCTCCTATTATATATGGTATTCCGAGGTCACCCCTCCGAATACAATGGTTACTTATGATATGATATGTTCCGGGCTCGTGGTAGATTTCTGACAACCCTTACACTTTTGATATGCCTATACTGTACTTTCTGTATTTCCCCAACGCACCATAATCTGTATTCATTGTTCATTACTCAGTACCCTTATATGACTCACTCTTACCAAGATATAGATACTCCTTTTCATTGATCTGTCACACTTTCATTCCGTTATTTCAGACTATCGTCCCATTCACGTACCGAGTTATTATATGTTATTTGAATTTGATTATGGTATTCATGTTTTATGTGACTACTGATTATCCTGCTATGATGTGATTAATATGCGGTTATCTGAGTTACCTGTTGTCATCTGATGATATGTGATCTCACTGTTATGTGACCCTTTGAATTGTCTGGTGACCATGCTAATGTGTAATCGATAGTTTTGTCTGTTTATCATGAGTACTTCGTTCAGTTAATCTCGTGGACTATGACTATCCGTTGTATCCTTATCTGCTTGTTGATTGACCTGCCATGGTTACATTTCTGTCTATGCTACGGCTTGCTTGGGTAAATGGTTCAACTTGTGACGTCTGGCTTGTTAACTTGTTTAATTGCCTTGCTATGTCCCTAGTTCATTTAATTATAATGCTCATACTGTATTTCCTACTTGTTACGTGTGACTGCCATGTTTTGACTGCTATTAGTACTTCCGCTGTTATGATACTGGTTATGTTTTCAACTAAGGGTTTTTGACATGTGTGATTGCCATGCACACTAACTAATTAATTTCTTCCGCTTGCCTTTAGATTTATGTTTGACTTGTATGTCTTCTGATTTCCTGATTTGATTGCATGCCATATATGTGTTGTGTGGATACGACGTCTGCTATGTTTGTATATGTTTTGGTACTTGTATTCCTGTTTGTATGTGCTGGTATATATGTCATCGATACCTTGCTTTGCTTCGTTCTCCTTGTTATCTGTTTCGTTTAGATATCTGTATAATTGTGTTCTGCAGGATCCTCTTTGACTCATTGTCCTCATTTCGCTGCGACTTTGTTATCAGTTTTATTATTCCATTTCGTATTTCTGATTTTATTTAGCTTTCGTTTTGTTATATCTGTTCACTGGGCTTTTTAAGCTCAGCCGCATTTCTTTTCCTGCGGCAGGTTTTAGGTTTGAAGATGGGCTTGATGGGCTTGATGGGCTGAGAGTTGGATTATTCGAGTAGACCGACCTTAGTTACCTTATTATCTTGGACTTAATTTGAAGAGCTAATGTTTTGAGATTTCTTTTCATTTTGGATTTTGTAGTCTTCTTTGTAAGTCATCCAATAAAATGACTTTGTATTTTGGTTCTATATGACTTCTGCTTGTAAAATTTTATTTGTATGTTCTGATATGACACCAGAATGTGACACTTCTACCCTTGTCGGGTTGGGGTGTTACAGCTTGTCTTTCATTTTCTTAAAAACCTTTCAATTCTCATATTCGCTTAAATGATCTTGGCATCAAAATCAAGTTTTTGATGTTGGGATTTCATCTCATGTGTTCTAAAAATGCTCATTTCAAAGTTTGCTTTCTAAGTGTGTTCAAAATTTCTTGCAAAAAAGACCACCAAAACTGACAAAATCATTCCAACCGAATCGGTTGCGATCATAACCGATCGGTTGGAGCTCTCGGTAAATATTTTTCAAATTTGTTATTTTGGGTTTTCTTTAATGTTTTATCATTGGTAATTGTTAGATTGAGTCTATTAGATCTTAATAATAATAATTTGATTATTTAAATATTACGTTTAGTGTTATGTTTAGTTATTTTTTACTATTTAATGTTATTTTGCTTTATTTAATATTTATTTATCTTGTTAGTTGTTTAATTATGTGTTAATGAGCAGTTTAAAAGTCATTTAACAGTCGTAAAAAAAATCTCCTCCAACCGATCGGTCACCGCCCATAACCGATTTGACTGGAAGGTTTGTCACATTTGGTTCATAACAAGCGATCGGTTAGATCCCCTGACCGATCGGCTGGGCCAATCGTTAAAAAAAATCAATTTTCATTTTATTATTTTGTTTTTGTGTTTAGATAAAATAAGTTTAAGTGTCTTGTGGGATCATTCCTAAGATACTTGAGCATTAGTATTTATATTGTTATTCATGCATTTTGGTATTTTAAGATTTGTTAATTTTTAGTACATTGTGAATAAATAAGTATGTTCTTTTTTTTTAAATAAAATGTTTCGAACTTTTTGGGTATGTTCACTGGAAACCCTCACGAGACTACAACTCGTCCACTCGGGCCACCGAGGGGTTTAAAGGCTTGTTGCATACGCTAAATGCAACCGTGATACCTACGAAAGTGAGTTTTAGAATTTTACGTGTTTTTGCAGTTTAGTTTATTACTACATATTTAGTAAGCTCTTGGAAGAAGGATTGGTTGGATTGTAACCTTACACTCTTGATTGGACATGTTTGGAAGAGAAATCGATTCATCTCACACGCTTATGCTAGCGTTTGCTTAACATCTTATCACATGGAGTTCGATCGCGATTTCTTTGGCTCGGGAAGTTTCATTTCTCTCAGACTTATTTATTTTAATTTTCCCTATTTTACATACTTTGAAGTTGATTTTTCACATTAAGGACAATGCTTAACTTAAGTGTGTGTGTGTTGGGGAGGGGGGGAGTAAAATAAGAAAAACAAAACTAATTTTTAAATTCTAAAATTTTTGGCCAATTTTTAAATTTTGTATACTTGTTTGCCCTCATGATCTAGTTGTTTTCATGCTTATAGGATAATATATTAGAATAACTGGATCAACCCACTGGTGAAATACAATAAATTTTGAATAACTTGAGATGTGTCCCGATTAATATTGTAATCCATTCTGGGATTGATGACATTTGCTAGCACATTTTATAGCCCTTTCACTAAATTGTGAGGATTTGAGCCTGTTTCATATAAGCATACATCTTTTATGCTTGGATATTTTTTTTCTCCCAAAGGTAAAATTTATAAAGAGAAACGAGCCAAAAAGGCAACAAACAAAAGAAAGCACAAAGGGGACAAAAAACAGAAAGGACACATCCCTAACTGCTCCCCAAAGGCACAAAAAGCATATGGCAACCAAAAAAAACCCTTCAAACTATACAATACAAATGACGTAAGCATGCCTAGGATCACCACATATTCTGAATACATCAAAGAGTACCCTGGGACCAACCAGAGTATCTTGAAACATCACCATATGTAGGAGGTCACTAGGCAGCATACAATCTAACACATATAAGAGGGGCATCCAACCATACAAGATTAAACACCAATACAAAGAAACTACATTAAGATAACAGCAAAATCAGACTATAGATAACACTAATAACCAGGAACACATGTAACAGACTCAGTCACAACAACCTTGTCATAACTGTCAGATCCAATCCTTGTATAAATGTTAGATCCTCCATGCTTCCAACAACTTTGTCTCCTTAAAAACCCATGCCAACCAAAACCCAGTGGGAAAAAGATTGAGCATGGGAAAAGAGTACAACAGTTGCATCCACTAACATAACCAGAATAACACATCAGCATGCACAAATCAGACCACCAACTCTATAAAAACCCCAATGATGTTCCTGAAAATATAATAACAAATACCATCCAAAAACCCTCCACCAATTCAAACAAATCAACCTATACCAAACTCCCCCATCAACAGACCAGTAAAATATTTTTACTTTCTCCAGATAGGAAACCTTCTCAACATTAGGGATCAGATTATTACCATCATTACTACCATGACAATCAGAAAATTGGCAACCACTATCATCATTAGTACAGATTATACTAATGTTCAAACAGATAATCACCAGATCCCTGTTTTACCACCCACTATTAAACCAAAAATACATATAGCATAACAAAGGGGACATATCAGTTATCATTCCTATAGATATCCCCATTCTCACTGATGTGCTGGTTGTGTACAAGTTTTAAATTTATAAAAGGTGAATTACCAATATTACCAATAACACATACGAGCAAGTATACTCGTCCATTATAGCAAGATTATGAATGTAAGTCAGGATCGTTCGCAGGGATTTGAGTGAATCTAAACACAAGTTTGAATTAATGGAGTCTGTCCAAAACATATAATAAAGCAAATAGGTATAATGAAATTCAGATGATTAAAAATTACACTTGCTTAAACTAGTTTCATATCATAGATTAATGTGATTGTGTTAACCTCTTAACATGTTGGTTGTGATAATTAGTTGGAAGACTAATCTATTGTTCTTACAAGTTAAACCTTCGTCAAGATTTTAGTTCATAAAAACAAGCATTATGTTTAACCAATCAATTCAAGATCAATTCAAGTTTCATAAGTTTACATACATAAACTTAAACACAAAAACATCCACTTGTTCATCAAATTGCTTAAGAAATGGTCAATACAAAAGGTAACCGATCATAGACAAAAGGCTACAATTGATTCTCAACAACTAATCTTACGACCATTTAGATGTTTCCAACCAATCCAATTTGATAATCAAAAAGCGTTTCTATTACAACCACACCTTAATTCCTTTGTATAATCAAGAATAATGGGTAAAAACAATCATCCATAGACAAAATGATTATGACTAATTGAATAACAATAAGTTCTTTCGACCCAAACGATTATTATCAATTAGCCAAACTTGATTAACAAATGTCACTATGAAACTTTAGCACAATTGGATCTTAGAATTAACTTGAAATTGAATTAAAACATGTTAACACAATCACTAACTAATCATATGATAATCAACATCATTTAAGCAAGTGTATAAAGAAACTAGCCACTCATAGCAAACATGAACATAAACTCAGAATTTTGAACATTAGAAAACATGATTAAAAGTCTTACAATGCTTGGAATAAGATTACAAATGGTGAAGTAATGATTCCCAAAGTATTGAGGTAGACTTCTTGGTGATTTGGCCTCCAAATGTGGAACTTCTGGAACTCCAAACTTCTTAGGACTTCTAAGGACGAATTTTGAGAGCTTAAGACTTTGTTTGATGAGTAGAGAGTGTTGGGATATGAAAGTGCTGAAGATATCAAAGTACTGAAGATATGAAAGTACTGTAAGCTGCAAAGTACTGGAAGAAGTCAAATAGTCAACGTACTGCTAAAGACAAAGTCAAAGTACTGCAAGGTGAAGTCAAAGTACTGCTAGGACAGAAGATCTGTTATATTTGTTTATGGAAAGTATTGTATTCCATGTTTAGATTACTTGTCGTACAAGGTTATCAATTGTAAACTGACTAGGATATCCTTGAGCCTATAAAAGGACTCCTAGACTGGCATTAGATGGACGATTTCAGAAAAAAGAGTTTTAGAGTTTACGAATTAAGAGTTTAGAAAAAAGTTCGAATATCTTAGAGTTGTATTAGAGTATCTGCATAATAAGCAGATTTAGAGTTTTATTAATAAAGTTTCTTTTTAGCTTTGTTAAGTAAATTCCGCGTACTTAATAAAGATTGTTCAGTGTTTCTTTGTTAATAACTTAGGATTTATCCGAGGTTATTAAACCTTAACAAGCTAGTTAAGTTAGTTTGATTAAAGTGTATCGATCCAACAAGTGGTATCAGAGCTTGTGTGGAAACTCTGACTAGGAAGAAACCCTACAATTTTTCAAGATGTCGACTGAAGCTGTTCCACCACCCTCAATCACCTCACTCAGAATTCCAGTCATTAAGAAGGGAGAATATGATCTCTGGTGCATGAAGATGAGGCAGTATATTGCCATTACAGACCATGCTCTGTGGAATGTAATTGTCAATGGGAATGAAGTTGTTCCAGAACCTGTTCAAGTTCCTGGACAACCTTTGGCACCAAAAGCAGTTTTACCACAAGCAACCCTAAGGAATCAAGAGAAGGCTCTTAACATTCTCCTATCTGCCATTCCAGATGGTCATCTTCTTAAATTTCACGATGCTAAAGATGCTAAGCAGCTCTGGGCTGCTCTCAAGACCAGATTTGGAGGGAATGAAGCCTCTAAGAAGATGCACAGAAACTTGCTGAAACAACAGTTTGAAACATTCACAGTAGGAGAAAGAGAGAGTCTTGATGCTGCATATGATAGGTTTCAGAATCTCCTCAACATGTTGGAGTTATACAAGGCAGAAGTATCAGTTGAGGATGCTAATTTGAAGTTTCTAAGGAGTTTGCCATCTACATGGCATGTGATTGCTACTATGATCAGAGGACAACAAGGACTGGAGGTTATGGACTTTGATGATCTTTATCATCAACTGAAGGTGTATGAACATGAGATGAGTGGTCAACCAAATTCTAAATCTCACAGTATTGCTTTTCTATCATCTGAAAAGAAGAGCAGTACTTCCAAAAGTACTGCTTCTCCTCAAAGTACTGTTTCTCAAAGTACTGCTGTTTTCAATCCCCCATCATATACTCAGCAGGCCCCACCATCAACCACTTTGAACTCAGATGAAGTTGTGTGCTCCTTCTTTGCACAACAAGCAAGCTTACCTGTCACTTATGAAGAGGATCTAGCACAGATTGAAGAAGATGCACTTGAGGAAATTGATATCAGGTGGCAAGTTGCTTTGATCACTGCAAGAATCAAAAAGTACATGAAGAAGACAGGCAAAAATATTGATTTCAAACCAAAACAAGGAATAACTTTTGACAAATCTAAAATTGAATGCTTCAATTGTCAAAAGACTGGTCACTTTGCAAGGGAGTGCAGGTTTGCTAAGTATCAAGCAAACAGAACATCTGAGAAGCCTAAACTTGAGCTCAAGGAAATTCAAATAACTGAAACAAAGGCGTTGGTTGCTCAAGAGAAGTTATCAGAAGTGGACTGGAGTGAAGAGTTTGATGATGAACCAGTGACTTACTGTATGGTAGCAGTGGAAGATGCAGTTGAAGACACAGTGGAAGTATTGGACTGGAGTACTGCTTTTGATGAAGAATCTGAACATGCTGTTTTGGAATCTGATGATGGCTTTGGAGGATTTGATTGGAGCAAAGAAAGTGAAGATGATCCTGTTCTTCTTGCTATGGTGGCTACTTCACCAACTCAGTCTCCTATCTCTGAGGTATGCTCAAACTGTTATGAATTCTATCAAAAATTGCTTAACAGTTATGTGATTGAAAGAGATAATTGTATTAGGGCTAGGTCTGAGGTAGCAGGTTATCAAATCACTTTAGAGTCTATAGAAGCTAAAATCATTACACATGAAAATAATGAAATGGCTTGGGCTGAAAAGTATGAACAACAGGATTATCAGTTGAAACTTAGTGAATGGAAACTAAACTGTAAAATTGCTGAAATTGAGAAATTAACTAAGGAAAGAGATGATTTGGTAGCTAAGTTTGATGCTTGGAAAGAGTCTGGCTTGTCCCATGTTCAATATGTTGAAAAACAGAGAAGGGCCTACATTAGAACAGGCTTAGGATTTGGAATGGACTTTAGTACTATAGAAGAAAATCAACCTAGTGATCAGGATGATGGTGATTTTGAGGATATAACCACTAGTGATGATGAGCTAATTAATTATTTAGATTCATCTAGTAATGAAGGCTCAGTAAGTGAACCACCTCCTAAGAAAGACAATGGTTATCATGCTGTTCCTCATCCCATTAGTCATCACCCCTCTAGGCCTGATGTTTCTCGTTATGGAGTAGATAGTCTAGAGTTTAGGAATAAGCTAATTGCTAAATCTAGATCTGAGAAACCCAAAGAAACTGTTGAAAACAATGTTCAAAATCCAGCAGTACCTTTAAATCAAAGTACTGCTCAACAAGCAGTACCTTCTGCAAAACCTTTTCAAAACAGTACTGCTAAACCTTTTTGGGATAATTTTGGTCAAAACAAATTTTATCAGTCCTCAAGAAGGCAAAACAATTTTGGGCATAGACATAGAAGAAATCACTTTGGACATATGGGTCAAAAATTGTGTTTTGTGTGTTATAGTTCTACTCACTTAATCAAAGATTGTGACAAACACTCAAAATATCTAAGCAAGTTTCCAAGGAATAAGTCTAACAATCAGAGACCTAGAGAGCACAAACCAGTGTGGACTAATTCAAATAGGATTAATCACAGAAACTTCACACCAGATCATAGATACCCACATCAGAGAAGACCTTCAGTATCTCACAGTACTTTCAAAAGTACTGCTCAGAGACAAGGTACTGAAAACCATACTTGGGATAGAAATTCTAGGAGATCTCATTATCAACCTAGAACTTATCACAGTTCATATAGGGGATCTAGATCACAAGAACCTCCTGTTAAAACTGAATGGGTTAAAAGGGAAAGAACTGCTGGGAGACATACAGGACGTTCAACAAAAAGTGAATCAGATGTTTTTGTGTCAAGAGAAAAGGCTAATAATCTGGTGAAAGAAATTTATGTTGAAAAATCAGAGAGTTTTGAAAATCCACATGCTAAACATCAAAAGATAATTTTGGATCATAATCTGAGAGATAGTGAGAATTACATACTCAAAGAATTTGAGTTTGTAACTTCTCAAGGGGAACACAAGTCAGTAATGGCTTGGGTTCCTAAAAGTTTCTAACTCTTTTCTTTATGTGCAGGGCAACCCAGAAGAGGAGCTTAAAGATCATCTTATTGTGGATAGTGGTTGCTCTGGAAGTATGACAGGCGATAAAGAGATCCTGTCTGATTTTAGAAGTATTAGTGGAGGTAAAGTTGCATTTGGGAATGATCCCAATGGAGGAAGGATTACAGGGAAAGGAACAATTAAAGCTGGGAGAATTGATTTTGAGAATGTCAGATATGTGAAGGAGCTGAAGTTCAACTTGTTGTCAGTCTCTCAAATTTGTGATAAAAAGCATCCTGTGTTATTCACTGACACAGAATGTCTTATCCTTTCTTCTGACTTCAAACCTGTTGATGATGACTTGGTAGTACTTAGAGTACCAAGGACAAATGATGTGTACAGTTTAGACATGAAGAGTCTACATTCTTATGGAAGAGCCACATGCTTGGTGGCTAAGGCAACATCTGAAGAGGCACATCAATGGCACAGAAGATTTGGCCATGTGAATTTCAAGAACATCAACAAACTGGTCAAAGGCAATTTAGTTAGAGGTTTACCTTCAAAGACTTACAGAAATGATCAATCCTGTTTGGCATGCAAGAAGGGTAAACAACACAAAGCTCCCTGCAAGAAGCTTGATGAAAGGAATATTAGAGAACCATTGGAGCTATTACACATGGATTTATTTGGACCTGTCTCTGTGGCAAGTTTAAATAAAAAGAAGTACTGTTTGGTTGTTACTGATGATTGTAGTAGATTCAGTTGGGTTTTCTTTTTGGGCTTTAAGGATGATACCTTTGATGCTATTCAAACTCTTATAATAGCACTTGAAAACCAATTAAGACTCAAGGTTAGAGGTATTAGATGTGACAATGGAACTGAATTCAAGAACAAGCCTATGGATGATTTTTGTGCAAATAAAGGCATAAAAAGGGAGTTTAGTATCGCTAGAACACCACAGCAAAATGGTGTTGCAGAGAGGAAAAATAGAACTTTGATTGAAGCTGCAAGGACCATGTTAGCAGATTCTCATCTTCCTATTCAATTCTGGGCAGAAGCTATAAGTACTGCATGTTATGTACTCAACAGGGTTTCTGTCACAAAACCACAGATGAAGACACCCTATGAATTGCTGATGGGTAATAAACCCAACATTCGTTTTATGAAGCCTTTTGGATGCCCTCTTACTATTTTGAACATCATTGATAATCTAGGGAAGTTTGATGGCAAGTCTGAAGAAGGCTACTTATTGGGATATTGCACTAACAGTAAAGGATTTAGAGTCTACAACAGAGTTACTAAGAAGATTCAAGATTGTCTTCATGTTGAGTTTTTAGAGGATCAAGACAATGAGAAAGGGAAGGGTCCTGATTGGATGTTTGATCTTGAGATTTTATCTCCTTCAATGAATTATGTACCTGTTAGAGAAGAAAATCAACCTTTGCATAATGAAGAAGATATTCAGTATGTTGTTCATAATGTTCATCTTAGACCTGATGCTATTCCTGATAAAGATCCTATGAGTCCAAAACAAAGTACTGATGTTCCTAAGCAAAGTACAGATTCACCAAAACAAAGTACTGTTGCTCCACAATCCTCATTATCTGCTGAGGATCAATCTATTCAAGAGGAACTTAATCAGATGCTTCTTCAAGATGTATTAGCACATTCTTACACTGATGAACAAAGGAGAGCTTATGAAGAGGCAAAGAAGAAGAACAAGACTGTCGAGTACTCTTACAGTACTTTAGACAGTACTTTCAACCAAAGTACTGCTGCACCAGGTGTCAGTACTTTAGATGATTTAGATGATCCTACCATGCCTGAGTTAGAAGAAACTGATGATGAGCTTGAAGATGAAGGTATTTTCACAAATTCCAATGAAGGTGCTGATTATACTAACTTAGATGATACATATGAAGTTTCACAGTCTCTAATCTTACGAATTCATAAGAATCATCCAACTGATCAATCATTGGTCCTTCTACTTCTGGAGTTATGACAAGACACAAAGCTAAGGGTTTCACAAAACCTCATAATGCTTTACTTAGCTTTGTGTGTAAACAAAACAGGCTGAATCATAAGGATCATCAAACCTGCTTATTTACTTGTTTCATCTCTCAAGAGGAACCCAAGAATATTGCTCAAGCTTTGACTAAAGAGAGCTGGGTTGAAGCTATGCAGGAAGAACTTCTTCAATTTAAACTTCAAGAGGTTTGGGTTTTATGTGATCTTCCAGATGGGAAGAGAGTTATTGGAACAAGATGGGTCTTTAGAGTTAAAAGAGATGAAAGAGGCAATGTTATCAAGAACAAGGCAAGGTTAGTTGCTCAGGGTTATAGACAGGAAGAAGGGGTAGATTATGATGAGGTATTTGCTCCTGTGGCAAGGATTGAAGCAATTAGAATCTTTCTTGCTTTTGCTTCTTATATGGGTTTTCAAGTCTATCAGATGGATGTCAAGAGTGCATTTCTTTATGGCACTATTACAGAAGAGGTGTATGTGAAACAACCTCCAGGTTTTGAAGATCCTAAGCATCCAAACAAAGTCTATAAGGTGGTTAAGGCTTTATATGGTCTTCATCAGGCACCTAGAGCTTGGTATGAGAGGCTCTCTACATTCTTATTAAAACATGGATACCGAAGAGGAGCTATTGACAAGACTTTGTTTATCAAGAGAGACAAGAAAGATATCATGTTAGTTCAAGTATATGTTGATGATATTATCTTCGGGGCTACCAAACAGTCTATGGTTAAGGAGTTTGAGCAGCTGATGCAGAAGGAATTTCAAATGAGTTCAATGGGAGAGTTAACATTCTTTTTAGGACTTCAGGTTAAGCAGTCCAAGGAAGGAATATTCATTAGTCAAGACAAGTATGTTACAGACATACTTAAGAAATTTAATTTTGATGATATGAAGGCTGTTACTACACCGATTAAATCTATCAATTCATTGGGAAAAGATGAAGATGGTCAGCCTGTTGAAGTCAAGTTATACAGATCTATCATTGGCTCTCTTATGTATCTTACTGCATCAAGGCCTGATATCATGTTTGCAGTTTGTTTATGTGCCAGATATCAAGTTTCACCAAAGATCTCTCATCTGAATGCTGTCAAGAGAATATTCTGTTATTTGAAACAACAACCTAAGTTGGGGTTGTGGTATCCTAAAGAGTCACCTTTTCACTTAGAAGCTTTTTCAGATAGTGACTATGCAGGTGATAACTATGATAGAAGATCCACAACTGGTGGATGCCAATATCTTGGAAGAATGTTAGTCTCATGGCAATGCAAGAAGCAAACAATTGCAGCAACATCATCTACTGAAGCTGAATATGTAGCTGCTGCAAGTTGTTGTGGTCAAGTTTTATGGATGCAGAATCAATTATTGGATTATGGGTTCAACTTTAAGAATACTCCTATCAATATTGATAATGAGAGTACTATTTGTATTGTGAAGAATCCTGTGTATCATTCCAAGACAAAGCATATTCAGATTCGGCATCACTTTATCAGAGACTGTTATGAGCATAGGCTTATTAATGTGGTTAAAGTTCACACGGATGACAATGTAGATGATCTACTCACCAAAGGTTTTGATGTGTCACGATTCAATCACTTGGTCGTAAGCATTGGAATGATTAACTACTAAGCTATGTTTAAGGGGAGGACTATAAAGGTGTTAGATATAGTCCTGTGTATTGCTTGAGGGGAGGATGTTAGTTTATACTTAGTTTTTATGATGGCATTTGGCAAAGTACTGTATTTCCTGAAAGTACTGCTTGGGAAAGTACTGCGTGGGAAAGTACTGCTTATGTGGAAAAGTACTGTTTGTCGTATTAACGTACTGTTCCAACGGTAATATTGAAGGGTAATTGGTAGTAACGGTAACTTTGTTATTTAGGCTGTGATTTTTCAAATCTCACCTATAAATAACTTCTTTCCGATTTTCCCTCTCATATTATTACTTCATATCTTTTCCATACTTATCTTCCAATTGCCATTTCTTTATTCTTCGATAAAATCTTTCTATTGTGCTCACTCTTTCAAAAATGGTGAATCGTTTAACTGTTTCAAAGCACAATACGGTGGCTAATTTGGATAAGTCTGAGGCAAATGTGGCGTTTTATGATATCATTGATTATCTTACTGGGTCGCCTATTAGTTATGCTCTTTTAGTGGAGCCAGATATAATTGAACCATGGATTCAAGAATTTTGGGCTAATGCTAGAGATAATATGGAGGAGGATGAATACTATATTAGATCAACTGTTGCTGGTCGCACTATCAAGATCACAGAAGCCTCTATTCGTGCAGATTTATTATTTGAAGATGAAGATGGGGCTATTCGATTTGACAAGCAATTGATTTGGGATAATTTTAGCAATCTGGGTTATGAAGGTTCTTTGACTGAACAGACTTTTAAGAATGCCTTATTCTGTCCTCAATGGAAGTTTTTGATCCATGTCTTGCTCCATTGCATAAGTTCTAAAAGCACTTCTTGGGAGCAGTTTGGTTCAAATATTGCATCTGCAGTGGTTGGATTAGCTAGAAGAGTTCAAGAAGAAATAAATGCTAAAGATAGAGAAGAACGAGAAGCTCAAGAAGCTTTGGATAGAAAAGCAGCTCAAAAAGTACAAGATGAATTGGATGCTGAAGCTGCTGAACCTTTAAAGTCTCCAACACCTGTTAGATTCATGTCAAGAAGACCTAATTTAGCTAAAGAAAGGAATGCAATGATGGCATATCTCAAAAGCAGAGGATTTAAAGGATTACAGAAGCTAAATTATGTGGATATGAAGAGATTATATGATGCTGAGAGAGAAGCTTATAAGAAAGATGTTGCAGACATTAAAGATTTTAGAGATGAAGCTTTCTGGACTGAAGCTGAAAGGAAGAAAAGCTTAAAGAGGAAAAGAAAAACTGAAGCTACAGATGTTCAGTTTTCAAAGAAAGAGAAGGTTGAATTAAGATCTGAGACTAGTGATGAATTGAAGAATTATCTCAGAGTGGTAGATTTTGATTATACTGATGAAGATAATGACATGAAGATGAACAGATCAAAGATCAGTGCTTTCAAAGTTGAGAAATCTAAGAATGGAGATTACATGGTTTTTCACAAAGAAGATAAAAGTTTCAGAGTTTTTAAAAGGCTATGGGATTTGCTGCATATTATAGACAGAGTAGATCTATTCTACTTATATCATGCTGTGAAGACTTATTTTGAAGATAATCCGTTAGAAGGGATTGGCTTGGTTTTACATGGGGATCTCATAACTATGTGGGAAACTGATGAAAAGAGTACTGATGATATTTGGAAGGATCAAGAAAACTGGGAGATAGTTTGTTGGAGATTCTTTGGAGAATCTGGAGTTCATGTCTTGGAGTTAGAAAATGGAACAATGATTCACATGTTTGCAGAAAGAAGATATCCTCTTACTGTTGAGCTCATGAGAAGAATGCTTGAGCATGGATTGGAAGTAGAAGAGGCTGATGAAATTGCTTGCATGGTTATCAATTTGCTTATAGACTGGACTACCATTGCTGAGAATGATCTATAACTGGTATGAATTTTTGAAAAAATACTTTTTGATATAACAGTGCTTTTATTCAAAGTACTGCTAGTCAGACAGTACTTTCATCAAAGTACTGTTTGCTGTATTAAACCAGTTAAATGAATTTTAGAAGAAACCTTTTGCTAAATAATAAATATTTTCTGATATAAAGGTTGAATAAATGGTTTTTGTGATGATAACATCAATAGGTTATCAATCCACCATGGTTACAAAAGGATTGACTAATCCATGAGCAAACGGCTCTGGTAAAGATATATCAAATCCGTTTTTAGTTGACAACTTGCTAATAAGTTGGATGGTTATCAACTCACCATATCAGTAATGTGAAGAGTTGGCTAGCCCACAAGAAATGGCTTGTGGTAAAGGCAGTGGAAAAACCATTATTGGTAATTAGTTCACCATTAGATAAAAGAACTAACTAGTCCAGAAGGGTACAGCTTTTGGTAAAGACAAAACAAATCTGTTGATAGCTGGTGGTTTGCTAAAAATCATATGGTTATCAATGTACCATGGTCTTACACACCAAAACATTTGGCTACTCCAAAGATAATGGCTTTGGTAAAGAGTTCTAAATCCATTGAATTTTCAATGATTCACTTAGATGTGATGAGAATAGTATGCAACTTAAACTTAAATTATTGTACACATTGTCATATGTTGCTGTGTTGCTGAAAAGATGGAGATTACTGAATGCTGATGTGATGAAAACAATTCTAAGAGATACTTTGACAAGAGCACAAGATTCTACAGAGATATAATCTAAAGACTAAAGAACAATCCATTTTAAAAGATGAAACTGTTAAAGATATATTCACAAAGGAACTTGAAGTCAAGCAAGTAGAATTCAAGTTAGGGGAGGATTGTTGGGATATGAAAGTGCTGAAGATATCAAAGTACTGAAGATATGAAAGTACTGTAAGCTGCAAAGTACTGGAAGAAGTCAAATAGTCAACGTACTGCTAAAGACAAAGTCAAAGTACTGCAAGGTGAAGTCAAAGTACTGCTAGGACAGAAGATCTGTTATATTTGTTTATGGAAAGTATTGTATTCCATGTTTAGATTACTTGTCGTACAAGGTTATCAATTGTAAACCGACTAGGATATCCTTGAGCCTATAAAAGGACTCCTAGACTGGCATTAGATGGACGATTTCAGAAAAAAGAGTTTTAGAGTTTACGAATTAAGAGTTTAGAAAAAAGTTCGAATATCTTAGAGTTGTATTAGAGTATCTGCATAATAAGCAGATTTAGAGTTTTATTAATAAAGTTTCTTTTTAGCTTTGTTAAGTAAATTCCGCGTACTTAATAAAGATTGTTCAGTGTTTCTTTGTTAATAACTTAGGATTTATCCGAGGTTATTAAACCTTAACAAGCTAGTTAAGTTAGTTTGATTAAAGTATATCGATCCAACAGAGAGATTTGTATTTGAGGGTGTGTCTCATATGCTCACAATTAGCCTCTATTTATACTAATTCCATGGCCTAGGGTATTAATTGCTGAACTTGGCCTCCAAGGAGTAAGGAAGGGACTAGAATACACCAAGAGAAGGACCTAGAATCGTTTGGATGCAAAGGAAAAGCTTAGTGATGAAGATTTGGCAACTGCAGCTTCTCCAACCGGATCGGTCATACGACCAACCGATCCGGTTGGTCTTCTACAAAAACTGGCCAACCGATCCGGTTGCGGGTTGCGACCAATCGGTTGGCGATGGTTATAACATTGTTTCTGGCCGTTTTCCAACCGATCCGGTTGCGGGTGTAACCGATCCGGTTGGATCTTCTGAATTACGGAAACTTGATCTTTTCTTCACTTTGTCTTGTAGAACTCGGTTCTTCAATCACTATGGTCTTCAAAAGTCCTTGAGATACTGATTTAGACTTACTGAAACGGGAATCTTCGATTTGCTGAACATTTCTTTATTTTCCCTCCGTTTCCCTGCACTTGGTTATAAAATCTAGACAAACATCTTTTGATGTGTTTAAGTACTTTAATCACGCAAATATAACCAAATAACAGGTATAAAAGTAAACATAACGCTACTAAAAACATGCACAATCTGAGCGTTATCACTCACCTAAGAGATCATCAATCATACTCTTATACTTATGCATCTTATCAATTGGAAAATTCCATACCTTGGCAGCTTTGATGACATCAGGAGTAGCTTTAAGAGTTAAGCCCATAATCCTAAGCTTAACAGTCTCAACAATCACCTTGAACAGCTCATCAATGGTTCTTCCATGGTTCCCAAAAAGCCTCATGTTCCTTTCCTGCCATATGAAGTAGACAGAAGCTCCTAGCACAATTCTTCTTATCACACTCCAAATAGTATTGTTTGCTGGTTTATTCACCATACCAGAAATAATTTGAGACCAAGAGTTAGAAACATCCTCAAGATTAGCCCTCCCCTTTAACCTCTCCCACAGTCTTCTAGCAAAATTACAAGTGAAGAAAAGATGGTTGTGAGAGTCTTTACAATCATGACAAAAAGGACACCTCATATCTTGAATAGTAAGCCATCTAGATATTCTATCTTGTGTCTTCAATCTTCCTTTGACAGCCATCCACAGGATGAATGCATGCCTAGGGGTGCACTAATTAAACCAAACATGTTTATGCCAAAGAACATCAGGTTAATTAGTCTTCATAGCCATCCACGCCTCATTTACACAAAACTTCTTTTCCACTCCCTTTCTATTATAACAAACTATTTTATCATCCAAGTCATTCACCAATTGGGGAACTCCACAGTTAAGAACTTCCTTAAATCTAGAATTCCAAGTACCAGGCCATTTCCAACTTCCATTAACAATCAAGTAAACAACTTTAACCTTCATGTCAACACTATTCTGAACCAGAGAAGCATAGTTAATCAGTTTGCACAAAGGACCCCTAGTGTTCCATTTATCAAACCAGAAAATACACTCTTTGCCATTACCAATTTTACACATAACAAATTCCAGCACTTTATCTCTTAGGGATAAAATCTGTCTCTAGCTCCAAGAATTGTCTTGATTAGTTTTAGTCACCCATCTGTCTCCCTTAAGCCACTGAGATTTCACCCATTTAACCCAAATAGAATTCTTATTAACAATCACATTCCAAAGATGCTTGGCCATTAATGCCTCATATCAAATGTGAAGAGGTTTAAGACCCAGCCCTCCTTTACTTTTCTGCATACAGACTTCCTTCCAAGAGACACTATAACTAATGCTTTTATCTTTATCATTTTCCACAAGAACCTTTTTTAACATTTTATCTATATCATCACATATACCTTGAGGAAGAATGAAGATGGAAGCCCAGTAAACATTTAAAGAGTTGAGAACATAAACAATAAGCTGAAGCCTCCCAGCAAAAGATCGATGCTTGTTCTGCCAACTATCAATTCTCCTCTTAACACTTTCCAATAGCATAGTACAATCACCCCTAGTAATTCTATTAGAATCCAAAGGAATCCCAAGATATTTCACATGCAAAGTACCTTCCCTAAATGGCATTACCAACCTGATATCCTGCTTAATCATTTCATTGACATTACCAAAATAAACAGTACTCTTAGTCAAGTTGGATCTTTTGCTATAAATGTGCCGGTGATTCTATTTATTCTAGAACTTGTACTTGTAAATCATTACCAGACCGCAATAAGATCACATTCGTGTTATATAAGTGTATTCATATGATAAAGAGGCACCTTGGGAATAAAACCAAATGGCCTTCCATTTTACATCTAATGATATTTAGCTAGCCACATCGGTTAGTTAACCACCCACATGAACCCATTTATTAGCGCTCATTCTTTAGCACTAGATACCCTTAGTACACCCTTTGAGCCGTCCCTTTCTTTTTTTTACATCTACTAAAAAAAGCAAAAAAAATATTTTACACTTTAAACCTTAGCACTAACATTGTCAATGTCTAAACGGTTGGTTTCTAGTTGCTTGGTATGATTGGATTATTTTTGATGATTATGAGTTAGCCACACTTTGTCAATCGTGTGTGCCATTCTGACAAAGATGAATACTACAACTTCATATTTGTATTTTTATGGTGTGTGCTTATACGAAGTGTGGGGGAGATATGATGTATGTGGAGAGAAAAATAAGTCATCGAAAGAAAAAAAATTAAAGAAAAAAATGTATGTGATGACAATTATAGCCAATGTGCTATATTATTATGTAGATGAAGGAAGAAGAAGTATGTTTGAGATATCGATTAGCCAATGTGCTAAAACTTGATATAAATTATATAGTCGGTGATCAATATTTGAAGAGGAGAGGATTGTAACTATAATCATTTACGGGTTTTCGGTTTGTTCGTGACTTGCAACAGTGGGTATTAGACTTGACTTTATTTCTCTTTATTTTTCTTTTAACCCCAATTTCATAAATCTCCTATGCCTTATCCCTTCCCTTTTGGCTTTGTGAAATATGAAGTGCATGAATATTTTAATGACCATTCGGTTCTTGAAGGATCGAATGACGCGCAAGCGATCTAGTGCATATTTTTGGTGACCATCTGTTATGCGAATAACGCGCCAGCGATCCATGGTATACTATAGTGACCATCCGTTGTTTGACTTAATCAAGAATTCGCGGCGGCGATCTATTATATTTTGTATGTAATATTTCAACAAAAGCCCGATAAACCATTTTAGCCTCAAATAAAATCCCTCTTTAGATGTTTACACTTGGCGCTTACGCCACGTCGGTGGAGTTTTGTTTCTCGTACAAGCCTACGGTAATATTTAGATCATGACTGAGCAAGTTGAGTGTACTATTCCTTTATACTCCACTACATAAATAAATGAGTGATTGAGTGAATTATACTTCATTTCTTTTTCGTGAGGTGTTTAGGAATGTTAATCAGGCAAGAAAATCATTGGGTATTGTCAAACATCTCGGTTTTTTACCAAAATCTTAAAACGATGAATCATATCTTGTACTTGTACTTGGTAGATTTGCATCACATTTTTCTAATCATATTTCATGCACCATGTAGGATTTATTTTTCTTAATTTCTAGATTTGCTTGAGGGCAAGCAAACCCTTAAGTGTGGGCGAGTTTGCGCTCATTTTTCGCTTATTTTTATATATGTTTGGTTCAAAAAATAAAAATAAATAAAAATAAAAAATAAAAAGATGCAAATTTTAAAAAAAAAATTCTTTCATTTTGTCATTTAGGTATCTATTTTAATTTTCATTTTCTTAGATTTGCTTGAGGGCAAGCAAAGTTTAAGTGTAAGGGAATTTGATAACGCTCTAATTGTGCAAGTTTTTAGTAGCGTTATCCGTGCTTTTATGTATGTTATTTGGTTATAATCATATTCTTTTGTTGCTTAATCATATAATAAAGTGTGTATGCTAGTTCATTTGTAGCCACGTACAGGAAAGTGGAGAAAAAAATGGAAAAAGAAGTAAAAAACAAATATTTATCCATGTACGAAGAATTCCCGACAAAAGCAAGTCTTGTGGAGTATATTCGAGAAGATAAAGTCATCAAGGTAGTGGTCCAAAGACTTAAGAATAATGTGGTGCAAGAAGCTAAAACGAAGAAATATTGGAAGACTTGTGGTTCCCGACACACCTTCACCATTTTGGCCATATCTTGAGCATACAAAATCCGATTTAGGTGATTCAAGCAGCCACGGAAAGAGAATTCAAAGGCTACAACTTTCATGCTTACCATTTTATGTCAAAATGCTTCAGCCGATCGGTAGGGCCCTGCAAGCGATTCGGTTAAGGGCTATCAAAGAAGACCAGCCGATCGGCTGGTGATCAAACCGATCAGTTTGGAGGCCTGGGTCTGCTATTCCTTCATCACTAAAGCTCCATACTTACATCCAACAATTCTAGGTCCTTCCTACATGTATTCTAGGTCCTTATAATCTCCTTAGAGGCCAAGTTTAGAATTTACAACCCCAAGCCTTGTAAATAGTAAAATAAGACCATTTGCAAGCATTTCTAATCATCCCTCTCCATTCCATCTCATCTCATCCCATTCTAATCCAACTCTCATCTCTCTCACCACCCTTCAACCTTCTTCCAGAAGTGTTAGGGGGTTGGTTGGGTAGAATTCATGGGAAACAAAAGAAGAATCCAACAAATAATCCATACATCTCCATCAATCCTTGTTACCAAACAAATTCGCCTCTTGTTACATGTTCTTAGTAGAGATTTTCAGAAGTTGTAGGATGTAATAAAAGGTCATAATTGGCTGTGGAACTGATAAGGTTTTAAAATGTACCTTTTTGAGGGGTCGTTTAAGCCCTTATTTGATCATTTTTGTATCCGTTATTACTTAATATCGTTCCTTTTCACTTTTTAGGTCTCGTGAAGGCAAATTGCTGTAATGGCACTTATTTGGACGAAAAGGCGCGGATATACGAAGAAAATGGCCAAAGTCAAGAATCGAGACACTCAAGCTGCTAAAATACAAGGTGACGGCGTCACTGCTTAACTGCGACGCCGTCGGAGCATTTTGTGATGACAAAGAAGCCAATTTTCTTATTTTCAAGTGACGGTGTCAGGCTTTAAAAGAGTAGGCCGTCGCAACTCAGACGGCCTAGATTTGATCCAGACGGCGTCAGTATTAGTGTGTAGTCTTTTGGAGTAAAAACCAAAATCGAACCAAGGCTGTCTTGTACAGTATTTTAGGGTTCCAAACCCTAACTTACATCAAGATAAGTGTTTTACTTCATTAATTCAATTATGTCTTTGATTATTTGTGTGTATGCTTGCATGTTCTCCATGTCCGGCTAATTTACTTGTGTGTTTGCTTAGGGAATATGAAACTTAATTATTAAATATTGATTGGTTGTCTCTTATCTTAATTGATTAATGATCTAGTAATGCGATAGGTCATTCGTTGTGTAATTAATGCTTGATTAATCTTTGTGAACCTTAGGCTATAGCACTTAGAGCGGTTGTAGGGTAAACCATTCAAAGAGGGCCTTAGAGTTAGAGTTTATAATCCCTAGAGGGTTTTGTAGACGAGACCCTTTGGTAAGTTCAAAGAGTTAGGGATAAACGCATACCCTACGACTTTAGCCACACAACGCGATTAAGAATAAGGACGTGACAATTCAACCATCAATAGGAGATAATTAAGGAGTAATAAAACCTAAGTGAACACATCTTTAAACTATCATACGAGCACACAATAATTAGACATAGACTACATACACCTTAGATTAGATAATTAGATAAGTAGAGTAATCGGTAGAAATACCAACCTCCAAATCCAAACACCGAGATTCGTACCTTTCCATTTCCTAAAAAACATAAAAAAGATAAAAAATAATCTTTCTCAACCCCAACCTTAGCGTAGTAACTTCTCACTAGCATTCCTATTCCCCTAGAGAACGATATCAATACCCGTGGCTTACCCTAATACTACACTACAATGATTAGGTTCACTGCCTAGGGTGTTATAAAACTTGTTCGAAGAAAAGGAAGTTCTTTTGACCCCGAACGACGCGTGTAGCGTTATTAAGTTTTTGGCGCCGCTGCCGGGGAATAGAATAGCTAGTTAGTAGTCCACCTCGTTTAGGTTTCTTTGCTTGATTCCTATCAAGTAAAATTTGTCTCAATTTTTAGCTTCCTCGTAGTCTATCCCCCTTCTTCGTGACCTTTGTTCGTAATCCCATCACTTTTCATCATGGAAGGTGATAACCACCCACCATTCATCAACCCACCACCAAATGACCCACCAAGAGCCCGTACTCTTGGTGAATACTCGAGACCAAGCCACCTAGGCCATAGGAACACCATTGAGCTTCCCGACCAAGCCCAAACTACGACCCTACGATCCGACACCATCCGGTTGGTGCAAAATGGATGTGCATTCCATGGACTTCGTTCCGAAGATCCTAATCAACATCTAAGGGATTTCCTTAAAATTGTCGATTCCATCGACCTTGATGCTACTACTCGGGAGACCACGCGCTTGCGTCTCTTCCAATTCTCTCTACAGGACCAAGCTAGTAATTGGCTTGAGCGACTTCCCGCAGGCTTCATCTCAAGTTGGCATGATCTCACCTATCGCTTCCTTGCTTAATTTTTCCCACCGGGAAGAACCACTAAACTTAAGCGATATATCTTAACGTTTCAACAACTTCAAGGTGAGTCTTTCTACAAAGCATGGACTCGATTCAAGGACCTACTCCGTAAACTCTCCCATCATGGCATTGATCTTTGGCTTCAAATCCAAATCTTCTATGACCATATCGATTTCATCACTCGACGATCCATTGATCAAGCCGCCGGTGGAAGGCTCAGCGACTTTAATGCAGAGAAATCTTGGGATATTATAGAAGAGCTTGCTGATCAAAGCTACGAAGACTGGAATGAATCTCCTGAAACCACTGTTAACGTGGTTAATGCCATATCAACTCCTCTTGAATCCTCCGACATCACCGAGGAGAAAATGAGTGCTATTGAGAGAGGGATTGATTATCTTATGGAAAGTCATAAAAGAGCTTCCGTACAAATCCCTCGAGAAGCAGTCAATTCCGCCAATTCCACCAACCACCCAACACCTTTTTCGGAATCCCCAAGTCGTGAGCAAAACCCCAATTCCGAAAGGCGCTTTCGCTCTACTTCCCCAATACCACTCTCACCAAGCTTTAAGAAACAAATGAGGGAGTACATGGCACCTCATACGGAGAGATTAGCCAAATTTAAAGAGGAGGTTTATAGGCAGAGAGAGGAAATGCAAGCAAAAATGACGGAAATGATGAACCTGGTAAAAGAATATACCAAAACAAAAGTTCCCGAAAAGGTACTAATAAGAAGCAACGATTGTCCTCCCACTTCGTTTGTCAACGCCATTTCCATCATGCCTTAGGATGGAAAGGTTGAGGTGGGGAAAACTGAGGAAAGTAAGAGGGAGGAACCTGAACCTAATGATGAGCCTAAGACCATTGAGTACTACCTTAAGCACGAAATTAACAGAAAGACCATCGCAAACCAAGTAAACAACTTTAGGTACAATGAGGTTCTTAGGGAAGCCTTTGAAGGAAAAATAACAGAAGAAGAGTATGACGCCCGGCCTATGGGACCTCTGTATGAGTTGGTTCTAAAAAAACCATTAACGAAAAAACAAGACACCACAGGGAACTTCGTGATACCATGTAGCATAGGTGATATTGATAATATAAATGCCTTAGCTGATCAGGGGACTGATGTGAACATAATGCCATTATCAATTTATAATAGGTTGACTAAGGAGAAGCCAGCCAAGACCAATCTTAGACTTTCCTTAGCTAATCACACCTATGTCTACCCCATAGGAATCGCGGTGGATATTCTAATAGAGGTGGCTAATATCGTTTATCCGGTGGATTTCGTGATCATAGATGTTGAGGAAGATAGAAACATGCCACTAATTCTTGGGACACCATTTTTGGCCACCGCCAAGGCAACCATCAAATGCGGGGAGGGCATCATGATACTTAAAAGCGGAAAAGGGTACGCTAGAATACCCATCATTCCAAGGTATCCTCTTAAGATCATGGAGATGATTACGGGTGGAAATCCACAAGCTCCTGGCAATATTGTTAAGAAGAAAATGAATGATTGGGAAAAAGGGCTTAGGGATTTTATGGTTCAAGGATTGTAAGCAACATTGTGGAAGCCCGATAAGAAGTTAGGAAATAATCCCACCTCGATACCAAAGGCACAAAGGAACCCTAAGGAATTTCTAAAAGGAGAAAAATTACTTCTGTACAAATCACGGATAAGGGCATTACAAGGTAGAAACAAACCAAGATGGTTTGGGCCATTTACAGTTAAGGGAACCAATCTAGAGGATAAACCCATCACCATAATAGATGACGTTGGCAAGGAATCCACGGTAAGCATACAACGTTTGCGCCCTTTCGACAAAGGGAAAGCGAAGGAAGGAGGTGACGGTAATGAAATTGCGTGAGGGCACGACTACGAGTCTAGCTACAAGACTCTTAAATAAAGAAAAGCGTTTCGTGGGAGGCAACCTATGCTTAATTGTTCGCTTGTTAGTCTCATATATCTTTTATTGATTGCTTATTCTAATGTTTAAATTTGTAAAAATGCTTTATTTTGTTTTTAACCTCGTCTAAATTGCATATAAAGGTATTTTACATAAAGGATAAGTGTAGGGAGGATTACACACGTTTTCAAAGAAACGTAAACATGAGAATAGCAATTCATTAAAAGATATATATGTGTGTTTGTTCGAGTCAAATGCTTGTATCGAGTCAAATGCTTGTATCGATTCATAATGGATGTTTTGCAGAAATCTTTCCAGATTCTAAAGATGTAAATTTTCTAGAATTTTTTTCAGAAAATCGAAGACTAGTTTTTTTCAGGATAACCTGACGGCTTCAGGATCGCAACCTGACGGCGTCAGGAAGGAGTAAAAACAACAGATTACTTTTTTCTCGTTTTCTGAGCTAACTATAAAATTTTGGAATTTTCCAGGTCTTAATTTTCTAGAAATTCTGTAAACATTCATTCCACAAGCATTATATCCTAGTTTAGTAGAGTCGTATATATATTATTACCACCGATTTTACGCGAAGGTTTCATTTGTTTTCTTCGAATGTGCAGGTTTTATTTATCAAGAAGAAGAAACAAAAGATTGGAAGGAGCTTTTCACGCATACATTTTTCTTGGAAAGGATTTAACCACTATTTCACACACGGATCCTACCGAGCTAATCAGGGGAGTATTAGTTTCTTTCATTTTTAATTACCTTCCATTATCATAACTTTGATACTTTCGGGGAACATTGGGGACAATGTTCAGTTTAAGTGTAGGGAGGGAAAACAAAACGGGAACTTTGAAACTATGCTTATCCTTGACTATTTGCTTTGTCCAATTGTATTTGTGTAATAAACCATGAGAAAATGTCGGTTAGGGTAATTTTGGCACCAAATTTAAATTTTTTTATGATATATAGGAGTGGGCCATTAGTCTTAACAAAAGCGTCTCACGGATAGGAAGTTGCATGACTAGCACAAAAACCCTTTACCACCTAAATTCCACCCAAAATGTGAGGATCGCCCTTAGATTATTAGGAATTAAAGCATTCATCTTTAATGCTTAGAGTGTGAACCGGTAGTATATTAGATTCTAGAACTTGTTTTGTGATGCATTCCGAGATCGCTAGTAAGACTACACTTGTGTAGTTAGGAATAACTAAATGATAAGAGGCATTAGGATAACCCTTGTTTGATACTCTTAATATAATTACTTCTTCCACATCGGTTGAGTAATTTCCCTACGCCTTTGTGTTGTACTCATCTTTAGTACACGATACCCCTAGTTAACCCCTCAGAGCCTATCCTTTTCTTGGTTCTCGTGATGTTTCAGTTTTTCCGGAATATCAATGAAGAGCATTGTTTACACCCCACCCCCAAATATACACCCAAATCGCCTTAGCCTACCTTGTATGCACTCACTTTTAGTGCATTATTGTTATCACCCTAAACCCTTAGTTCAATTATCTAGTTGCTTGCATGAGTTTCTAAGTCGAGTCATATCCTGTGTACATAGTTTTGGGACGATTGGGACTCATGGGAAAAATTTTAAGTTTATGAAATGACTGGAAGGGAACGTTAAATTCCCTTATTTGCGTAATAATGTACCCCAAGTGTTTTTGATCTTTTCAATTCGGGTCAAATTAGTGTTAGAGTAATAAAAACTCAAGTGTAGGGATGTGCCAATAAATCCCTATCATTTTGATGTTACCGTAGAGGATGATAGAGTAAAAGTGCATGGGAAAAAAAATCGAAAAAAAACTAGAAAAAGAGAAAAGAAATAGAGTGTTCAAAAAAAAAAAAAAAAAAAAAAAAAAAAAAAACATACGGGCTACCATCCTACATCTATCCTTTAAATTTATGTTTGTTTGTTTCAGTTATCTAGAGTTTAGAGTGTCGAGTCTTGGCTTAGCAACGCCATTCTTCGTATGCTTGTAACATAGAGATTTTTGACTTGCTACCACTAAATAGCCTATCCCACCAAACCCTTTGTTTCCCTACCGTAAGCCTAACATTACAACCCTTTAAAGACCTCTTTGATAGTCTTTCCTAGGTGCTTACGCCAAAGCGATGGAGGTTTGATCTATTCTCAAGCCTATGGTAATCTATGTACTAGGACCGGTTAATGAGTGTTTATCTTCCATTTCCAACTTGTTATATTTCATATACACCCGAGAGAGATGTGAGTATCCAAACACCCCATGTGAGGTGCTAGTATGTAATTTCCGTGCTTGTTATGACTTTTGCGGGGCTTATATGTGTTGTGGACTGTTTTAAACCAATGCTTCATGACCCCTAACTTATAAATTAATTGGCTAAAAGCACATTTGCTTGAGGACAAGCAAATACCAAGTGTAGGGATATTTCATAAGGTTTTAAAATGTACCTTTTTGAGGGGTCGTTTAAGCCCTTATTTGATCATTTTTGTATCCGTTATTACTTAATATCGTTCCTTTTCACTTTTTAGGTCTCGTGAAGGTAAATTGCTGTAATGGCACTTATTTGGACGAAAAGGCACGGATATACGAAGAAAATGGCCAATGTCAAGAATCGAGACACTCAAGCTGCTAAAATATAAGGTGACGGAGTCACTGCTTAACTGCGACGCCGTCGGAGCATTTTGTGACGACACAGAAGCCAAATTTCTTATTTTCAAGTAACGGTGTCAGGCTTTAAAAGAGTAGGCCGTCGCAACTCAGAAGGCCTAGATTTGATCCAGACCGCATCCGAAGCTGAAGAGGACGGTGTCACAAGCACAAGGTGACGCCGTCGCAAGACTAACGTGGCCAAGACGAAACCCTAATGACGGCGACCCGACGGCGTCACAAATCATAAGGTGACACCGTCGCATATGTAATCTTATATATAGAATACGAATTTTTCAGTATTAGTGTGTAGTCTTTTGGAGTAAAAACCTAAACCGAACCAAGGCTGTCTTGTACAGTATTTTAGGGTTCCAAACCCTAACTTACATCAAGATAAGTGTTTTACTTCATTAATTCAATTATGTCTTTGATTATTTGTGTGTATGCTTGCATGTTCTCCATGTCCGACTAATTTACTTGTGTGTTTGCTTAGGGAATATGAAACTTAATTATTAAATATTGATTGGTTGTCTCTTATCTTAATTGATTAATGATCTAGTAATGCGATAGGTCATTCGTTGTGTAATTAATGCTTGATTAATATTTGTGAACCTTACGCTATAGTACTTAGAGCAGTTGTAGGCTAAACCATCCAAAGAGGGCCTTAGAGTTAGAGTTTATAATCCCTAGAGGGTTTTGTAGATGAGACCCTTTGGTAAGTTCAAAGAGTTAGGGATAAACGCATATCCTACGACTTTAGACACACAACGCGATTAGGAATAAGGACGTGACAATTCAACCATTAATAGGAGATAATTAAGGAGTAATAAAACCTAAGTGAACACATCTTTAAACTATCATACGAGCACACAATAATTAGACATAGACTACATACACCTTTTATTAGATAATTAGATAAGTAGAGTAATCGGTAGAAATACCAACCCCCAAATCCAAACCCCGAGATTCGTACCTTTCCATTTCCTAAATAAAAAAGATAAAAAATAATCTTCCTCAACCCCAACCTTAGCGTAGTAACTTCTCACTAGCATTCCTATTCCCCTAGAGAACGATATCAATACCCGTGGCTTACCTTAATACTACACTACAACGATTAGGTTCACTGCCTAGGGTGTTATAAAACTTTTCTTGAAGAAAAAGAAGTTCCTTTGACCCCGAACGACGCGTGTAGCATTATCAGGAACATTGGAGGATTTATGTACTTTGTATTTCATCTTATGAACTTTGGTATTTTCTCTTTTAATATTAATCATGTTTGGTTTCTTTGATTTTGCTGATTATGTGATTCTTGTGATGTGCTCTTGTCTTGTGAATGTTGGTTTTATACTTGGTTTGTTCATATGATGACTTGTGATGAAGGAATGTTTGGATATTTGTAGTGTTTGTTTGCAATATAATGATAACATCATATTTAGTTAAATTAGAAATTGTCTTACTTATTGTTTTGGTTGATCAATTTTTCGTTTAATGACCGAAAAGATCCTCAATAATGGTTAGTTCCAATTCATTAGTCGACGAATGATTTTGGTCTTATACTTTGTGACGATTGCGCAAGAGAACTAATAAACATAACAAGTGAAAGTTTTAATTTAGATTATGGGCCGAAAGACATATTTTGAATATGTGTTCTAATTATATTTCAAGTAAATGAAACTTCACGAATTAATAACTTCAAAGTCTAATGGCAGATAGGGATTCTTTGTTGTTGGTGGTTTAGGCAAAAGGCTCATGACATGACCATTTGATTGAGGCTTATGCATATTTGATTTATAAAACA
Source organism: Chrysanthemum seticuspe (assembly GCA_019973895.1). Taxonomy (NCBI): domain Eukaryota; kingdom Viridiplantae; phylum Streptophyta; class Magnoliopsida; order Asterales; family Asteraceae; genus Chrysanthemum; species Chrysanthemum seticuspe. The sequence continues at coordinate 264,291,666 of BPTQ01000001.1, forward strand.
CTAATATATTATTATTGGTTCTATAGGTTATAAGGATTACCTATGATAATATGTCTTCCAAACTAAACATCCTAATATCCTTGTGATCATTTGTCAAAACATGTATGTTCTTTGTATGCTTGTTCTCATGTTGCTTTTCTAGTTGGTTTGATCTGTGACAATCATAACCATCAACATGTTACTTTCTTAAACAAACAAACGACACTTGAATTGCAACCAAGTCTCTTGGGATGACCTTGACTTTCCAAACCCTATACTACAGCTTGACTAGGGTATACTTGCCCGAATGTGTTCCTAGTTAACCGATAATTCTTGTTTATAAATTTAAAGCTCGGTGTGAATGCATCAGCTTGCCAATAAAGTATCTAGACAAAGAATTGGCACATTTGTCATTAAGTTCTTTTACTGAAGCCATTGGAATGATCTAAATGGCTTCTACATTACCCACTTCTGATTCAAGAGCTTGAAAGTTTAACTTATTCTTCATACGATCTGAATTAACAACATTTGCATACGAAAACTAATGACTCAAAGCAGGTTTAGCCATAGGCTCATTACCTACTGATTCTGTATGAGCAGGGGGAATTAGACTTCCTAAGGATCGACTACAAAATCGTTGTATCACCATGTAAGCTTGCATTGATCGTCACATTCTGATTTTTAGCACTCGAACCCCTTTTATCATCATCTCCCTTTCCTCCTTTCATAGTACCCTTATAAACGACACAACCAAATAGTAAACACGTCCAGAACAACAAGCAGCAACAGAATAATATAATCAATACTTCAAAATGAACAACAATAATTTAAACATGTACCCATGTCGAATATAAGGAACCCTAAAAGAACCCTATCTAACAATCGTACCAGATTATGATAAAACGAGCAAACTTAGATAATGATTGATTAACAATGCTAATCAAAACCAATAACAAACTGATGTAATAACAAGATAAAGGAATAGTTGGAGAGGGTCAATTACGAAGAAAAGATCACAGCAGCCGGTATTAAAAACAAACCCTAAAACACGAACAACTCAAACGCTAATACTTTTGACCTTTTCAATCAAAATTGAGATAAAGAATGCAAGAACATGAATGTTAATACACTCCTATACCAGATCGAAAACAAAATACAAAGGGAAACGGATCAGAAGATTCATATTTTGATCGCCGGCTAGGGTTTTTTAAAGATAGAATTTCTGAACTTTCAACAACCAATTATATCCAACTTGGTAATGTTACTTTCAAATAATTACGTGCTTTGATTTTGGGAATGGTCCGACCATCTCAACAAACAACCTGTAAGACGATCAGTTAGATCATTTGTGCAAATCATTTGTCAGAAAGTATTAGATAGATGCATAATAGAGCTTTTTTTAACTACGAAATCTTAAGAGACCAAGCTGTAACAACTCTAACCATTATTGATCGAATATTTAAAAAAATATATATAATGTGTGTAGAAAAACACAATCTAGATCTCTTTTATTGATCTAAATCAACAATAATACCTACTGTCTCAAATAGATTTAACCAAATCAATCAAACAAATCACCACAACTACTTTGGTGTGATTATATTATCTAATTGATAATAGTACTATTACAAATCAATAACAAGAACAACAGGATCATGATGATCTAATCTAGGGTTTTTTATAGAGGAAGAGAGAGAGTAAAGAGCTTGAGAGAGAGAGAGAGAGAGAGTGAGAGAGAGAGAGAGAGATTTTATGATTGAGAGAATGAGTAATAAGCCAAAAATCAGGGCTTATATACTCTTGATCCCAGGTTTCAGAAAAATTGCACATCCAACACCCTCCTGATTTTGCAAACAAGCCCCTCCGTGTTTTTCCTTTATTTATCAGACCACGTGTCTTTCTGAAAAACTTCACATCAAGAACAAAAGTTCCAATGGCATCCTTAGGAATGAAATTGAAAATATAAATTTGCAAAGGTAGTCCCTTAGGTTATTATCAGTTAGCAGATTAGGTCGTACATCTCAACATCCCCCTTAATATGATATCTAATAAACGTAAAATAGATTTAAATTTTTCAATAAAAAATTGTGTTGCAATATATCCAACTTTTTAGTTAAGACATCTGCAATTTGATTTACAAAATCTACATTCATAGTTTTGACAACACCGTTTAATTTTCTTTCTCTAACAAAATGCAAATCAATCTCAAAATGTTTAGTCCTTTCATGGAAAACATGATTGGCAGCTATCTTAATAGATGAATTATTATCACAGTTAAGTGAAACAAGTAAAATATTTTTACATTTAAATTTTTAAGATTTTTACAATCCAAATAACTTCACTGGTAACAGAAGCTAGAGCTCTATACTCTCCTTCTATTGAACTTTTAGAAAGAGAGTAGTTTGTTTCTTACATTTCTAGGATACTAAAAATACACACAAGAAAACAAAGTAACTAGTAACATTTTTTCTGGTTACAAAACATTTTGCCCAGTCGTCATCAGAAAAAGCAAGAAGAGACATACCAGAATTTTTGTAATATGAACTCCCAAACCTGGTGATCCTTTAAGATACCCAAGTATCTTAAATGCAATTTTCAGATGAAACTTAAATGGAGAATGCATAAACTCACTTAAACAATGTACAACATATGAAATATCAGGCCTAGTATTGGTTAAGTAAATCTTTTTACCCATAAGCATTTGATAATCGGTTATGTTATCCAATAAAGGGTCACCACCAATAGCCTCATTAGTAATAACAAGTTTAGACTACAGGGGATATTTTGCAGGATTACAACCAAGCATACCAAGTTCAATAAGTAAATCCAGACAATATTTTCTTTGATTCAAATGTATACCATTTTCAGTATTAACAACTTCAATGCCAAGGAAATACTGCAGTTTGCCAAGATCTTTTATCAAAAACTTTGTCTTAAGAAACTTCTTAAAGTTTTCAATTTCAGAAACATTATTACCAATAATGATAATATCATCCACATACACAAGTAATGCAATAAACACACCATTATCAAATTTAGTATATAAAGAATAATCAGTTTTACTCTGACTAAATCCATTTTCAATAAGAGCAGAAGTAAGTTTAGAATTCCATTGTCTAGGAGCTTGTTTTAAACCTTAAAATTACTTTTTAATTCAACAAACTCTATTATCATTAGCAAGAAAGTAACCTTCAGGCAATTTCATATACACAGTTTCATTCAGATCACCATATAAGAAAGCGTTATTAACATCTAACTGAAAAATAGTCCAGTCGTTTTGCTGCACAGTAATATTCAATAAGCATCTAATAGTGACCATCTTAACAACAGGTGAAAAAGTTTCATCATAATCAACACCTTCTTTTTCTCACCATCAGATTTATACTTAATTTAATAAACACATTTACTGCCATTGGTTTTCTATCATGTGGTAAATCAGTTATCTCAAAAGTATCACTTTTATGCAAATCTTTCATTTCATTCTTCATAGCATCAGTCCAATGAATATTACAAGCCTCAAAGTAAGTTTTTGGTTCATTGTTTTAATTAAGCTGAACAACAAAACATAGATTTCTAGAATTAAGTTTAGAATAGTTAACATATCTTTCAAGACCATGCTTAACTATAGAATCAACAAAAAATTCATTACAATTTCTTGGAAAGCTGAAACTCTTTCAAATCTTCTTAAATTTGGAACACACTGAGAAAATGAACTTGGATTTTGATCCAAATTACCCTCAGAACTATAATGATTCTTTTCAAGTATAGCAACTATCTCATCCTCTTCAGTAACGATATTACACTGTTTTGAGCTTCATTCTCATTACCATTAGAGAAATCTTTAGTGCTTACATCACTACCGGAAAGAGAAGAGTTGATGCCTTCACTTTGTAAATTCGATTTACTATTCAGGCTACTCTCATCGTCAATAGGTATCTCAGGATATTCAATATCAAAAAAGTTTAAATGGTTTAAGTCTTGAAAAATATTTTCAAAAATAGTATCACCTTCATCAGTAACTGAATCTTTAAAAGGAAACAAAAATTTAAAAAATCTAACATCTCTAGGAAAGATGAATTGATTATCGAGACTATATAACCTATATCCTTTTTTAACATTAATTAGAATGCCCCATCAAAACACATTTTTTAGATATGCTACTCATTTTATCAGTAATATTAAGCACAGTAGCAAAACAAAGGCAACTAAATACTCTTAAGTGTGTGAGAGTAGGTTTTTTTTTTATTATTATAAATCAACTCATAAGGAGACTTTCCATTAAGCATAGAAGAATGCAATCTGTTAATAAGATAAGTAGCAGTAAGAATACATTTAGTCCACGTTTTTAGAGGTATTGCCCTTGAAATAGAGGGTATCTACCAATATTCAACAGATGCTTGCGTTTCTTTTCAGCTACACCATTTTGTTGTGGAGTATAAGCACAAGAAGTCTGATGGGTTATGCCTTTTCATCACAAAACCTTTAACTGTGTGATTAACAAATGCAGTACCATTATCACTTCTAAAAGTTTTCATTCTTTTATTAAACTAATTTTTAATCAAATTATAGAATACACTAATATAGTTAGGTAGTTCATCTTTTGTTTTTATCAAACGAACCCAAACAACTCTAGTGAAATCATCCACAATAGTCAAAAACTATTTATTAACATCAATGCTAGGAACCCTATAAGGACCCCAAAGATCTAAAAGCACAAGTTCTCCTAAGACTGAAGATACATGATCAGTTAATAGAAAAGGTTCCCTAGTTTGTTTAGCCCTTTGACAAATTTCACAAAAAACATCTTTATGTTTGGAATCAAACTTTAAAACAAGTTTTAAAACATTTAACATTGGTTCTGCAAGATGACCAAGTCTGCAATGCCAATCGTGCTGAGATAAACAAGTTTTAGGACCAGAATTAACATGTAATTTAAACTGTTAAGATGTTTTTACTCAGTCTGAAAATGTTAATGAAGATGTGCAGACACCTGTATTTAGAAGGTCTAGTAGGGAGTCTAAAACTCCTATTAGGTTTAAAGATTATGTGATGCACTCTAAAGTCAGGTATGGTATTGAAAAACATGTGAGTTATGCTAGTTTGAGTAGGACTAATTTGTGCTTTGCTTCTACATTAAATAAATCTGTTGAACCTAAGAATTATGAAGAAGTTGTTAAAAATCCTAATTGGTCTGAAGCTATGAACAATGAAATTGAAGCTTTAAATAGAAATAATACCTGGACTGAATGTGAGTTACCTGTTGGTAGACATGCTATTGGGTATAAATGGATATGGAAAATCAAATATAAGTCTACAGGAGAAATTGATAGATATAAAGCCATATTAGTTGCTAAAGGTTTTAATCAAAGAGAAGGTTTTGATTATGATGAAACCTTCATTCCTGTTGTGAAAATGGTAATTGTTAGATGTCTGATAAGTATTGCTGTTAGTAAAAATTGGCCTTTATATCAGTTAGATGTTAATAATGTTTTTTTATATGGTGATCTTGATGAAGATGTCTATATGCAATTACCTAAAGGCTTTAATGGTGGTGATGATTCTAAAGTATGCAAGCTTATTAAATCTTTATATGGACTTAAGCAAGCACCTAGGAAATGGAATGCTAAACTCACTAATGCTTTAATTGAACATGGTTTTGAACAAAGTAAACTGGATTATTCTTTGTTTGTGAAACAAAAAGGTTATGTGTTTGTTGCTCTGCTTGTGTATGTTGATGATATTGTTATCACTGGTAATGATGAAGTAGAAATCAATAACTTTATAAAGTTTTTGAGTTCTAAATTTATGATCAAAGATTTGGGAGAGCTGGAATATTTTCTTGGGATTGAAGTATTGAAAAATGATAATGGTATTTGTATGACACAAAGAAAATATTGTTTGGAATTTTTATATGAGTATGGTTTGCTTGCTGCTAAGCCTGCTGATACACCCTTGCCTGAGAATTCTGTTATGAGTTGTGTTGAAGCTAAAAAAGATAAAGTGTTGACCAATATAAATAACTATCAAAAATTAGTTGGTAAATTGATATACTTAACTAATACCAGACCTGATATTAGTTATGTTGTTCACTGTTTGAGTCAACACATGCATAAACCTTTACAATCTCATCTTAAGGCTGCTCTGAGAGTTTTAAAATATTTGAAAAGGTCTCCTGGTTTAGGTTTGCAATTTGATAAAGAGTCTAATCTCAAGCTTAAAGCTTATGCAGACTCTGACTGGGCTAAATGTCCTCTAACTAGGAAATCTGTAACTGGTTTTTGTGTTTTCTTGGGTAACTCTCTTATTTCTTGAAAAAGTAAAAAACAATCTACTTTATCTAGAAGTTCTGCAGAGGCTGAGTATAGAAGCATGGCTTCTACTACTTGTGAAGTGATTTGGTTGAGCAACTTGTTGCATAGTCTTGGTCTTAAAGAGTTATTGCATGTGAATATATTCTGTGATAATACTGCTGCAAATCAGATTGCAGCTAATCCTTTGTTTCATGAAAAAACCAAACACTTTGAGTTGGATGTGCATTTGGTTAGAGAGAAGGTTTCTGCTGGAGTGATTAAAACTGTTAAGATTCATACAGATAAGCAAGTGGCAGATATTTTTACTAAGTATCTTGGACAAAGACAACATTCTTTGTTTTGCAAAAGTCTTGGTATGTTTGATCTATTTGCAGGTGTTAACAATTGTGAAAAGAGTATCAGTCAGATGAAGGATGGAAGCAACTCACAAAGTGCAGACTTATCAACTTGTGGAGGGGTGTTGAATAATATAAAGGACCAAAACTGTCAAGTTTCAAAGTCTAAATAAGTTTAAGTCATAAGTGAAGAAAAGAGATGTCCAGGGGCTAAAGTGAAAGTTGGCTGAGTATATAATCTCCTTATCAGTCTAGGGTTTTATTAGCTCTTATCATTCTCTGTTTTAGTCCCTCTCAATATTCACGCAGTTGTGATCGTTTGTCTTTGATATCAATCTTCATATCTGTTAGTGTTTCTGTATAAAGGATCAATCTTTTTATTTGATCCTTGTTAGCCTGAGTGTTTGAGTGTTATTTGTTGTGAGGTAACTGGCGTCTTCCTAGAAGAGATCAGTTCTTGTTTCTTTGTATTCGTATTGGTAAGCACCCAGTTGGGGACTTATCTTCTTGACAATGTTATAATAAAATACACCAAAGGGTGGTTGGTTGGGTGTACTTGTGGATTGTTGTGTGCTCTTGATCATTTTTACAACATCAATGCTAGAAACCCTATAAGGACCCCAAAGATCTAAATGCACAAGTTCTCCTAGGACTGAAGATACATGATCACTTAATAGAAAAGGTTCCCTAGTTTGTTTAGCCTTTTGACAAATTTCACAAAAAACATCTTTATGTTTGGAATCAAACTTTAAAACAAGTTTTAAAACACGTTCTGCAAGATGACCAAGTCTGCAATGCCAATCGTGCTGAGATAAACAAGTTTTAGGACCAGAATTAACATGTAATTTAAACTGCCCATTTTGCAAAATTAATAAATGAATTGTTTAAAGTTGCTAAAATCTCAGTTGTTTAAATACGGAGTATTTCCTTATAACGAGAGTAGATTATTCATTATGATTACTACAAATATAATGTGTCAAGGATGTTGGAATGATGTTTCATTTTTAAAAGTCAAGCATACTATAAAATATGAAAACCTGATATCTCAAAAGCATACACCAATAAGTCCCTATCATGCCATATATTGTGCTGCTTACAAAGCTTATCAGACTTACATACATTTTGCTTATAGTCTACCTTGAACACAATTATTTACACATTACAGGTTTCCCTTTTAAATTATCTACTTGACTATCAATATCACAATATGCTTATCTATGTGATTACTTGATACCTTATAAAATAGAGATTTAATATAAGTAGTAGATTATTACTCTAATCATAAAAAGTTTTTCTGTCTCACAGCCTACGTGTCATTCGATCCTCTGAATGGCGAGCAACCATTGATTGGTCCCTATTATCCTCCGGCATCAGGCCCTACACCACTTACTGGCTCAGGGTGACACCCAGGCTGTAAGACCCTCTTTAACATGTGCCACTACGGACAACTTCCGTCCCCGCCTTTCCGGCCTATTATTTATAAGGATTTTACTGATGCTGAAGGAGCTTGCTTACCAAGCCATCCACTTGAGAAGCTGGTCGCTAGAAAGAAGCGACGAGGAAGGAAGCGGGTACAAGTTAGAAAAATCTCATCATAAAAATATGGACCACAAAAAATCATCAACTTTGATTACTACTTAGACAATATGGGACAATTCGGTAAAATTCAATATTAGTATATTACTACTTGGCTAGTAAATAAAAAAAGTTGAAATGCAAAACTTTTATGTAGCTCAATGTGACATTAGACCAATAGTAAATTAAAAGGTTGGAAAATTACGGCTTTGATCGTATTATCATTTTCAGTTTTTCACATTGTTTAAGAAATTGTTTTTATGTATTTTATTTATTTGGTCATGGTTGGTCACATGCTTCATAATTGATTCTATTCACACAAATGGCGTGCTGGTTGATCCAGTAAGATTTTGTCACCATGTGGTCATGGTTTTGTAGGGTTTTCCATAGTGGTGGGAGGTGCTGTTTTTGTGGTATGGTTAGTATTTTGTTGGGAAGAAGGGAGCAAGATGAGTAGAAATAGGGAGAAAATGAAGAGAAATTGAGTAGGATTTTACCAAGTTATCCTTTCTTGGTGTTGTCATTGCTTGATAGTAGTACAAGGGTAAAACGGTAGTTTTAGTTAGAACTTTTGTCAAAAGAAAAATGGCAAGGTTTGTTGATAACTTGATATAGGGAAATAAGGAAGGAAATAGACTCGCTTTTACCAATTGAACCTAGTCTTGTATTATACCGTCTTGTCATTAACAAGGCTAAATTAGTAAAATGAAAAGTACTTTCACTATCTTCTTTTTAAAAAGAAATGTAAATCAAGTATTTGGATTTGTTACCCACTAGATGCATTATGAAGCAAACTAGTGTGACCAAATTTGGGATCAACGAATCTAAGGAAATATCTAAGGTATACACAACTATGGGTGTCAAATGGGTCGACCCGACAAGAACCCAACCAAATAGGTTACTTTATATAGGAATTACAACAATACTTTTAAAATGAGTAGCTTTTGTAACGTAGAATGAAGGCGTGAATAAAACTTAGCAATGGTTAAACCAATCACCAAGAATTTAAAGACTTAAAGCCAAAGCTTATTGATCTTTTGAATGTCTAAACAATGACACAAGCACTACATTTATAGAAAAGTAAATCTTAGGAACAAAATCATCTAAACGTAGTAAAACCGACTTAATAAAATAAAAAAGAAAAACCGGTTTCGAAACCTCTACGTCGTAACAAGATATTCTTGCTTACGGCGTAACAACTAAGGCGGCTAAATTAATTCTTATTCGAGAGCTCTACGGTGTAACAAGAAACATTCCTCTATGCAATAACCTAATAACAAATAAATTAAAAGTCGCAGCTTCTACGGCGTAACAAAGAACAAAGGATTACACCGTAGAGAAACCATATCACATTTTCTTGATTCATGTCCTTTTGTCATGATCTAATCGCTCCATATACATCTCAGTTAAATCCTTAATTTTGTCCTCGTCACTTTGTTTTTTATTTTTCAGGTACTCAAATTTCTTAGAGTCAGGAAACGTGATTTTCATTCCAAAACTTTGATAGGTGGTGCAACTTTATCTCAAATAAGGCTACCCCCAATAATGCCGCAACCGACTGGGTTGGAGAAGGTTGCAGTGGGTTGGCATTGTTGAGGAGATGAGGGTTGGAGGAGGTCGAAGGGGATGTGGGTTGAGGTCCCAACTGGGACAATCGGTTGAGTGTTTGTTTTGTGTGTGTTTTGTGTGTTTTTTAATTATTTAAAAGTTTTTTTTGTGGGTTATGTTACCTTAATGTGTCTAAAAGGTCGTGGCTAACGGCGTGACTTATAAAAGAAGATATTATCTTCCTAACGAGATATATCTGGAATGGTTCGTTCTTGTCAAGTCCATAAAAGATATAGGGACGAATGATCACAAACGAAAATTGTATAAGACGAAGCACGAAGCAATAAGGAAATATGTGAAACGAACTTTTGGTGTCTTAAGAAAACTTGGAACATACTTAAACAGCCGGCTTGAGGGATGATGACACATAAATAATGTGCACATGCGTCATATTACATAACTTAGATTATTAGTTTAAGTTGTTAACTATTATTGTAATGTTTTAATTTATTTGAATTATTATTTAATGTGTTTTATTAGTAATGAATTTTAATTTTTTTGTTAAAAAAGTTGTTAAAAAAAGAAAAAATAAATAGATTTCAGTCACTTTATTGTGACCAAAAGGTTACCCATAGAATTGCAAGAGAGAAAGCTGATATGATAGAAAAAATAAGAGTTGCTAAAAGTTGTTATTGGGGGTAACATCTAATGTATTAACTTAAATAGATGTTAAACTTTGATAATTTGATGGGTTCTAAAAATTAAATTATTTATCTTTATTTAAAGAAAATGATGAATTATTTGGTTGTTAACAAGCCTTATAAGTACCATTAAATTTGACAACAATTTAATAAACTTGAATATATTTACTTTAAAACATGACTAGTTTTATTTATAAAAAAAAAAGTAATAATAAAAAAAATGCACGTCGGCATCACAAAGCTGGTGTTATGTCACAGAGAGATGTTTTTGTGTTATAGCCAAAACTGATGTTATGGTCCAAAGGTACTGAGATGACATCATTTTTCTATGCCACTACACTGGCGCCTTAAACACGGTAAAAACAAAACTTGTGACAAAGTACCCCCTCCATTCTTTAATTGATAGAAAAACATATGTTCTCTAAGATTTATTTAACTTTTCAATTGATCAAACATGCTTATTTCAAACCAAAAAAAAAAAAAAAAAAAAAAAAAAAACGTCAAAATTTGTTTAAATCTTTTACAAATTAGTTTATAAAAGCCTTTTCTTTATATAATTTTGGACACAAATTACCTCCTTTACGTATTAACTTACTAAAAGCTTTGGGTACAATAACGCCCCAACAGCATTGGGGCTGATGTAACCGTCGTTGGGGCTGCGATACCATACCAACAGCACCGGCGTTGGGGCAGCGTAAGCCATATGTTGCTACAATAACTCAAAACGAAACGCACGTTTAGACAAAAAAAAAATTACACAAACCACCCCTGGGTAACGGCTATTATCAAACAGGAAGGAAAAAGAATTCACAACACACCCCTCATTTTGAATGCAACAGGTAGTTTAAAAAATAATAATATAATTAAATGAAAAAAAAGAAAGAAAACAATGTCGGGAAATTAAAAAGAGTTTTTTGAACCTACTCGGTTTATAAAATCCGAACGCGGGATCTTATTAAGACCCGAACTCAAATGCGTCTTCTTCCGGTATCCCTAACCCACTTGGCTTCACACCCGAGCAACTTTAACCACAATAACAACAAATGTATTTTACGTGGCAAAACGCCAATTTCCCAAATTTTCAACAAAACCCATCACAATTCTCGAACAACAAACCCAACTGCAAACCTAATCCTCACAATTACAAATCGACCCCGAACCTACGTCTCCCCAAAAGCCCAAAAGTCGAGGTAAACGTATGTCAAAAAAATCCAAAGAATCCAAAGAACCCGAGCCCTATGATGAAAGAAATCTATACTTGACCAGGACTAAATTACGCTGGTCACCGGCCGTGGAAGTACTACTTGCCTCGTGTTGGGTGGTCGTTTCCGATGATCCAAATGTCGGAGTTTCACAAAAGTGCGTCACGTTTTGGTATCGGGTTATGAGCGAGTTCAATTAGAAAAAAATTCAACCACGCAACAATGGTATGATAGCAAGCAAGTGTCGTATGTTGAATAGAAATTGCCAAAAACTCAATGTGGTTTTCAAACGTGCTAAAAGTTTGGCAAAAAGTGGCGAAAATGAAATGAATAATATGAAACGGGCTAGAAATATGTTTCATGACGAGCATAAATGTGTTTCGTTTGCTCAAGAGGAAGCGTGGGAAATTTTGAAGTCCCATGTAAAATGGGACGTGCCGGAACCGGTTGACTAAACTGGAGACATCCCTAGGGAAAGCCACAAGGAGCTATTCGGTGATGATGCACGACCACGTCCAGCCGGCAAATCACCCGCCGGAAAAAAAAAACAAAAATCTGACCACGACGAGCACCGAGGGAAGTTTGTCAAGCCAAGTCATCCGAACTTCGTATCAAGTGGGAAGAGGCGTACGAGACGGCTAAAGAGAAAGACCGTACGATAATGCGTTTGAAAGAGTTTAAATTTCTCGGTCTTCACATGAAGGAGATGGATCCGCACGTTGCCTATTGGATCAAAATGGAAAAGAAGAAAATCCAAGAAAAATATAATTTGCAAACGCCGCCCGAGTAATTTTATTTTATTTACTTATTGTATTTTTATTTTGTTACCTTTTTTATGTACTCGTAGTGGTTTTTTCATTTCGTAGTTTTTTCTTTTTTTTTTCTTTCGTAATATCTTTTTTTATTTGTAACGTTTTTATTTCGTATTGTAATGTTTAACTTTATTAATGAAGTATTATGTTGTTTGATGAATGAAATCAATGAGCGGTTAATTTGTAAAATGTAATCTTTTAAATGTGGATCTAAAAAAGGTGGTGTTATTTAGTGTTATGATAAGGTGCTTTTTTGATGTTAAATGTTTTGGTGTTAATGTGACTTGACGTTGATACAACATGCATTTTTTGATGTTACGATGTTATTAGACTTGGCGCTCTAAGGAGGTTGCAGTCATGATTCCATGCCTCCCCCATGCCTCACCACCCACCAATAATATTATGCCACCTCATTTCATGCCTCTCTTATGCCTCACCATACTTTTTTAGTGGCAACCATGATTCCATGTCTCACATAATTTTATTTTTAATTTTTTATATTCATAATTATATTAAGCAGTTTAATAAAAACATAATATTTCAATAATAATTAAAAGAAAGTTACATAATACTTAGAAAGAAAATGAGGAAATCACTATTCATCGAGGTATGTTAAATCTTGAGCCGCTACGTGCTCCGTAAGATCATATCGGAGACAGTGATGGATATATTCGTCGAGTAACTCCGGTAGTACATTCGGGTCATAAACTGGCGCGGTCGGCTGATCCATTATATGAACAGGTGATATTGCCCTCCCGTCGTCTTTTAAAATCATATTTTGAAATATAACACACATATAAACGATTTTTTTGAATCTTTTCGACGAACATAGCTCGGAAAGCATGACAGACAATAATCCATTTCCCCTTAAGACGATCAAAAGCTCGTTCGACATCCTTTCTTGCAGACTCTTGTATGGGTCAGTGGGATACGGATATGCTTTAACAAACGTTGAATAATTAGGATAGATTCCATCGGTAAGATAATATCCACGTATGTAAAGCCGTCCATTTACAAAAAATGAACTGTTTGGCGTCGTTCCATTTCACTCCGTAAGATACGATGGAGACTGATTCAAGCATAATAGTCTGGTATTGGTGATCACCTCTCTTATATTGGTCTCTCAACTGTCTAGGATAATTTCGCCAAACGAAATGTGTACAATCAATGCTACCAAGCATTTCAGGAATGTGTTGTTGTTCTTCATGTGCTTCGAATAAGCGTGGAACGTCGTGGGTTGTCGGCCTACGTAAGAACTCTCGACTATATAATTTGATTATCGCATCGCAAAAATGATCAAGGCATTCACCTACAAAATATTAAATAGTATTATCTAAAATCATCATAAATACAATAAAATAAAAGACGAAAACTTTATAAAAAAAAACCGAATTATATAAATAAAAATGAGAAGGTTAACATGACGTTCTTCGTGCCATGTTTAAATAGTCATCAAATCTATCCGGAGGTCCAACCGTTGCGAGTTTCCGAATGGCCGATGTGCATTTTTGTAACGCCGTGAAACTTTTTTTCCCCTCGCGTCTTCGCCCTACTGAAACTATAAGAAATTATCACCACCAATTTTTAAAAACAAGCTTTTATTCATTTGCAAGCATTTCTAATCATCCCTCTCCATTTCATCTCATCTCATCCCATTATAATCCAACTCTTATCTGTCTCACCACCCTTCAACCTTCTTCCAGAAGTGTTAGGGGGTTGGTTGGGCGGAATTCATGGGAAACAAAGAAGAATCCATCAAATAATCCATACATCTCCATCAATCCTTGTTACCAAACAAATTCGCCTCTTGTTACATTTTGTTAGTAGAGATTTTTAGAAGTTGTAGGATGTAATAAAAGGCCATAATTGGCTGTGGAACATTGGAGGATTTATGTACTTTGTATTTCATCTTATGAACCTTGGTATTTTCTCTTTAAATATTAATCATGTTTGGTTTCTTTGATTTGTTGTTTAGGTGATTCTTGTGATGTGCTCTTGTCTTGTGAATGTTGGTTTTATACTTGTTTTGTTCATATGATAACTTGTGATGAAGAGATATTTGGATATTTGTAGTGTTTGTTTGCAATATAATGATAACATCATATTTGGTTAAATTAGAACTTGTCTTGCTTATTGTTTTGGTTGATCATTGTTGAGTTTAATGACCGAAAATATTCTCAATAATGGTTAGTTCCAATTCATTAGTCGATGAAGGATTTTGGTCTTATACTTTGTGACGATTGCGCAAGAGAATTAATAAGCATAACAAGTGAAAGTTTTAATTTAGATTATGGGTCGAAAGACATCTTTTGAATATGTGTTCTAATCATATTTCAAGTAAATGAAACTTCACGAATTAATAACTTCAAAGTCTAATGGCCGAAAGGGATTCTTTGTTGTTGGTAGTTTAGGCATAAGGCTCATGACATGACCATTTGATTGAGGCTTATGCATATTTGATTTATAAAACACTAATATATTATTATTGGTTCTATAGGTTATAAGGATTACCTTTGATAATATGTCTTCCAAACTAAACATCCTAATATCCTTGTGATCATTTGTCCAAATATGTATGTTCTTTGTATGATTGTTCTCATATTGCTTTTCTAGTTGGTTTGATCCGTGACAATCATAACCATCAACTTGTTACTTTCTTAAACAAACAAGCGACACTTGAATTGTAACCAAGTCTCCTGGGATGACCTTGACTTACCAAACACTATACTACAACTTGACTATGGTATACTTGCCCGAATGTGTTCCTAGTTAACCGGTAATTCTTGTTTATAAATTTAAAGCTTGGTGTGAACGCATCAACTTGCCAATAAAGTATCTAGACAAAGAATTCGCACATTTGTCATTAAGTTCTTATATTGAAGCCATTGGAATGATCAAAACGGCTTCTACATTACCCACTTCTGATTCAAGAGCTTGAAAGTTTAACTTATTCTTCATATGATCTGAATTAACATTTGCATACAAAAACTGATGACTAAAAGCAGGTTTAGCCATTGGCTCATTACCTACTGATTCTGTACGAGCAGGGGAATTAGACTTCCTAAGGATCGACTAAAAAATCATTGTTTCACCATGTAAGCTTGCATTGATCGTCACATTCTGATTTTTAGCACTCGGACCCCTTTTATCATCATCTCCCTTTCCTCCTTTCATAGTACCCTTATAAACGACACAACCAAATAGTAAACACGTCTAGAACAACAAGCAGCAACAGAATAATATAATCAGTACTTCAAAATGAACCACAATAATTAAAAACAAGCAGCAACAGAATAATATAATCAGTACCCATGTCGAATATAAGGAACCCTAAAAGAACCCTAACAATCGTACCAGATTATGATCAAATGAGCAAACTTAGATAATGATTGATTAACAATGCTAATCAAACCCAATAACAAATTGATGTAATAACAACATAAAGGAATAGTTGGAGAGGGTCGATTACGAAGAAAAGATCACAGCAGCCGGTATTAAAAACAAACCCTAAAACACGAACAATTCAAACGCTAATACTTTTGACATTTTCAATCAAAATTGAGATAAAGAATGCAAGAACATGAATGTTAATGCTAATACAAATAAGCCGTTAAAACGTTTATTTATATTTTACGATCTTCTAATGTTTTGTCGATAACAAACGTAAAATCATTTTAACGAAACAAATAGAATACATAAATTGTTTGAGTTAATAGTTTCCTAGCACACTTACGTTTTCACATAAAACACTAAAACAAGTATAAGTGATTTTATGATTTAAATACATATGTACAACAACTAGTGTTTACATATTGGGTAAGCATATACTTAAACTAAGTATACTAAAATGGGTAAAAACAAGTATATACTAAATAGGTAAAAACTAGCAAATGGTATTGACCCATAACCCATGGTTTTATATATACCACTTAACCAAGTTCATTGTATCTAGAAAGAAAACCATGGATCAACCCATAACCCATGACCCGTAACCAAAAATACCCATGGGCAAAGAGGAGCGTTCCACGGATCCCTGGCTTTGTTCTAGCCGGATCCTAAGTGGAAGGGATCCGTGGGATCCGGGGAAACAGTAGGATTTTTCCTCTATAAATAGTGAGCCATTTCTTCATTATATCTCACCCCTTTCCAATACACTTTCTTCCCTGAGTTAAATCTCACTAACCTTAGATCCAAGAGATCTATGTTTGTAGTTTTGTTTTTGTGTGATCTTTTAGGTTCCTCTTAAAGGCAAGATCATCACCTTTGAAGTCGAGCAAGCTCAAGTCCATGAGTTGCCAAGCTTCCTCATCATCAAGGCTACTGAAGTCCTCTTGTTGATGATCTCTTTCTTTCTTTAAAGAAGTGTAGTGTTGAAGACATTAGTGAAAGATGTCTCAAGTGTCAAGACGAAGATATTAGTGAAGGGTATCTATCGTCTATAGGATAAGCACTTGTGGTAGGTGCTTAGAAGTCAAGACAAGAAGCATTAGTGAAAGGTGCTTAGAAGTCAAGACTTGAAGCATTTGTGAAAGGTGCTTTGAAGTGAAGACACAAGACATTAGTGAAAGGTGTCTTGTAGATCTAGTCAAAGGCATTAGTGAAAGGTGCCTTAGATGTACATTCGATATGGTGTGTTTCGATGTACTAGATAGACTAGCATTAGATCCAAGGACATTGATGTCCTTGATAATGTTGTAAAGGAGTAGATCTCCTTTGGGATTAGTCGTTGGTGTAGTGTGGTAGTAGTTCCTCCATTGCAATGGAACTAGGTGCTTAGCCTAGTACCTAATAAAGGGTAGGCGATGTTGTGAAGGTGTAGTTCACCTTGGTGTGAAAGAACTAGGTACTTAGCCTAGTACCTTATAAAGGGTAGGCGACGTTGTGTAGGTTTGGTTCACCTTGGAGTGAAAGAACCCGGTGGTTAGCCTAGCACCGGAAAAAGGGTAGGCGACGTTGTGAAGGCTTCTCCGCCATAAGGAGATTGGTGTAGTGTTTACGAACTCTCGAGTAGGTGACTCGGGGAGTGGAGTAGGGCAAGGAAGGTGTCCTTGTAGCCGAACCACTATAAATACTCGCGTTGTGGTTTTGTGCTTCTTACTCTTATCTTTTCATTACATATGTTTATATGCTTGTTTATCAACATCCAACACACACAACCAAATAGATTGACATAAGTCGATCTAAATAGTTTGAAAGGAAGTTTTAATTGGTAAAACTATTCAACCCCCCCTTCTAGTTTTCCATAGTTAATACACTCCTATACCAGATCGAAAACAAACTACAAAGGGAAACGGATCAGAAGAATTCATATTTTGATCGCCGATTAGGGTTTTTTTAAGATAGAATTTCTGAACTTTCCACAACCAATTGTATCCAACTTGGTAATGTTACTTTCAAATAATTACATGCTTTGATTTTGGGAATGGTCCGACCATCTCAACAAACAACCTGTAAGACGATCAGTTAGATCATTTGTTCAAATCATTTGTTAGAAAGTATTAGATAGATGCAAAATAGAGCTTTCTTTAACTACGAAATCTTAAGAGACCAAGCTGTAACAACTCTAACTATTATTGATTGAAAATTTAAAAAACGAATATAATGTGGGTAGAAAAACACAATCGAAATCTCTTTTATTGATCTAAATCAACAATAATACCTACTGTCTCAAATAGATTTAACCAAATCAATCAAACAAATCACCACAACTACTTTGGTGTGATTATATTATCTAATTGATAATAGTACTATTACAAATAAATAACAAGAACAACAGGATCATGATGATCTAATCTAGGGTTTTTTATAGAGGGAGAGAGAGAGTAAAGAGCTTGAAAGAGAGAGAGAGAGAGAGAGAGAGAGAGAGAGAGAGAGAGAGAGATTTTCTGATTGAGAGAATGAATAATAAGTCAAAAATCATGGCTTATATACTCTTGATCCCAGGTTTCAGACAAATTGCACATCCAACTCCCTCCTGATTTTGCAAACAAGCCCCTCCGTGTTTTTCCTTTATTTATCTGACCACGTGTCTTTCTGAAAAACTTCACATCAAGAACAAAAGTTCCAATGGCATCCTTAGGACTGAAATTGAAAATATAAATTCGCAAAGGTAGACCTATAGGTTATTATCAGTTAGCAGATTAGGCCGTACATCTCAACATCCTCCTTAATATGATATCTAATAAACGTAAAATATATTTAACTTTTTCAATAAAAAATTGTGTTGCAATATATCCAACTTTTTAGTTAAGGTATCTGCAATTTGATTTACAAAATCTACTTTCATAGTTTTGACAACACCATTTAATTTTCTTTCCCTAACAAAATGCAAATCAATCTCATAATGTTTAGTCCTTTCATGGAAAACGTGATTGGCAGCTATCTTAATAGATGAATTATTATCACAGTTAAGTGAAACAAGTAAAAGATTTTTACATTTAATTTTTTAAGATTTTTACAATCCAAATAACTTCACTGGTAACAGAAGCTAGAGCTCTATACTCTCCTTCTATTGAACTTTTAGAAAGAGAGTAGATTGTTTCTTACATTTCTAGGATACTAAAAATACACACAAGAAAACAAAGTAACCAGTAACATTTTTTCTGGTTACAAAACATTTTGCCCAGTCATCATCAGAAAAAGCAAGAAGAGACATACCAGAATTTTTGTAATATGAACTCCCAAACCTAGTGATCCTTTAAGATACCTAAGTATCTTAAATGCAATTTTCAGATGAGACTTATATGGAGAATGCATAAACTCACTTAAGCAATGTACAACATATGAAATATCAGGCCTAGTATTGGTTAAGTAAATCTTTTTAACAATAAGCATTTGATAATCGGTTATGTTATCCAATAAAGGGTCACCACCAGTAGCCTCATTAGTAATAACAAGTTTAGACTACAGGGGAGTTTTTGCAGGATTACAACCAAGCATACCAAGTTCAATAAGTAAATCCACACAATATTTTCTTTGATTCAAACATATACCATTTTCAGTATTAACAACTTCAATGCCAAGGAAATACTACAGTTTGCCAAGATCTTTTATCAAAAACTTTGTCTTAAGAAACTTCTTAAAGTTTTCAATTTCATAAACATTATTACCAATAATGATAATATCATCCACATACACAAGTAATGCAACAAACACACCATTATCAAATTTAGTATATAAAGATTAATCAGTTTTACTCTGACTAAATCCATTTTCAATAAGAGCATAAGTAAATTTAGAATTTCATTGTCTAGGAGCTTGTTTTAAACCTTATAATTACTTTTTAATTCAACAAACTCTATTATCATTAGCAAGAAAGTAACCTTCAGGCAATTTCATATACACTGTTTCATTCAGATCACCATATAAGAAAGTGTTATTAACATCTAACTAAAAAATAGTCCAGTCTTTTTGCACAATAATATTCAATAAACATCTAATAGTAACCATCTTAACAACACGTGAAAAAGTTTCATCATAATCAACACCTTCTTTTTCTCACCATCAGATTTATACTTAATTTTATAAACACATTTACTGCCATTGGTTTTCTATCAGGTGGTAAATCAGTTATCTCAAAAGTATCACTTCTTTGTAAATCTTTCATGTAACACCCCCAAATCTCGGTACAGCGGAAGACTTAATCAAGTTTTCGGGGCGTTACTATTGGATTGGTATCGCACACAAGTATAGCAAAAAGATAGTCATTTAATATTCAAAACCAATCCCAAATTTAGTTAATCCAACATTCAATCCAAAAGAGTAAATATTAGGCCCAAAACATAGTTTAATAAAATAGGTTCTCATAGTTTATCAGAGTCAGAAATGATCCTTGAACCCCGCCTTCTTGCCAAGCTTCCACCGATCAAGTAATCCAAACATCTCTCAAATACCTGAGAAATCATGCTAAAAGGTCAGCTTACGCTGGTGAGTTCATAGGTTTAAGTTCGACAAAATCATAGTGGACCTGTAAGAGTTGATTTGCTATGCAAGACCTAAGATAGATAAATACCGTTTCACACCGATCCTACCCGGATCACCAATCATAACACATGTCCCGCATCCAGGGACTACTCGGGCCCAGCGACTCTAGTCCAGCACTGTCGTGGCAAAATCTAGAACAATTGCCAACCCCAGACTAGGTGGAGGTAGAAGTCTATTCTTAGTTAGGCATGGTTAAACCTAGACTAAGGCAACAACTACCGCACATCTATCTAAACAGTCAAGCATATAAGCAAATCCAAATAGTTTTAACGGTCCAAAAATAGCAGCATGATTCTCACCCCAAAATAGTTCAAAATGTAGTTAAAACGTAGATAAAAGTGGGGCTATAAAACTCACCTCAAGCAATCAACGCACAAATAAACACTAGCAGAAGATAACGGTATCACAGCACATCAACTATCGACTCGGCACAACCTATTAATGTATCCCAACTTTAATATATATATTCCTCTAAATCATCGTTATCTACCCCAATATATTCCATTTCTTTATTTCCAAAACGTCTCGTTTCACCATTTAATCCTAGTGTTTGGTGTTCCTCGTGTGGGTGTATCGACTCAATATGATGCCATGAATGCACTCAAACAACCAATATATAACTCAATGTGTAACATATTGGATTTCACAAACACATCATAACATTATAATATTAGGCGTATGGTTTAAGAGTTTAGAGAGAGAAAGTAGAAGGTGGGAGCCTTTTTAGAGAGAGAAAGAAAACAAAGAAGGAAAGGTTAGATTGAGTGAAAGGTCCAACCCTCTACCTTGGGAGGTAGAGGGTATTTATAGTTACATACTACACGTCCTCCTCCGGACTGTGGATCAGGCATACAGTGGGTAAAGACCCGTCCGTCCTCCACGGTGTTGCTCTAAACTAAATAACTAATAAATAACGTAATGTCTACGAGCTAACATATGCTAGACTAGAGTTGGGGTAACCGACTCTTCACTATGAATTTTCCAATTTCTAACAATCTCCCCCTAAGGGAGGTCACCCCATGATTTACATTTTGAATCCTAGCATTCTATATTTCTCTTTATGCTCGAGCTCGTAGACTTCAATTCTTCAATGTCCGCAGTCTTTGTGCTTTAGCAGTGATTCTTCAAAGTCCAAGTGCTTTGTACTTTTAGTGGAGGTCTTTGTGCTGATCCACGTTTGGTGATTCATTAAGCCAGGTTAGAGATCATCAGCCACAACAAATATCAGGCTCATCCAATATAGCATCGCCAGTATGTGAAGTTGTGACTTTCGGACCGACATGCTCACATTTTGGATCATGATATCTTCTCATCAGAGTTGCGGAAGCTTTTGTTGATTTATAATATTTCCAGCAGTATAGCAGAAGAATGGATTGAAAATATCAAAGTCAATTGATGAAGATATGCACTTATCATGATTTCTTTAGATTGTGAAAGCGATGTGTGAGCATGCGGCTATGGATTGACTTCTCAATTCTGATCAGCTGCAACCGTCCAAATGTATCTGTAAATAACAGTTAGCAATAAAACACACGAAAGTGTCTTTGATCACTTTCGTTGAATTGAGGTACACGGCCCACGGTTCCCCGTTGATCAGTACAAGTACTGCCTGTGATCAGGTATAATTCTGAAGAATCTCCTTGACAGGGTTTCGCAACTGTTCTAGCTGTTCTCAAACCGGAACGTCTCAAAGAAGACAACACGGAGTGAGTGAACCAGCGAATTGAGATTCACTGATTGATTAAAAATGATTGGAAAACAATCGCGTATTGCTTGAAGAAAGAGTTTTGCAATAAGACGAAGGTTTTATAAGAAAAAAAACAATTTTCAATCATAAATACCCTTTTATTTAGAAATATAAATACACAGTCGATGTGCTAGAGAAAAGAGTTTTAAGCACAACGACCGGTTTTTCAAAGGTATCCGTCAATCCATTTCCTGGACCAAGGTTGATTCAATAATGAATTGCCCTATTGTTTCTATCCAGTTGTCACAAGCTTGATCTTTAGAAAAGATTTCACTTGTCACCCACCAAGAGCTTGTTTGATGTTGGCTCTAGAAGGATTTCCATCTTCATCGTGAATATTTAACATATCACTCGGATGTTCTGGCAATACCACAAGGATAATGCATAGGACACTCAATATATACTTACTTTCCACATTGTGTGAAACAGCAAGTCTTCATTAATTTTTTGTCCTAATGAGATATTATGGATGATCTCTTGGCACTAGACTCAATTTTGCACATTTGGTTCCTATGCCGGAGACTAGGGAGAGGGTCTCCTTCTTCAATATCAACAATCTCTAAGAGAAAGTCGATAGATAATGTCTGTTCCCCGTGAGAATGAAACAAGACCTTTTAAGAGGAACTTGAGTAGCTTGGGAAGTTTAGTGCAATGCATCACTCGGTCCATGACGTCTTGTCTTCAATACCAGTGTTACCTTAGTAAACACCAGTAGCATATGTATTCAACCCGGTTTCTGCCCTAAGGTTGAATTATTGGAGGGCTATTTTTTTCACCCTTTTCATATTCATTTCTTTTTCATTCTTCAACCCCTTCAGTGCTTACCGAGACTTCATAACTAGAACCTTGTTGGGTTTATTCCATTACTAGCTCTGTCTCAGTCCGCACTCTTCCCATTTTCTCATTTTTCTCCTTTTTTCAATATTCCTAAGGACTCTACACTATCTAGTGGATTGTCCCTGGCAAGATCCCTCCGGTTCTGGCGGATCATGGGAACGAATACCTAACCTAACCATCCTTATAACTCCATGCATAAAGTAAAATGGTCGGTCTTTTGGTATTGTTCTTTCCTTCTCAAAACCAATTGAAAAATTATTTGGAAAAATCAATCAAGGTACTTATGATATAATATCAAAGCATTTTGTACCTTAATAGTTTTGATCATTTAGAAATGCTCCCCCTCAACATGTGCGTATGATTTTGAAATTTTTTAGCACATGGAGGTAAGAGTTCTTTGAAATAATTTCTTGATCACAATTTCCGTGGAAAAAGCCATTTGATTTTCTTGGTAAGTTCTCCCCCTCAATGTGTGCGTTGGATTTTTGAAATCATTTTATCACATAGAGGAAGGAGGTTTTTGAGAGTACTTTCATGATCACATTGCCATTAAAAAACCATTAGTAAATAAATCAAGGTACCTTTTGATAAAATATTTCAATATTTGTACCTTGATAGTTTATTTTCTTTTGAAATGCTCCCCCTCAATATGTGCTTCGAGATTCGAAAACGTTTAACACATATAGGAGAGCAGCATGCACAATTAAATCAAACGATCACCTTTTATCAGATTTCATATTTAAATCACATTTTCTCCGCCGATCAAAAATATCAAATCCTTTGAGATTTTGGATCCCAAGTGATTTAAATAGGTTTAGAAAAACATGGGAAGAAAATGTGTCCAGATTCATTTTATTCTGATAGCGGACCAGATTTAGACGTTTAAAGATTGTTAGTGTCAGGTATGATAGTTTTAAGAGATCTTTAAGTAAAATAAAACAAGAACAGAAAAAATTTCATTTTGAAAGATCTTGATTCAAAAGAAAAAATCATACCATGACATAACATTAAATCTTTAGATCACGACTTTATTACATACAGATGGACTTGTTGATGAAATATCATTTGAAAATATTTAAGAATGAAATCACTCTCCCCCTCAATCGATGACCATAGTCGTCGATTGAGTGACTAAAGATTTAAAAATGAAGTCCGATTGATTTACAAAATTTAGTCCAATTTATTTTCAAACAAATATTTTTCTACCATACAAATATGGTATCATCACAATTAATCCTGCACAAAGATACGTTAGGTGGAGAGAATCATAAGCTGCTTCTGTTGTTGCTGAAAGGATGAAAGAAAACCATCTGCAGAAGCAGTGAGACCTCAGAAGTTGCATCTATCGTGCCAACTATCCATGGAGAGATCTGATTAAGCTCCGTTACTTCTTTTGTCGACCCAAGATATAGTTACCCTTTCCTTTCGGCATCCAATCATCTTCTTTTGTGGGATCCGGATCGAGAACATTCTTTTAAACCATGATATCTGCATATGTTAGTGGATACAAACATATATATGGTTGTCGACATCACCCAAACAACAATCGACTAATAAAACTCAATTCAACATAGAAAAACATTCAATCAGATCATATAAGGCATGGGAATTATGTGTTCATCAAACTCTAATAATCTAATCCTAACAATCATATCCTAGATTCCTAGTCCTTCAACATAGGTCAACATCTTTTTCAGTTAAGCACGTAGGATAATTAGATAACTCTGTTAGATGATATAGATTTGAAAACATTCTCCCCCTCAATCAATGACTCATTTTCTAAAAGATTTAAAAGCGCGTAAGTCATTGATTGAGTTTTCAAATTATACAAAAACTCTGAATCTGATTGATTTTTCAAGCAACTTATTTTCCATCATTTTGAAACAACAAATATTTTTCTGAAGAATTTGTAGAAAGAAAAAAATTTGTGTAGGATCAGCAGTCTTTTTGACGACATGCTTTCCTTGTTTAGTTTTAGGATAAGTGCACGAAATTTTTGAAAATCGTTTAAGCATAGCACTTTCCTTCTTTGAAAAACGGGTTGCTATCTGAAATAATAGCAAGCCATGGTTTAAGCACGGGTTACAGTCTGAAATAACTGCAAGCCATATTTTGAGACATGTTTAGAAAGGAATATTTACACCTCCTGCTTGAACTTCATCTAAAGTCCCGTGCCATTATTTAATGACATTTCTAAGACCGTAGATGTTATCGATACCAGAAGACATGTCTTGAGAAAACATATTTTTGGTATTTTTCAAAATTTCTAATATTTTTTTTGAAGGTTTTATATTTTTCTATTTTGTTTTTGTTGGTTTTATATTTTTGTATTTTGCTTTTTAATAAATATTTACAAAGATAGAGTAGATGATATAATTTAAGAAGATGATGATACGAGTACCGAGATAAGGATATCGAACAGGCCGGTTGTAGAAGATAGATATCGTCATCTCTTAAACATCCACCACCAAAGCTTCCGAGGCTCTTGAAAAGAAGAAATTGAGCCTTTAAGAATGAGAGACTTTGGCAGATTCCCCCCAAACCGAAAATCCTTATGTCGAGCAGATTCGAAGCTCTATTTCAAGCTTGCTTTAGCCAGGTGCACAAAGAAGCACACCATTATCATTGATCTCGCTGCTCCTTTTAAGAATAATCACCGTGATTCTTCTTTTGAGGTTATATCATCCAATAGAACAACAACAACGTATCATCCCACATTTAAATAATCTTCTCAAATTCCATACCCACTGAAGTCTGAAGCAATCCATACCAGAAGTTGTCAAGAAACCACTTCCCCCAAGTAGACGAATTGATGCAGTCAGTCACTTAGACTAGAGCTCACGAACCCGAATACACATATACCCAAAGACAAAGAAACTTATACCATCGAAGTAGCAGATTAAGTCCAATAACCAAAGGATAACCCCGATGTATACTTTTCTCTCCCCCTGAAGAAAGTATATGAAGCTCAAGAACCCGAAGTACCCGAATGCCCAAAGAGAGAATAACCGATAACATTGAAGAAGTAGGCTGAATCACTGATTATCTCTGCGGATGACAATCTCTGCGGATGTCCACTCCGGAATAAGTGATTATATCTCTAAATCACTGATTAAGCCTTCAAGTAAAACAGCTGAGCATCCCCAATGTACACAATCTCTCTCCCCTGATGATTGTGATAACATCAAAATCATCACACACTTGTGTACCTCTTTCATCTTCAGAAACTAACTCTTCCATCTCTTCCCCCACATAGTTGGAATAAGAACACTAAATGGCCATGAGTCAAACCTTGAGTTTCTCTGTGGTAATAAAAATAGTCTTCCCGCGATATCTTCAATCACTTAGAAGTATTAAGCTCATCAATATTACTCGCGTTTAGATACGTGTCTCCTTCCCCCTTGCTGGTTTTGATATTTCAGAATCAAAAACTCTTTGAAAGCCCATATACTCGAAATCTTTTGAGAAGAATACCATTAGCACAATCTTTGTGAGAATCAACTTGCTGAAGAATATAAGCAAGTCTAATTGGGGATTAAATCGGACATTTCACTCTCCTCCAATTAGTGCTCTCCCCTAAATAGACAACCTTTATGATGAATGCTTGGATTAAGAAGAAGTCTTTAGATCGTTAAATGCAACTCGTCTTTAGTCTTCTAACATGTACCAGAAAATGTAGAACCGACTGTAGACTCGACCTTCTTCAAGATTGTCCAATTGGGGAATAGAAAGTCAACATCTTCAACTCAGCAAATGCATTCCCGTTAACATACAAATAGCAAATCCACTTAAATCAAATCCCTCCCAATCAAACAAGAACAGAAAGATGTTCATCAAGGAAATCAACCCCGCAACTGGAAGCACTTTTTAATTAATCAAATCAGCTCGTGTGAAGATGTCAACCAACGGCTCTTAGAAGAAACTCCATGTAGAAATGACCCGATAAGAAGAAGCTCGGTTCTTACATGATTTTGGAGCCGTTTGACCATTTATTCTCTAATAACAATCAACCATGCAGAATTATCATACTTCCATAATTCAACATGTAGTATATGCACTTTTCTCCCCCTCAAAAATTGCATCCGAAGTTGCCATTTTTGATTTGAACAAGTGAATAAGAATGTACACCAATGAATGTAGATCAACTTGAGGGTTGAAAGAGCGTGGAAAAACATGAAGCTTGTTGATGAAGAATGTCGATGAGAATGGTCATAAAATGAAGATTTCTCTTCTTCTGAAGATAAAGCGCACTGAGGCATACACTTTTCTTTTCTTTGAGGAACGGGGCCTGAAGTGATATCTACAGACGCCATAATGGTGAAGTACGAGGCCTGAACTGATTTGAACAGATGTCATAGCCGAAAGAATATCAAGATTGAGTTACATGAACCCGTGAGTTATGAGATATCAATCCATTTGTAATCCATACTTTAAGCCAGTCCATGTAGTGAAGGATCGAAGTATCTGCAACTGAGTAAGGACTACCTGCACTAATATTACAACCTTGATTGCATATATTTTGGTTAGTGACATTAGTATCCACACCCTTTGGGGTTTCACAGGCAACTTTGATTTTCTCATCGGTAAACAGCTTTTTGGTAGGTATCCACCTAAGTCCAGCATCCTTAAACATTCTACTAGACGGCATCCACTTATGGCAAGGTCTACGATTGTTGATATTCTTATGCAAAGTGGAATACTTATGTTATTCCTAGACTCAAAAGATTTAGCAGTTTAGATCCATCTAGACGAAGTTTTAGGTTTGTTTTGCATCATAACATGTTGGACCTTAGTCATGTAGGTAGTATTAGTGGATTGTACCTTGGCATGAGAATTAGGAAAATGTTTCTTATTCGGAAAAGACTCAGAATGTCTAGTTTCATTTTCAACATGCTTAGCATTCTTCTTCATATAACTACTCTTAGATGCAAGCCAAC
Organism: Chrysanthemum seticuspe; assembly: GCA_019973895.1. Lineage (NCBI taxonomy): Eukaryota > Viridiplantae > Streptophyta > Magnoliopsida > Asterales > Asteraceae > Chrysanthemum > Chrysanthemum seticuspe. The sequence continues at coordinate 264,319,633 of BPTQ01000001.1, forward strand.
CCCTAGTCTTTTGAGAGTTCCTAGGTAATGGTTTACTACTACTAGCAGTACCTTGAAATCTCGTGGAATGCATCACCCTAGGTCTTGCACCTAAGATTCCGTCTTTTCGAATCTGTGCCTTTTTCCTAGCTTCTTCTAGATAATAGTTCATCCACAAGTCATTCATATCATATGAATTCTGGGTTTTAATGCTTGGTTTTGACACTGTTTTCGAACTATTCCTACATGTGTTGGGAGTAGAAGCATTATTCCTAGGTAACTTAGGTGAAGTGACTGATTTTGACAAAACTTTTATCGCATCAACTTGGGAGGCAAACCGTGTTTTTGAAAATTTTGGTCTTTTGGATATAAACGCAGTAGGCTGCATAACAACGGACCGGTTTCTAATGGGATGAGAAACTGGTTTCCCCAAGGTTGATGGTTTTGTAAACTTAGTGTTCACACTTTTCCCTTCGGTTTTTCTAAGCTCATTCTTTAAGGTAACAATAGCGAAACTCTTTTCCTGAAGTTGAGCTTTGAGATCATCAATTTTTGCTATCAAAGAGTTTGTTTGTTCTATTGACTTAGTTCTAGCATCTTTGACATAGTCACTTAGTTCTATGTGATGCTTTCTCAAAGACTCATTTTTCTTTAGTAATTTGGCCACACAAATCGCTAATTCATCATTTCTCATTTGAATATCATCAATAGTATTATCATCAGAATTACTTGTAACCAAATTACTTTTCACATGCATATTACAAATATGTTTCTTCAAATTGTTGATAGTTGACTCTTTATTTTGAAGCTGAGCTTTCAAAGTGTTAATTTCAAAAAGTTCATGGAATTCAGGAAGTTCCGGATTTTTACATGGTTAATTAAGTTGAAAACTTTCTTCTTTAGTCTGTATCGCAATTTCAAGTGAAATGCAATGTTTTTCAAGTTTTGAGAATTTGTTTGAAAGTTCATCAAAAGCCTTTTTATCAACCATATCATTTGTTTTGAAATTATTAGACTCAGCCTCAACCAAGGAACATTTATCAGAATCATGTTCAGCTTTAAGATCAGAATGTTTAGGTACATTAGCAGATGCACTATGTTGAACAGTTAAGGGTACCTCATTACATGACACCTGCTCAATTTCTGGTCTGATATCTGCATCCACATCATGTGTAACAAGAGTCACTGGACCGCTGGCTGTGTCAAGCTTATCAATCTCTGAGCCTCTGTATCTAGTGTCAACTGATCCATCATCTGGTGCTTTACCCGACTCATCATTATTTGTTGTCTCTGACATTCTGCATTCAGCAACACCCGATTCTTCAACAGATACATTACCCAACTTATCACAACTATCTCTCAACTGCACCAGACACTCATCCACTTTTTCATCTGTCTGAGTAACTTCCTCAATATACTTCTCCACATTATCTATGAGATGGATAAGTGTCTCTATGAACACGCTAATTTCCATTCCAGTGTGTCTCTTGAAAGATATTTCATTCATGTCTTGATCATAGTCTGATGTGAATTCCTTTCTAATGAATGACTGAAAATGTTTGTAGATCACTTGAAGTGCCGCACTAGAACTATCCTTTTGAACCTTCTCTTTGTCAAGTTGTAGCTCCAATTGCTCGAGGTTTAACAACAAAGTTCCTGTTAATGTGGATAAGTCCTGACGGAAGAGGGCAATACATGTTCGTTCCTTTGTTATGTGTAGAAGTAACATGAGGTGAGAGTGAAGTTGTTGAAAAGGTTCAATGCTGCTTTCCTTTTGCATGGCATTCTGTAGCCTGAACAGGTGCAAATCTTTCTCATTGGACTCAGAGCATGAAGAACTCAAATCATCATTGATTGATTCCATCATCTGTAACCGTTCAGTATAGCTAATATTCTCATGGTTGTCTACAGCATCATACAGTTTGAGTACTTCTGAAATCATTGAATCAGGAGTGTAAGACATGATGTTTGTAGTATACACGGGATTTTACAAGGCTATGATTTAAACCGAGAAATAGATTCTTTCACGGGATTTTACTAAAATCAAGACCAAACCGTTAAGCAATGACCAATGGAATGTGTTAAGATGACTGATGGATCGAAACAATGAAAGAAAATTGTGTGTTATGACATATGATTGTTTGAAGGATTAGTAGAGATGTTGTTTGGTTGTGATTTGGATTGGTTTATGCCCGTTTTTACTGAGAAATTTAGGTCTAAAAACATAAAAACCTCAATAACTTCTGTTCAGAGTGGATTTAAGCCTTGAAGGTTGACCAGAATAAACTTTAGTTGATTCGGCGTGTCATTCTCCTCGTTCTCACGGTCGTTTGAAGTTTTGGCCATTTGAAGTTTTGTTGGGAAAAGTCAACAAGTCGCTAGTAACAACTCGCTAAAAGCACAAGTCGCTATGAAACAAGTCGCTAGACACAAGTCGCTACAGCAACAACTCGCTAAGTTGACAAGTCGCTAAAGAACAACTCGCTAATTATCCAAGTCGCTAATATCAAGTCGCTGAGAACAATAAGTACAAGTCGCTAGAAATAATGAAAGCAAGTCGCTAACCCCACCAAGTCGCTAGCCGTAGTGGAGAATCCACTAACTTGTACTGTTTGTCGGCTTGTCTCAATAGACAAGTCGCTAAGCTCAAGTCGCTATGACTAACACTACAACTCGGTAGAAATTACTGAAGCAAGTCGCTACGAAGAAATTCACAACGAGACTCAAGTCGGTACCTTGAAAAACTTCAAAAACACACTTTTCAAGCTTTCCAAATCAAAACCCAAGTACTTACAATGATTTTGTGGAAAACTAGAAGGGAGGGTTGAATAGTTTTACTAATTAAAACTTCCTTTTAAACTCTTTAGATCGACTTATGTCAATCTATTTGGTTGTGTGTGTTGGATGTTGATAAACAAGCATATAAAGATATGTAATGAAAAGATAAGAGTAAGAAGCACAAAACCACAACGCGAGTATTTATAGTGGATCGGCTACAAGAACAACTTCCTTTCCCTACTCCACTCCTCGAGTAACCTACTCGAGAGTTCGTAAACACTACACCAATCTCCTTATGGCGGAGAAGCCTTCACAACGTCGCCTACCCTTTTTCTGGTGCTAGGCTAACCACCGGGTTCTTTCACTCCAAGGTGAACCACACCTACACAACGTCGCCTACCCTTTATAAGGTAGTAGGCTAAGTACCTAGTTCTTTCACTCTAAGGTGAACTACACCTTCACAACGTCGCCTACCCTTTATTAGGTACTAGGCTAAGCACCTAGTTCCATTGCAATGGAGGAACTACTACCACACTACACCAACGACTAATCCCAAAGGAGATCTACTCCTTTACAACATCATCAAGGATATCAATATCCTTGGATCTAATACTAGTCTATCTAGTACATCGAAACACACCATATCGAATGTACATCTAAGGCACCTTTCACTAATGCCTTTGACTAGATCTACAAGACACCTTTCACTAATGTCTTGTGTCTTCACTTCTAAGCACCTTTCACTAATGCTTCTTGTCTTGACTTCTAAGCACCTTTCACTAATACTTCTTGTCTTGACTTCTAAGCACCTACCACAAGTGCTTATGCTATAGATGATAAATACCCTTCACTAATATCTTCGTCTTGGCACTTGAGACATCTTTCACTAATGTCTTCAACACTACACTTCTTTGAAGAAAGAAAGGAATCATCAACAAGAAGACTTCAGTAGCCTTGAGGATGAGGAAGCATGGCAACTCATGGACTTGAGCTTGCTCGGCTTCAAAGGTGATGATCTTGCCTTTAAGAGGAACCTAAAAGATCACACAAAAACAAAACTACAAACATAGATCTCTTGGATCTGAGGTTAGTGAGTTTTTAACTCAGGGAGAATGTGTGTTAGAAAGGGGTGAGAAATAATGAAGAAATGGCTCACTATTTATAGAGATAAAATCCTACTGTTCCCCGGATCCCACAGATCCCTACCACAAGGGATCCGGCTAGCACAAAGCTAGGGATCCGTGGAACGCTCCTCTTTGACCATGGGTATTTTGGTTATGGGTCATGGGTCATGGGTTGAACCATGGATCTTTGGCTAGATACAATGTATCTTTAAGTGCAATGCACTTAGTCACTTGGGTATGGGTTGATCCATGGGTTATGGATATTATCTATGTGTGATATAAGCATGATGTCATGCAATGGGTTATGGGTCAAGATCCATGGGGCATGGGCTTTGGGTTGTACCCAACTACATTCCATGTATTTGCCCAATGGGTTGTGATACTTAAGTTTCTACCCATTAATATTACCCAATATACTACATACTAGTTATGTGTATATTATACCCAAATATGTAAACACTAGTTGTTGTACATATGTATTACTAAATCATAAAATCACTTATACTTGTTTTAGTGTTTTATGTGAAAGTGTGAATATGTTAGAAACTATTAGTTCAAACCATTTACGTATTTTATTTGTTTCGTTAACATGATTTTACGTTTGTTATCGACAAAACATTAGAAGATCGTAAAATATAAATAAAAGTTTTTACGGCTTATTTGTATTAACAATCTCCCCTTTTTTGTTGATGACAAAACATAAAATTATTTTAAGGAAAAGCTAAAATTCGTAAAAGTTTGAATTTGTACTTTTTACTTTCTTCTCCCCCTTTTTGTCGAAACAAAAAGTGTTTGAAGGAAAGCAACACATCATTTTTAAGAAAAACATGTAAAAGAAAAAAAATAAAAAAATAAAGAGGAATAGAGAGCAAGTAACGGGAACGGATCTCGTCTTTACTCCCCCTTGACGAGTCCATCTCTATGTAAGGGCGTCAAGAAAGTGATACTAATCTAGTTTGTTTGCTAGTAAGTTTGCAAAAGATTTCGTCTAAGTGACGAATGTACTCCCCCTTGATGATTGAAATTTTGCAAGGGAATGTCATGAAATGTAAACCTAGTATTGCAAGTAATTTGCAATGTATTGCTTTGACATAAAGCTCCCCTAGCTTTAGGATGTCAAAGTCTTCATGTGTAAATTGAATAACTACAAAACAAAGGTTAGAAAGCAAGTATAATTCACAATCTCCTGCAAATGTGGTTCAAGTTAGTAGAAAGAAAGCTTTCTGTCTCACGGATCCCACGGTTCCCTCCTAATAGGGATCCGTCTAGGCAATTCTGAGGGATCCGTATTAGCTGATTAATTTCAGCAAAGGTGATATAACAAGTAATGTTATCACAAAAATGAGATATGAATACAAAGTAATCATATGCTCAACAAAATAACAAGTAGCATGTAATTCCATTTAATAAAACTAGAGTTATGATATACATGACTCTAAAAACTAAGAAAATAAGAAAATACATGACTAGGAATTTCTAAACCAACTATCGCTTGATGCTAGGACACCACTAAAATCTTCTAGATCGAGTTTTGTTTAGGTTTAATCTCGTCGAAACATTTGAGGAGATGATAGAACATGAAACGTTGGTCTTCTCGTACTTCATGTATCAAACTTTCAACATGTTGACAATGATAGCAATCTTTGTCATGGCTAGGTAGTGGTGGTGGAAGAAATGAAATGGCTTGATGCGAAGGATCAAGTGAAACAGCTTGTGGAGCTTCAAACGATGGAGGGATTGGTGGATGCGCATTTGAGAATGGCTCGACTAAGAATGATGGTGGTGATAGAGAAGTGTCAACTTCCATATGGTCGGGTGGTTGACTTTGATGATTTCTCATAATCCAAATGGGATTATAGGATGGAAACGGCGAAAAGGAAGCCGGAGCAAATGTTGACTCAACACCTTGATTTTGTACCATTATTCCTCCTAATGAGGAGAATGTTGTCGGCGGAAGCGGATAAGACGGCCTAGGAGGCAAGTCCTCTAAATTGTAGAGGTGTGGTGATGATAGTGGGGATGTAAATAAAATAGCTCTAGGAACCAATGGTGATGGTTTAGTGGAGATGATATTGTTTGGCCTAGGAGGTATGGTGGTGTTTGGCATTGGTAGTTTTGTGGGTACTATCCTTTTAGGAATTGGTTTGATTAGATGAGGAAGGATCCTATCATTTGTTGGCTTGACCGGAGATGATTCGGTTGAAGATATTTCGTGTATAACACGCGCCTTTTTCATGGGTGGTTCTTTAGTGGATAAGTTACTACTTGGGGGTTTCCTCATGATGAGATGATTTCAAGAGGTTTGCAAAGATTTCTAAAGTGCTGAAAGTTAGGATGAGAGTGATGACTATGGATATCCTAACAAAGTGGTTTATAAACCAAGAGATTTGGCAAGTGCATTTAAGCCTTAAGCCACTAGGATTCATTGGAATGTGATGATTAACATGCACAAGAGTTAACTTCAGAGTTTGAACTGATCAAGGAACTCATTTAAGATGAGATGGAGTGTTTGAATTAGGAAGATGAGTTGAAATGATTGTTTTAGCAAGATTTGACATAAACTGTCATCCGGATCCCACGGTTCCCTCCTCAGAGGGATCCGTCTAGGCTAATCCTAGGGATCCGGCTCTCAGCAGCTATGAAAGAGTGGAAATGATGTTTTCTAAGATCTAAGATCTATATCATCTTGAGTGTTTCAGTCATCCTAAGTGTCTTAAATGAAGGGGTGCTTAAGTACTTGAAGGTAATGAGTGATGTAGCTAATGATTGTCTTTTATGGAAGGATTTGGAACTTTCAAGAGTACCAATGGATGAGCAAGGATGACACTAAAGATGAGAGTGTCAATTGAAGCTAAATGATCCTAGAGATCAGTTTGTGACTTAGGATAGTGTTTTGGAAAATATCCTAGAAGCTTTGAGATGGGAAAACTAGAATTTGATCAACTTTGATCAATTTTGAGGTAAGGATGATTTATGATCAATCTTGCCATAATCAAAAGATTTCTAAGACTAGATGTGAGGGATCAAGTGAAAAATGAAGTGTGAGTTTAAGAGCAGAAGAGCAATGGATTAAAAATGAAACGATAGATCTACAAGCGTCTTAGAGTGTGATCTAGGTGAGTTATGTGTGAGTAGGAAGGATCTACCTATCTTTGATAAGGACTTAATTTTCCTTAAGACACTGTGTTTAGCTTAGTGCGAGTTGTTCTAAGGAAATGTTTGAAATACAATTCTTGCAATTGCATTTTCTGTTTGCCGGATCCCACGGTTCCCTAAGTGTAGGGATCCGTCTAGCACAAACTTTGGGATCCGCCCATCTGCTCAGCAGGACCTTTACTAAAGGTATGCAATGATCTTGACAATGCATTATATCTCAAGGATAGTCTAAAAGGAGTTCTAATACTAAGATATCAAATGTAAGATATTTTATTTCATGAAAGAAATTGGATTACATTGATAAAGCACGAGTAGAAAAGGATTGATCCTATTTGAAAGACTACTAAGTTGCTTGAGCGTTTTCGTTCGAAGGATCATCAAATGGTTGATGAGTGTTTTCCGATTCGGGAATGAAGAACGTCTTCATGAGGGATGTGTTTAGAGGTTCCATCATCTTGTTTACAAGTACGTACAACGGACTTTGAAATTGAGGATGATGAAACATGAGGTTATGATAAAGGCGCGTCAAGAACATTCCATAAGGAATAAGTTTGTTCTTGGACCCTTGAAGATTTACAATTCTCCTTGCAAAGAAGTAGGCGAGATTGTATGGTTGTTGTGTTAGTAAACAATACATTATGTTAGCACAACAAGCAGGAAGGATTTCTCGATTTCCCCTAAGGCTCCAAACATTTTCACGTAGGATGAGTGCAAGGGGCTTGTACTCTTCTAAAATATCCCGTGTGTAGATGATGTTTGGATTGGAGTGATGGGGTTTGCATAATATGCGAATTAAGTCTTGCGGGGAAGGAATGTGAGAGCAATACAGACTATTTTCTTCACGAAAGTTGAAGAGAGAGTCAAGAGACCAATCTTCAGTGAAGGCACATTGTCCATGATTGGGAATTCGGAGGATGTTGGCAAATTGCCCAAGGGTTAGGATAAAATTTTGGTTTTTAATCCAAAACCAAAGAGAAAGAGAGCGGTCCTCGTTACGAACGAGTTCGACTTGGCGGAAGAATTCCAATATGAACCTTGGACATATTTTCTCGTTGATTTTGAGAAGACATTCTAGTCCTATGGTTCGGAAGGAGGTATTGATATCTTCTTCGAATTGTAGAGGAGTGTCTACAATACGTCCTTCGTGGAAATGACGCGTTTCGAGATTATTGAACCCACGAACGTAGTTGCTCGGTGTGTTGGGCTCAAGAGAGATGTTTGGGGTGTAGAAGCTTGTGAGTGAAAAATAAAACTCGTATTCGTGCGACATAGTGGAATCTAGAGAAAAGACGAGTTAATAGAAAGTGATGTTTGTGGTCAATCAATGATTATCTAACGTTTTTATTAGATTTTTATTAACAATGGTTTTTAACAAGAAAGACACTTGACTCACTTATGGTTTTGACATTCTAGTGGAGTATTATTTTTTTTGGAAGAAAAGTGGTTTTTAATTTGCATGAAAAAATGTTCTCCAGTAGGACGGATCCCACGGTTCCTTTTCAAAAGGGATCCGGCTAGTATAACTTCCGGGATCCGTGGATCTATAGTAACAGAAACAGATTTGATAAAAAGATAGGTTTTACAGTTTTATACCACGAAAAGTGTTTTATCCTACATTTTCTTTTAGCATGCATACATGACTTCTAATGTATCACGACAGAATATGAAGCATATAAATCAAAAGAAATGACAAACACATTATGATAATAATAACCTAGATAAACTAGACTATTAATAATATTTCATTTCAATGCTAAGAATGATACAAAGGATTGGGTATATAACCCCGATGTAGATTAACAACACAAAGTAAATGTCTCCGTATGTGAACTTCATCATAGGGAACACAAGTGCGATGAGTGTTAAGACGATGAGCACGAAGGCGATGTAAACCATGTTGAAGATGATTCTTCTTGGTTTTGGTTTGGATGAAGTGGAGAGGAGGATGAAGTTTTGAGTGAGAGGGAATTTTTGAAATTGGTAAATTTGAAAAAGTGGGGGTTTGATAGAGTGGGCGTCGAGTGGATGATTTATAGGAAGGAGTATTTTTCGAAATTTTTGTTTTGTTTTATTATTGGATTAAAAGAAACAAAACATAAGTTTTAAATACCACGACTTTAGACGAGAAGTATAACACGTATGTGAAAAAAAGGCTTCCTAATGAAGCTTCATGTAAAACATGTATATGCACAAAAGATAATCATATAAATACCTAAATAGGCATACTTAATTATCAAGCAAAATAAAAAAGAAAATCATACCTCTAGCGCACTTAGGAATGTCTTTACAAATGACACAACAAATGTCACTTAGACGATTCCCGCTCCTTTGCGTTTAAGATACCTTCTTAAGGAAGGTATTCTTGTTACCAAGCGATTCCTATAGCTTGGTGGGTATGAGCTTTGACTAATCAACATGACAAAGAAGATTAGTGCAATTAAATGAAAAAGTAAACACAAAAAAAATGTTGTTATCAAATCAACATCCAAACATATAGTTTTAAAAAACATGGTGTTTGTTTTTATGAAAAACCTTCTTTGTAGTTTTCAATTAACCTTGGATCGTATCAAGTTTTTAAAGTACAATATACTTCAAGAAACTTGGTAACGAAGCTCTGATGCCAATTGTGGAAAACTAGAAGGGGGGTTGAATAGTTTTACCAATTAAAACTTCCTTTTAAACTATTTAGATCGACTTATGTCAATCTATTTGGTTGTGTGTGTTGGATGTTGATAAACAAGCATATAAAGATATGTAATGAAAAGATAAGAGTAAGAAGCACAAAACCACAACGCGAGTATTTATAGTGGTTCGGATACAAGAACACATTCCTTGCCCTACTCCACTCCCCGAGTCACCTACTCGAGAGTTCGTAAACACTACACCAATCTCCTTATGGCGGAGAAGCCTTCACAACGTCGCCTACCCTTTTTCCGGTGCTAGGCTAACCACCAGGTTCTTTCACTCCAAGGTGAACCACACCTACACAACGTTGCCTACCCTTTATAAGGTACTAGGCTAAGTACCTAGTTCTTTCACTCCAAGGTGAACTACACCTTCACAACGTCGCCTACCCTTTATTAGGTACTAGGCTAAGAACCTAGTTCCATTGCAATGGAGGAAATACTACCACACTACACCAACGACTAATCCCAAGGTAGATCTACTCCTTTACAACATCATCAAGGATATCAATATCCTTGGATCTAATACTAGTCTATCTAATACATCGAAACACACCATATCGAATGTACATCTAAGGCACCTTTCACTAATGCCTTTGACTAGATCTACAAGACACCTTTCACTAATGTCTTGTGTCTTCACTTCTAAGCACCTTTCACTAATGCTTCTTGTCTTAACTTCTAAGCACCTTTCACTAATGCTTCTTTTCTTGACTTCTAAGCACCTACCACAAGTGCTTATGCTATAGACGATAGATACCCTTCACTAATATCTTCGTCTTGACACTTGAGACATCTTTCACTAATGTCTTCAACACTACACTTCTTTGAAGAAAGAAAGGAATCATCAACAAGAAGACTTCAGTAGCCTTGATGATGAGGAAGCATGGCAACTCATGGACTTGAGCTTGCTCGGCTTCAAAGGTGATAATCTTGCCTTTAAGAGGAACCTAAAAGATCACACAAAAACAAAACTACAAACATAGATCTCTTGGATCTGAGGTTAGTGAGTTTTTAACTCAGGGAGAATGTGTGTTAGAAAGGGGTGAGAAATAATGAAGAAATGGCTCACTATTTATAGAGGAAAAATCCTACCGTTCCCCGGATCCCTACCACAAGGGATCCGGCTAGCACTAAGCTAGGGATCCGTGGAACGCTCCTCTTTGACCATGGGTATTTTGGTTATGGGTCATGGGTCATGGGTCATGGGTTGAACCATGGATCTTTGGCTAGATACAATGTATCTTTAAGTGCAATGCACTTAGTTACTTGGGTATGGGTTGATCCATGGGTTATGGATATTATCCATGTGTGACATAAGCATGATGTCATGCAATGGGTTATGGGTCAAGATCCATGGGGCATGGGCTTTGGGTTGTACCCAACTACATTCAATGTATTTTCCCAATGGGTTGTGATACTTAAGTTTCTACCCATTAATATTACCCAATATACTACATACTAGTTATGTGTATATTATAACCAAATATGTAAACACTAGTTGTTGTACATATGTATTACTAAATCATAAAATCACTTATACTTGTTTTAGTGTTTTATGTGAAAGTGTGAATATGTTAGAAACTATTAGTTCAAACCATTTACGTATTTTATTTGTTTCGTTAATATGATTTTCCGTTTGTTATCGACAAAACATTAGAAGATCGTAAAATATAAATAAACGTTTTTACGGCTTATTTGTATTAACAGATTCTAAACACAAAAGTACACTCAAAATACAAACTTTAACACAAGAAATGATCCAAATGATGCAAAAACCACTAAACCATTTCAAACCCAAAAACCATATAGAACCACTAGAAATCCAAGGACATGTAAGAGAGATGATCAAACCATGGCTCTTGATACCAATTGTAACATATTGGATTTCACAAACACATCATAACATTATAATATTAGGCGTATGGTTTAAGAGTTTAGAGAGAGAATGTAGAAGGTGGGAGCCTTTCTAGAGAGAGAAAGAAAACAAAAAAGGAAAGGTTAGATTGAGTGAAAGGTCCAACCCTCTACCATGGGAGGTAGAGGGTATTTATAGTTACATACTACACGTCCTCCTCCGGACTATGGATCAGGCATAAAGTGGGTAAAGACCCGTCCGTCCTCCACGGTGTTGCTCTAAACTAAATAACTAATAAATAACGTAATGTCTACGAGCTAACATATGCTAGACTAGAGTTGGAGTGACCGACTCTTCTCAGCTTTTAATCAATCAATAGTCCAAATTATACTAAAGTCCATGTTACGGCTTTGTTGGAGTCAACTATTGACTAAAATGTCAAATTAACGCCGACGTAGCTCAAAGTCAACAATATATATTTCAAGTCCAAATTTAAAAGTCACAATATCGTTTCAAGTCCAAATTTAAAAGTCACAATATCGCAATTCAATCCCAAACCAACTCAAAACAATCTCGCCAACCAATCAATCAACCAAATATACTCGAAACCAATGTTATGAACCTAATGGTCATGACACGGTCGCGGTTAAGACTACGTGAACCAAACAAGCTCTAGAAGCTTTTCTGCTCCACGCGTCTCACCCAAACCTCAACTACATCAACCAACAAGCTACCAAATCGACCCGACCAGGACCCATGGCCCAAGTGGGTCTCGTACGCCTCTCATGAGCCACTTACGAGCCCTAAGTGGTTCATACGTCCCATGTTTCACAACCAAACACAACCAAATCAATTCCACAACACCCAAATCCAATCATTCAAGCTTCAATCACTAACCAAACACAAAACCCATCATCTATTCTAACAAAAAAGATGAACCTAAACCTATAATGCATAAACCCATCAAATAGATACACCACACAATTACCAAACACTAATTACTTGTTTATTTAGTCACTAATTAGACTTAATTTCATGTTCCACCCAAAAGCTCCAAATTCTTCATAGGGTCGAAACCCTAATTTTCAATTCGTGGCTTATTATTGCCCAAACAAGCTCAAAACTTGTTCCATTTACCTTATTCAATCACCAATTGCAAAACCCACTTGAAACCCTAAAAGTACGAATCTTAATCTTTGAATTTAAAGGTGTTATTGAAGTCCAAATGGAGTTTGTAATATATGGTTGGAAAGAGGAGAAAGAGATCTTCACTATGGTGGAGGAGGTGAGGGGTGACGCGCCGGAATTCGGCCAGAATATGGCCGGAATAGGGCGGCCGGTTATGGTGGTGGTGGTTTAGGGTTTTTAGAGAGAGAAAGGTTGAGAGAGAAAGGTATGTTGTGTGTGTTTTTAGTGAGAGAATGACAGAGGTGAAATGGGGATTTGATGGGGTATATATACTAGGCCACTAGGGACTTCATAATAATTATTTTGGAGGTTTCAAGAGAAAGGGGAGGGGTCGGAGTTGTAATTTTTCGTAACTATCTCGTTTACCCATTCCCGAGCTCACATATTGTCCCCCGAGTGTCTCACGATGTTCATTCAACTTTCTAATATTATTATTTACGTTTTTTCACGAGTTTTGACTATTTATTTGTCAATTTTTGAGTTACAGTCTAAAAGTTACAATATTTCTTGTTTTAGGCTTTTCTAGTGCCGAATCGAATAGTGCCTACCAAATAGAGTTAAAACTCATACGATAACTCATTTAATAATGAAGTAATCCGTAAAAACCAATAGACGATATAAAATCATGTCATAGTTTATAAAAATAGTGATAAAGGCAAAACTCGGTTTAGTTTAACGTAATGCGGTTACCTAAAATAGACTCCCTAAATTGCCAGTTGTCACAGCCTCCCAGCCTCAGAAGAAACCCGTCCCGGGTTTCACTCCGAGTTGCTTGATGTCGTGAAAAGTTTTGGATACTTCCTACGGAAAACGTCCTCACGTTCCCAAGTGAACTCCGGTCCATGCCGGGAGTTCCATCGAACCTTAATAATCAGAATACGGCTATTCTTCAGCCTTTTGATCTCACGGTCCATAATCTCAATCGGTTCCTCAACAAAATTCAATTTCTCATAAATACGAATATCTCTTAAAGGCACCACTATGTTTTCCTCCGAAAGACATTTCTTAAGATTACTAACATGAAAGACATTGTGTACACTACTCAGTTCCGATGGTAGCTCCAGGCGGTATGCTACCGGTCCGATTCTTTCCAGGATTGGAAAGGGACCAATGTATCGGGGACTGAGTTTTCCATGTTTCCCAAAACGAACCACTCCTTTCCAAGGAGAAACTTTCAACATAACACGATCTCCAACCTGAAATTCTAAAGGTTTACGTCTCTTATCAGCATAACTATTTTGTCTATCTCGAGCGGTTTGCAATCGATTACGAATCTGTACTATCTTCTCAGTGGTTTCTAAGACAAGTTCGGGACCTGTAAGTTGACTCTCGCCAACTTCAGCCCAACAAATAGGAGAATGACATTTTCGGCCATACAGTGCCTCAAATGGGGCGGCCTTAATGCTAGAGTGATAACTATTGTTGTAAGAGAATTCGGCCAAAGGGTGGTGTCTCTCCCAGCCTTTGCTGAAATCAATAACACATGCTCTAAGCATGTCCTCTAAAGTCTGAATGGTTCTCTCGCTCTAACCATCGGTCTGTGGATGGTAAGCAGTACTCATATCCAAATTCGTTCCTAATGTTGTCTGTAACGACTTCCAAAAGTGGGATGTAAAACGACTATCCCTATCGGAAATGATAGATATCGGTACTCCATGACGCGATACAATCTCCTTAAGATACAATCGAGCAAGCTTATCAAGACTATCGGTTTCACTAATAGCTAAAAAGTGAGCAGACTTAATTAAACGATTAACTATTACCCGGATAGCGTCATTGCCGCTAACTGTTCTCGATAATTTAGTGATAAAGTCCACGGTTATTCGCTCCCGTTTCCATTCCGGGAGTTCGGGTTGAACTAAAAGTCCTGATGGTTTCTGATGTTCGGCCTTAACTTTAGAACAAGTCAGGCACCAACTAACATACTGAGCTATAACGGCTTTCATATTGAGCCACCAATAAAGTTTCTTAAGATCCTGATACATCTTATCGGCTCCGGGATGAATAGAGTATTTTGATTTATGCGACTCGTGCATAATCAACTCATGGATTCCACCATAAAATGGTATCCAGCTCCTGTCTTTGAAGCATAATGTTCCGTCGGAACGCTTCAAGAAGCCGTTTTCACTTTCTACCATTCCATGAAGATTCTCATAAGGACGGTTCTCTTCCGTCAATGCCTCTGCTTGGGCGGCTAAAATTTGAGATGGTAAGGGCGAAACAATGGTCATTCCTAATGATCTAACAAGTCGGGGTGGAATGTCCTCTTTACGACTAAGTGCATCAGCCACAACATTAGCCTTACCAGCATGATAACGAATCTCACAGTCGTAATCACTAAGCAATTCCAACCAACGACGTTGTCTCATGTTCAGTTCCTTCTGATCTAAGATATGCTTCAAACTCTTGTGGTCGGTAAATACTACACACTTGGTTCCATACAGGTAATGTCTCCAAATCCTAAGAGCAAACACTACAGCACCTAACTCAAGGTCATGGGTGGTGTAGTTTTTCTCATGCTTCTTAAGTTGTCGGGATGCATAAGCAATCACCTTCTCTCGTTGCATCAAAACAGCACCTAAGCCTTTATGCGAAGCGTCGCAGTACACGACAAAGTCTTCGCTTCCTTCAGGCAAAGCTAGGATGGGCGTACTACACAACTTCTCCTTCAGAAGTTGGAATGCTTCTTCTTCCTTTTCTCCCCATTCATACTCAACATCCTTCTGCGTTAGTTTGGTCAGCGGCTTAGCTATCTTGGAATATCCCTCTATGAATCTCCTATAATAGCCTGCTAACCCTAGAAACTATCGAATTTCTGATGGGTTCTTAGGAGCTGCCCATTCCTTAATAGCTTTAATCTTAGTTGGGTCAACATGAACACCTCGACTATCTATCACATGGCCTAATAATTGCATGGACGGAATCTAAAATTCACACTTAGAGATTTGGCATACAGCTTCTCCTCTCTCAACAATCCTAAAATGAGCCTCAAATGCTCTTCGTGCTCCTCACTACTCTTAGAGTATATCAAGATGTTGTCTATGAATACTATCACAAACTTATCCAGGTATGGCTTACACACTCGGTTCATGAGATCCATGAAAACCGCTGGCGCGTTGGTCAAACCAAACGACATTCATAGTGTCCATAACGAGTCCTAAACGCAGTCTTAGGGATATCCTCTTCTCGAACTCTAAGCTGGTGATAACCAGATCGTAAATCAATCTTAGAAAAGACACTAGCTCCTTGGAGTTGGTCGAATAGATCATCTATTCTAGGTAACGGATATCGGTTCTTCACTGTTAACTTATTCAATTCCCTATAATCGATACACATCCAAAACGATCCATCCTTCTTCTTCACAAACAACACTGGTGCTCCCCACGGTGACGAACTTGGTCGAATGAATCCCTTCTATGACAATTCTGCCAACTGTTTAGACAGTTCCTCCAATTCTCTTGGAGCAAGTCGATAAGGTGCCCGGGCTACGGGTGCCGCACTGGGTATCAACTCTATTTGGAATTCCACTTGTCGGACAGGTGGAATCCCTGGCAGATCGTCGGGAAACACATCCGGAAATTCTCTAACAACGGGTACATCGTTAAGGTGTCTTTCACTCTTCTCCTCACTTTACTTTTCAGAAATTCGAGCCAAGAAAAGACAACCTCCTCTATCGATGTACTTCTAGGCCTTAATATAGGAGATGATTCTCAACCGGGAAGGACTTCCGCAGTCGCTCCGATCTCCTTGTATGCTTAGAACTTTTCCGTCATACGGTAAACGCACAATTTTCTCATCACAGATGATGTGTGCACCGATCTTCGATAACCAATCCATTCCGATAATGACGTCAAAACTTCCTAAGGTAACCGGCAATAAGTCTATACTAAACAGGCGGTCTAGGAAACTTAAGGTACAACCTCGAACTACGGTGTCTATCTTCTCTCTATTCCCATTCGCCAATTCCACATCGTAACTAAACCCTAGAGGTGTTTGGGAGATTCCTAGTAATGGCATAAAATTGGTAGATACGAAACTCATATCCGCACCAGTATCAAACAGTATGGAAGCATAGAGATTATTGAGAAGGAACGTACCCGTAACTACGTTAGGGTCCTCGCCAGCTTCCTTCCCAATAGCGTAAACACGCGTTGTTCCCATGTCTCTCTGCTGATTCCTATCACCATGGTTTCCCTGGTTTTCCACAACCTCACGCTTCACAGGGTTTAAGCCATTACCTCCTATACCTCGGTTAGAAAATCCTCCTACATTAACAGGATTTCCTCTCATCCACGGCTCTCAAAACTCATTCTTAAAGTGTCCCTTCTTTACACATCCAAAACAGGTGACAGTGGCCTTCCAGTCCGCTCCTTGTGCAGTTTGCGCTGCAGCAAGTGGTCGGGACCTATAGTCTTTGGCCAAGTGTACTACCTTAGAGCACTTCCTACACACATTCGGGCATAATCCATGGTAGTGTCGGTTACAACGACCACACACAGGCTTACTACCTTCATAATCTTTCCTACCTCCATTTCCTATGGCGAACACTCTGGCTGTCTCTTGCCGTTTGTTGCCATTCCCCTTTGCAACTTCGTTCCTCTTCCTCTTATCACTCCTATCATTCTTACCCTTATCTCCTAATTCTAGTACACAAGAGTCCATCAAACTCTGAGCCACAGCAATTGCCTCTTGCAAATTAACTGGCTTTGCAGCGATGACATCATTTCGAGTAGCCAAAGGCAGTCCATCAGTATACCTTTCAATCTTAAGTTCTTCGGTGCGAACCATTTCAGGGCAAAGCAATGATAGCTCTTGGAAACGACGAGTATAAGTCGCTATGTCAGTACCCTTAACCTTATGGTTCCAGAACTCACTCTCTAACTTCTTAACTTCATTCCTAGGACAGTAAGTCTTAATCAGGAAAGTCTTAAACTGAGTCAAAGTCATTCTATAAGCTACATAAATTCCTACTGATCGGTGATAGTTGTTCCACCAGGTCAACGCCTCGTCCTTTAAGGTGAATGTTGCATACTTAACCTTACAATCCTCATCACAGTTACTCACAGCAAACACAAATTCAGTTTTCTCCAACCACCTAGTCAGGTAAACTACTCCCTCAGTTCCTCCAAAATCAATGGGACCACAAAATCGGAACTCTTTGTAGGTACAACCTCGAGTTCGATTCAGCATTGGGGTTCCACTAGAGTTGTTAGAGAGATTTGCCTTAGCTAGCAGTTCAGCGACACGCTGTGACACTAGTTGGTCAATGTGGGTTGAGATCACAAGTGGAGGGTTTTGTGGAACAGGACCATTCTCAACACGGTCGTTCACATTCGGGTTTTCTACAGCAGGGTTATCAATGTTCGGGTTCTCAACATGTGGTGTGGTTGGGGCCGGACGACGACCTCGATGATCAGGGGCAACAACAGCAGAAGGAGCTGCTCGGTTGTTCCTAAGCGAGTTTCGTCTTGTTGCCACCATTCTGGAGGCAAGAAGAACAGTTTCATAAGTTCACAATTCACGTTCTAAAATAGAGTTGGGTTCCAAGGGTCACCCAATAATGCCTGAATACATAATCAAGGCCAACAGGGATAACGCTATACCAAAGCGAAACAATCAGATACCGGATCATAACTAAAGGATGCATGTTCCCATAACCATAACTCATAGGTTTCAAAAGTAGAAATACATGGAAGGATACGAAGAAATCAAAAATGATCCTAATAATGATACTACTAAACAACTAGGATAATCCTACATCTCGAACCAAGTACTACTTAGTTTCAAGATGGTACAAAACTATAAATCTAATACTATCTAGCCACGTCTACGAATACCACTCACTGACCTCCTAACATCGTCAACCTCTCTCCACAATGATGCTAGCTCAACACGTCGAGCGTCGCGATCACTCTTAAGCTCTGCGATCTCTCTCTCCAACTGACCAATCCTACACCAAATCGCTCTATCAGCATCATGAGCTGTCGCGAACCCTCTCAGCAGGTCCCCAACCTACTCCTGGAGCTCCGACATACCCTCACGCAAAACCCTAGTCCTCCTGACTACAGTACCCATATCAACTCTCAGATCCTCAATACTAGCCCTAAATACTCCAACCAATCGATCCGTCAAATGACTAAGCCTAGTACCCTGCGATGTAATCTTCTCCCACATCAGACCCGTCTCACCATACTCCTCGGGCTCAGAAACAATCTCCGATGGTATCTCCGATCCTAACGGGCTACCTATATAAGGTGAGTAAGGTGGTGAGTCGATGTCTAAAGGCTGTCCAGGGGACTCAGGCTCAGGCAAAGGAGAACTTGGTCCTGGAGAATGTGCAGGACTCTGCAATGGAGGAGTACCCCCTTCTGAGATATCCTCATCATCCTCCTCCTGAGGATCCTCATCCTCATCAACATACTGCTCCTCAATCTCATGCTCCTCCTCAACCTCATGCTCCTCCTCGCCCTCATCTATAGGGGGAGAGTCCATGAGTCGGAGTCTCTGTGCAGGTAAATCTTGAGGTGGTACACTAGGAGATCTAGGCCTCCTATGACATGGTGATGCTGGTGGTGATGACAGAAGAGAGTGGGCTGCTAAACGGATAGGTGATGATGGTGGTCTCACGGACATGCGGGCAGTGCTATAAGCAAGCCTAGGAGTCTGTGCTCGCGCTAAAACCTGATGTAAAGTGAGCTGCCTAGACGAGCTAGGGCGATCTGATGATGATGAACTAGTGTGAAGGGCAATCTCATAAGGATCACCCTGCGCAACCGTCATGAGAGTCAATGCTGGCGAACTAGCAACAGCAAGGACCTCCTCAGACACATCAAAATCTAGTGAAGGCATAGTCTGTGACAACGGCATAGGGTAGGTATAAGTGTTCGAAACAACTAGTTTTAATAGGCGCATCAACTTAACCAAAACACATATCACATAATGAAAGCTTTAAAAGTAGAGGTACCGCGTTACTCAAAACATGCCTTTTAATAAAACACATAAGTTCAGTTCCATCACATAATCCCATATCAAATCAATCGAGTTCAACATTCCCAAAATCACAATATATCGTTTCCTCAAATCAAATTCCGTAATATCTCAATAATCACATCTCATTTTCCAAAACCAATAATCATATCTCATTTTCAAAATCAATAATCATATCTCCAAATAATAACGTTTCCATAATCAGTTCTCAATATCCCTTAACATATCATCTCATAATTCAATTAGCAGTTCATACCATAATCAAGTAAAAAGCTTTGGCTTGGCATGCGGGCGTGCGTCGGTCGAGGATCAATTTTCTAAAAAAGTGGTTATAGTTTAGGGTTTATAAAATACCTAATTCTCTATAACCTTGAGCTCTGATACCAATCTGTAACACCCCCAAATCTCGGTACAACGGAAGACTTAATCAAGTTTTCAGGGCGTTACTATTGGATTGGTATCGCACACAAGTATAGCAAAAAGATAGTCATTTAATATTCAAAACCAATCCCAAATTTAGTTAATCCAACATTTAATCCAAAAGAGTAAATATTAGGCCCAAAACATAGTTTAATAAAATAGGTCCCCATAGTTTATCAGAGTCAGAAATGATCCTTGAACCCCGCCTTCTTGCCAAGCTTCCACCGATCAAGTAATCCAAACATCTCTCAAATACCTGAGAAATCATGCTAAAAGGTCAGCTTATGCTGGTAAGTTCATAGGTTTAAGTTCAACAAAATCATAGTAGACCTGTAAGAGTTGATTTGCTATGCAAGACCTAAGATAGATAAATACCGTTTCACACCGATCCTACCCGAATCACTAATCATAACACATGTCTCGCATCCAGGGACTACTCGGGCCGAACGACTCTAGTCTAGCACTGTCGTGGCAAAATCTAGAACAATTGCCAACCCCAGACTAGGTCGAAGTAGAAGTCTATTCTTAGTTAGGCACGGTTAAACCTAGACTAAGGCAACAACTACCGCACATCTATCTAAACAGTCAAGCATACAAGCAAATCCAAATAGTTTTAACGGTCCAAAAACAGCAGCATGATTCTCACCCCAAAATAGTTCAAAACGTAGTTAAAACGTAGATAAAAGTGGGGCTATGAAACTCACCTCAAGCAATCAACACAAGCAATCAACGCACAAATAAACACTAGCAGAAGATAACGGTATCACCGCACAACAACTATCGACTCAGCACAACCTATTAATGTACACCAACTTTAATATATATATTCCTCAAAATCATCGTTATCTACCCCAATATATTCCATTTCTTTTTTTCCAAAACGTCTCGTTTCACCATTTAATCCTAGTGTTTGGTATTCCTCGTGTGGGTGTATCGACTCAATATGATGCCATGAATGCACTCAAACAACCAATATATAACTCAATGCGACACAATGAGACCTCTAAAGGATAATCTCCATAGTTCAATAAGTTTCGGAATAAATAGTAGACCTTATCGAATTAGTCAACTCGATAAACTCATTTATTTATTCGTGTTGCTTATTATCCCATAAATCAATCGTATCCTAAAGAGTCATAAGGATAAGTCACCCATTAATAAGGTTACCCAACGTACCTAGCGGGCTCTTATTAGATTCGTCAACCTAATAAGTCCGCTACCCACGTGGATCAACAATATTAATGCTAGGTTATCCGTAACCCATGCACACAATGTAAGCAATAAAATACTTAAACCAATATTAAATGTCCACAATTGACATTTATTGATAAGCGTGTACTCAAAACATTAATTACTTATTTATTACAAAACATTTCCAATTTAGTCGTTAGTTTCCGTTTAAAAATAGTAAATAACAAGATAAGACTTGTTATCGACATTTTTGGTACAAAAGCCCATTTATTATTTCTATTTCATAGTTTATTAGCATTTTCATGTTTATACATATATTTCGTCAAATTCGAATATTAATCTCATATCGTTATTCGTTTCGAGTCCACAAGCACGAGTCATAACTTCTCGGCTTTTAATCAATCAATAGTCCAAATTATACTAAAGTCCATGTTACGGCTTTATCGGAGTCAACTATTGACTAAAAAGTCAAAGTAACGCCGACGTAGCTCAAAGTCAACAATATATATTTCAAGTCCAAATTTAAAAGTCACAATATCGCAATTCAATCCCAAACCAACTCAAAACAATCTCGCCAACCAATCAATCAACCAAATATACTCGAAACCAATGTTATGACCCTAATGGTCATGACACGGTCGTGGTTAAGACTACGAGAACCAAACAAGCTCTAGAAGCTTTTCGGCTCCACGCGTCTCACCCAAACCTCAACTACATCAACCAACAAGGTACCAAATCGACCCGACCCGGACCCATGGCCCAAGTGGGTCTCGTACGCCTCTCATGAGCCACGTACGAGCCCTAGGTGGTTCGTACGTCCCATGTTTCACAACCAAACACAACCAAATCAATTTCACAACACCCAAATCCAATCATTCAAGCTTCAATCACTAACCACACACAAAACCCATCATCTATTCTAACCAAAAAGATGAACCTAAACCTAAAATTCATAAACCCGTCAAATTGATACACCACACACTTACCAAACACTAATTACTTGTTTATTTAGTCACTAATTAGACTTAATTTCATTTTCCACCCAAAAGCCCTAAATTTCTTCATAGGGTCGAAACCCTAATTTTCAATTTGTGGCTTATTATTGCCCAAACAAGCTCAAAACTTGTTCCATTTACTTTATTCAATCACCAATTGCAAAACCCACTTGAAACCCTAAAATTACAAATCTTAATCTTTGAATTTGAAGATGTTATTGAAGTCCAAATGGAGTGTGTAATATATGGTTGGAAAGAGGAGAAAGAGAGCTTCACTATGGTGGTGGAGGTGAGGGGTGACGCGTCGGGATTCAGTCGGAATATGGCCGGAATAGGGCGGCCGGTTATGGTGGTGGTGGTTTAGGGTTTTTAGAGAGAGAAAGGTAAGTTGTGTGTGTTTTTAGTGAGATAATGAAAGAGGTGAAATGGGGATTTGATGGGGTATATATACTAGGCCACTAGAGACCTCAAAATAATTATTTTAGAGGGAGGGGGCGCCGATTTCAAGAGAAAAGGGAGGGGTCGGAGTTGTAATTTTTCGTAACTATCCCGTTTACCCATTCCCGAGCTCACATATTGTCCCCCGAGTGTCTCACGACGTTCATTCAACTTTCTAACATTATTATTTACATTTTTCCACGAGTTTTGACTATTTATTTGTCAATTTTCGAGTTACGGTCTAAAAGTTACAATAATTCTTATTTTAGGCTTTTCTAGTGCCGAATCGAATAGTGCCTACCAAATAGAGTTAAAACTCATATGATAACTCATTTAATAATGAAATAATCCGTAAAAACCAATAGACGATATAAAATCAAGTCATGGTTTATAAAAATAGTGATAAAGGCAAAACTCGGTTTAGTTTAACGTAATGCGGTTACCTAAAATAGACTCCCTAAATTGCCAGTTGTCAAATTTCATTTCATTGTTCATAGCATCAGTCCAATGAATATGCATAGAAGCCTCAAAGTAAGTTTTTGGTTCATTGTTTCTATTAAGCTGAACAACAAAACATAGATTTCTAGAATTAAGTTTAGAATACTTAACATATCTTTCAAGACCATGCTTAACTATAGAATCAACAACAAAGTCATTACAATTTCTTGGAAAGCTGAAACTCTTTCAGATCTTTTTAAAATTTGAACACACTGAGAAAATGAACTTGGATTTTGATCCAAATTACCCTCAGAACTATAATGATTCTTTTCAAGTATAGCAACCATCTCATCCTCTTCAGTAACGATGTTACACTGTTTTGAGCTTCATTCTCATTACCATTAGAGAAATCTTTAGTGTTTACATCACTACCAGAAAGAGAAGAGTTGATGCCTTCACTTTGTAAATTAGATTTACTATTCAGGCTACTCTCATTATCATTAGGTATCTCAGGATATTCAATATCAAAAAAGTTTAAATGGTTTAAGTCTTGAAAAATATTTTCAAAAATAGTATCACCTTTATCAGTAACTGAATCTTAAAAAGGAAACACAAATTTAAAAAATCTAACATCTCTAGGGAAGATGAATTGATTATCAAGACTATATAACATATATCCTTTTTTAACATTAATTAGAATGCCCCATCAAAACACATTTTTAGATCTGCTACTCATTTTATCAGTATTATTAAGCACAGTAGCAAAACAAAGGCAACTAAATACTCTTAAGTGTGTGAGAGTAGTTTTTTTTATTATTATTATAAATCAATTCATAAGGAGACTTTCCATTAAGCATAAAAGAATGCAATCTGTTAATAAGATAAGTAGTAGTAAAAATACATTTAGTCCACATTTTTAGAGGTATTGTCCTTGAAATAGAGGGTATCTAGAAATATTCAACAGATGCTTGTGTTTCCTTTCAGCTACACCATTTTGTTGTGGAGTATAAGCACAAGAAGTCTGATGGGTTATGCCTTTTCATCACAAAACCTTTAACTGTGTGATTAACAAATGCAGTACCATTATCACTTCTAAAAGTTTTCATTCTTTTTATATTAAACTGATTTTTAATCAAATTATAGAATACACTAATATAGTTAGGTACTTCATCTTTTGTTTTTATCAAACGAACCCAAACAACTCTAGTGAAATCATCCACAATAGTCAAAAAATATTTATTAACATCAATACTAGGAACCCTATAAGGACCCCAAAGATCTAAAAGCACAAGTTCTCCTAAGACTGAAGATACATGAGCACTTAATAGAAAAGGTTCCCTAGTTTGTTTAGCCCTTTGACAAATTTCACAAAGATGTAATGTTTGGAATCAAACTTTAAAACAAGTTTTAAAGCATTTAAGATTGGTTCTGAAAGATGACCAAGTCTGCAATGCCAATCGCGCTGAGATAAACAAGTTTTAGGACCAGAATTAACATGTAATTTAAACTGCCCATTTTGCAAAATTAATAAATGAATTGTTTAAAGTTGCTAAAATCTCAGTTGTTTAAATACTGAGTATTTCCTTATAACCAGAGTAGATTATTCATTATGATTACTACAAATATAATGTGTCAAGGATGCTGGAATGATGTTTCATTTTTAAAAGTCAAGCATACTATAAAATATGAAAACCTGATATCTCAAAAGCATACACCAACAAGTCCCTATCATGTCATATATTGTGCTGCTTACAAAGCTCATCAGACTTTCATACATTTTGCTTATAGTCTACCTTGAACAGAATTATTTACACATTACAGGTTTCCCTTTTAAATTATCTAATTGACTATCAACATCACAATATGCTTATCTATGTGATTACTTGATACCTTATAAAATAGAGATTTAATATAAGTAGTAGATTATTACTCTAATCATAAAAAGTTTTTCTGTCTCACAGCCTACGTGTCATCCGATCCTCTGAATGGCCAGCAACCATTGATTAGTCCCTATTATCCTCCGGCATCAGGCCCTACACCACTTACTGGCTCAGGGTGACACCCAGGCTGTAAGACCCTCTTTAACATGTGCCACTACGGACAACTTCCTTCCCCCCTTTCCGGCCTATTATTTATAAGGATTTTATTGATGCTGAAGGTAGCTTGCTTACCAAGCCATCCACTTGAGAAGCTGGTCGCTAGAAAGAAGCGACGAGGAAGGAAGCGGGTACAAGTTAGAAAAATCTCATCATAAAAATATGGACCACAGAAAATCATCAACTTTGATTACTACTTAGACAATATGGGACAATTCGGTAAAATTCAATATTAGTATATTACTACTTGGCTAGTAAATAAAAAAAGTTGAAATGCAAAACTTTTATGTAGCTCAATGTGACAATAGACCAATAGTAAATTAAAAGGTAGGAAAATTACGGCTTTGATCGTATTATCATTTTCAGTTTTTCACTTTGTTTAAGAAATGGTTTTTATGTATTTTATTTATTTGGTCATGGTTGGTCACATGCTCCATAATTGATTCTATTCACACAAATGGCGTGCTGGTTGATCCAGTAAGATTTTGTCACCATGTGGTCATGGTTTTGTAGGGTTTTTCATAGTGGTGGGAGGTGCTGTTTTTGTTGTATGGTTAGTATTTTGTTGGGAAGAAGGGAGCAAGATGAGTAGAAATAGGGAGAAAATGAAGAGAAATTGAGTAGGATTTTACCAAATTACCCTTTCTTGGTGTTGTCATTGCTTGATAGTACAAGGGTAAAACGGTAGTTTTAGTTAGAACTTTTGTCAAAAGAAAAATGGCAAGGTTTGTTGATAACTTGATATAGGGAAATAAGGAAGGAAATAGACTCGCTTTTACCAATTGAACCTAGTCTTGTATTATACCGTCTTGTCATTAACAAGGCTAAATTAGTAAAATGAAAAGTACTTTCACTATCTTCTTTTTAAAAAGAAGTGTAAATCAAGTATTTGGATTTGTTACCCACTAGATGCATTAAGAAACTAACTAGTGTGACCAAATTTGGGATCAACGAATCTAAGGAAACATCTAAGGTATACACAACTATGGATGTCAAATGGGTCGACCCGACAAGAACCCTACTAAATAGGTTACTTTATATAGGAATTACAACAATACTTTTAAAATGAGTAGCTTTTGTAACGTAGAATGAAGGCGTGAATAAAACCTTAGCAATGGTTAAACAAATCACCAAGAATTTAAAGACTTAAAGTCAAAGTTTATTGATCTTTTGAATGTCTAAACAATGAACACAAGCACTACATTTATAGAAAAGTAAATCTTAGGAACAACATCATCTAAAGGTAGTAAAACCGACTTAATAAAATAAAAAATAAAAAACGGTTTCGAAACCTCTATGTCGTAACAAGATATTCTTACTTACGGCGTAACAACTAAGGCGGCTAAATTAATTCTTATTCGAGAGCTATACGGTGTAACAAGAAACATTCCTCTATGCAATAACCTAATAACAAGTCCTCTCCCCTGGTAATATGCGATCCAATTTTTAACCCTAAATCTCGAGTATCTTTTTGGGTTTATCTAATCGTTAGTTTAGGGTATCCATCTTTCGATTTCATCTTCTGTTTTCTATACTTATTGAACCGATGTTGGGACGTCATCTACATCATGTAAGTTAATTGTGCCTTAAAGAATTATAAACCCTAGTTGTAAACTAGGGTTTTTTAGTTTATGATTTTAGACCAGTCGATCACTTTTCTGCTGTTGGTATTACGTGTCTTGTTCGTTAAGTTTGCTGTTTGTGATGTCGAAGTTGGGAGAGATGAATTCTTATATGCAACAACCTATGTCTAATGAGAATATTGCTACTGTTGATGTTGATGTTGATGCATTGTTACATGGAGCTGCTGTTAACGAGCCTAATGTGGCTACGAATGTGAAGCCGGTTTCACACGCGTCTAGTTTACGGCCTGATTTTATTAATGATTCAGAGTTTTGGGATGCTGGGCCTGTTGGTGTTACGAGTATCTTGAAGATGCAAGATTTCCCATCTCTAGGTGACAAAATAGGTATCACGAATAATGCTATGTCTGGTCCATCTACTGGTTACGGTGTCGACGACACCACTAGGGGTGCTAATCTTGTTAGGTTCCCATATTCATAACAGAAGCATCAATATAAGAAAGATATATAAAGAGTGATCGGTTGAACACTTAACACACACACACGAATGAATAAGAAAGGTTATGCGTAAATGTGAAATGATAAAATGAACAACCAACCCTCAAGTGAGGGTTTACAAGAGTATTTATAGGAAGGAACTAGCGCAACATGCAAGTTTCCTTCCTTTCCTTTATGGGCTTGGGCCAAGGCTCATGGGCTTTCTACATAATCCTTGGCATGATTACTAACATAAAAGCCATATTAAGCTAACTATTACATATTAATTACTAACACTTGAAATCTAGTTTAGGAGTGATTCCAACAATCTCCCACTAAGTGTTTGTGATTGATAATATAAACGTTGAAGGTGTAGATGTAATAGTAGCTTTGACGTCTTCTGACATTCTTCTTTCTTGTGAGAAGAATTGCCTTGATTCGAACAATCTCCCTAGTGTAGAGAAATTGTTTCCTTTGAAAAGTTTTGCTTTGACGTCTTCATTTTCTTTGTTCTTTGATCTTTGTTCTTTGTGATGGTAGTGATAGTATATTGTTGTTGTCTGCATCAGGTCTGCTCCATTGCTCCAGTGTCTCCACGTCTTTCTCCAACGTGCTCACATGCTCTTTAACGTTGGTTTTCAGTATTGATGTAGTTCTCTTAGTCTTTAAACTTTGTAGATTCTTTGTCATTGATGAAGAATCATTCTGACTTTGTGTTGCCTTTTGAGAGAACTTCCATTAGTGATGTTGTTGGTATGAGCATGTGGAGAATCTGCACGATTAGTCCGCTCCGGAGCTTCCATAAGAAGAAAACATAAGAATGGTTATTGATAAACGGATTCCAGCACTTACAAGTTTGAACTTCGAGAGTGTTAACAGCATAGTGTGAAAACACAACTCTAATTCTCACAAAGGCTGTTCCTGAACTGGAGTCCCACAAGTGAGATAAAGCGATGTACCGAAGTACACCTACAGTTCAGATGAGTCGCTGATGTACACCGAAGCATCACCTCACGACTGTAGACCGTTTGAGACACACTAAGCGTAATCCACGGGGAGTTACCGAAGTGACCTACTGTCAGGGCTGTTTGATGTTGACCCTGGCAGGAGTTTCCATTCAATCACTGAGGATCACAATTGTGAACCTCTCATAAATGTTCTCGACAGATTGGTAAGATCTGTGAAGGACACGATAATGTATCACTTGCGTTCTTATTGTTGAACGACAAGTGATAAAATGTCAAGTGTACCTATGATATATTTAGATGAATCTCGTGGCTCTAGACTCAATAGTGCGCTTTGGTTTTCCTGAGCGGAGACCAGGGAGAGGGTCTCCTTCTTCAATACCAGCAATCTCTAAGAGAAAGCCGATAGTTTACGTAGGTGATCTGTGTTAAACCGTCAAGTCTAATCACACAAGCTGGCCACTTGTGAATGGCCAACCGTAACAAACTTAAAACAGCTTAAGCACAAATGCAATGAAGTCCTGGAGAATATAATGAATTCCCGGGTCGTTATGTCCCAACGAGGTGTGTAAACTGTAATACAACGACTGTGTGTGCTAAAATGATATAGAATATACAAAAACAGGAATCTGATTGACTAACACTGAATGTGAATAGTAATAGCTCTGTCACAGCTATATAGTTAAAAACGTGCAATCAGAAACCTAAAAATATTAAAGTATTTACAAACATACGTTTAAGTTTAAATAAACGTAAACGTAACGAATAAAACAAAACTTTCCCAAAGAGGGAATTTGCATGTCTTAGCGACTTAAATGCAAATTAAATATAATTTAAATATTTAACTATAATTTACAAATTTATATGAAAGTTAAGAAAATCTAAAGAAAACTAAAACATATACATGTATATAATAATTACACAAATGAAACAAAATAAAACAAGAAAGGGAAAATAATTAATTATACTAAGAAAGTAAAATATAAAAATTTGAAGTCATGTTAATTCTATATTTACAATTGTTTAACGACTAAAATTTAAAAACTTACGTTTACTAAATTTTATGTAAACGTACAAAATAAAAACGTGAATTCAGTCCAATACAACTCTCACAAATGTAAAAATTATATTTTTAGAATTCTAAAAAGATAAGAAAATTATTAGAAAATTAAAATAAATTTTTACACTATTAAATTAATTAATATAAATTAAAAATGAATTAAATGTATTTAATAATGAATTAAATAATAAGAAAATCTAAAATTAACTTAAATAAATAAAATAAAGAATCTGAAAAATCTAAATTATCATAAAATAATTTAAGAAACTGAAAATGTATTTTTTACACAATTATTCTATTTATTATTAATTATTTACTTTTATTAAGTATTAAAATCTATTATTGATTATTAAAAGTATTAAATGAATAAAGAAAAATCTGAAACTTTTTACAAAATTCTAAAATAAATAAAAGAAGCTAGGAAAAATATAAAAATTATATGTACTTAACAAAAATAAGCTAATAAGCAAATAAGCTTCTAACTAGAAACTATCACTTAGCTTAAAAATGGATCTTTTTGGCTTTTCTATTTCTGAAACTAACTAAATACTAATATTATATATATATGATGAAAATGAAACTGTACCAAACTAGAAATAAGCAAATTATGAGCTTATGAGTCCAACAGTTAAGCTTTTGGCTTGACTGTTGGAACTCAAGCTTAAAATAAGCTTGAAATAAGCTATAAACAGGAAACAAAAGGCAAAATAAGATATATACAAGTCCAATGGGTCATTATAAACAAGGAAATTGGACTATGATAGTGTGAGCTTATGGTTTAGACAGTTAAGCTTTTGGCTTAACTTGGATGGAATTGAGGCCTCTAAAGCCTGTAATAAGCTCCACACTAGAAAATAACAAAGAAATAGTATGTATACAATAATATAGACAAGTATAAACAAGTTGGTGCACTGGATTCAACAAACAAGCTTGTAATAAGCTAATAAGCAAATCCATATTACCACAGTACCAAACAGACTTGCATACCTTTTGAATGACAAATTAAGCTGATACTATAAGCTGAAAATGTCAAAATAGGAATTGGAGTAACAAGCTGGGCTGGTGAGGATTCCAAAAAGCTAAGGATAAATCTGTGAGGTCCACAAATTAGCTTTTGAGGAGCTTATGAAAATCCTACTAAATGACTGAGTATGCTTATATACTCAGGTATGGGACAAACAAAAAGCTTAATGCAGCTCTAGCTAACAAGCTACAAAATTGAAAAGTAAACTTGGAACCTCAAGATGGCTAGGTTAGCTATCCAAAGAACCAAGATTTACAAGCTATGGTGCACTGGAGAGCTTTTTGTGAGCTTATAAGGAACTGTAGGTAATGGTGTAAGTTCAATAAATTGAACTGTTGGGAATGGGCAAACTACAAGCTCCTAAAGGACTTATCAAATAAGCTTATGAGAGCTCAACAAACACTGCACTAGAGATTATGGTTGCTTAGCTTTGTGAAAAGCCAAAGCTCACAAGCTCAAGCTTAGTAAGGATCATTTCGTTAGCTTAAGAAAAAACTCAACTTCACTGTTTGCTTCAGTGAAGTTAGTAAGATGGGACAAAAAGGATTTGGTTATTAAGCTATCTAGATAAGCTGAAAATGTAAAAACAATCATACAAATAATGAAAAGACCACAAGGGATACACAAAACAGTAAAATGCACAAGCTTGGGCCAAATCCACAAGCTTTTGCAAGCTCATGAATTAGACAACTAAACCTGTGCACAGAGCATGTTTTTGACAGAAGACTCAAACTAAGCTAAAAAATAAGCACTTTAAAAGCTGATTAAAAGTAAGGTATTATTTTTCTAATTAAAAAGAGCAGCTATATTTAAATATCCTAGAAGGTTATAAACTAAATCTCAATAATGAGCACACAATAAAATTCTAGATTTTATTCAAAAACAGGTATTGACAAATTTGACTTTTTAAGTTTTATGATCAAAGTTGACTTTGATCAACTTTGATCTGAATTTAACAACTAAATAAGACATATTAAGCTAAGAGAACATGAAATAAACAAGTATAAACAACTTAAAAACAGATTTGGTGAGTATGGCATTGAAAATCATCACAGTGTTCAAATGAGGATCAAAGAAGTGAATTTTTGACTTTTGCTTGTATACATAATAGACTTATGGTTTGTCTGACCCTAAGGAACTCTATGTATCAAATATCAACCAAGAATAACAACTTTAGAATCAGTTAAGCACTCTTGAATCAGTATTGCCAAACACACCTTAAATAGAACTAAATTTAGCTATTCAATCCATATCATTGTATAAACTGATTTTATCAAATCCAGAGGTTTTCATTGGTTAAATTAGAACTTTTTCAGTATGCATAAGTAGTCACACAAAGGTATACCTAGGATTCTCAAAAATTGAGCTTATGACAGCTGAAATGGAATTTCAAGCCAAATCAAATTCCAAAACATAACAAACTTATATTAAGCTATAATATCATTAACTAACAACAAATAAACACAGAAAAGAAGAAATTAAGACAGATAGATAACTTAAGCCATAAAAAGCAAAAATTGTAAAAGTGGACTTACAAGGTGAATCAACTGAGACTTTGGAAACCAAGGACCAAACCATAACCTATAACCTCCCATGAGGCACTACTACCATGGTCATCCATAATTTGCGATGCTCCAAGCTAAAATCACCAAGAACATTGATTTTTGATTTTCCATTGTCTTTTTCTCTATTTTTTTATGATTTTTGGTTTTAAAGACTACAATTGATTAAAGGTTTCTAAAAGCTTAAACAAGCTTTGTCAGGAGCTTATGTGACCTATAGAATCCATATCATCAACAATAATCAACAGAAAAGTAAATGACAAGAAATTAAAGAAATTATGAAAACATGAATTATAAAAGTAACTTGTATTAAACTGAAAACAGAATTCCATTACACTATTAAAACTTGTAAATGACAGTAAATAAAGAAAGCAATAAAGGTTACACTACATGATTAAGCTAAGTCTAAGTGACAATGGCCTAAGGCCAAGGTAGTATTCCCAGCTTTTTTCTCTTCTTTTTATACACCTTCTGAGTTCCCACTAGTACTCTGAGCATATCCCACTTCAATCTTGACCCTTGAATTGTCCAATTGATCTCCACAGTTTAAATGAGTTTTGGCACCAAAGTCTTCATGAGCAGGTACAAGCAGGTTTTAGTCAATTAAAGCTTTTTGGGTGTTAGTGGAGGTGGAGGGGACAAGGTAAGGTGAGGGAGGTGAAAAAAAGTGGAAAACCATGACTGGTTTTTGGAATTACAGTGTTTGTGTGGGTGATGAACAGTGCTGGCGGTATATCTGCCTGTTTGACTTTCGTTGACCGGGTGCTAATATAACGGGGTGGGTTGGTTTTGGGCCAAGTTTGGGCTGGATTGGATTTGACTTGATATATGATCCGTTTGGTTTAGTAATATTACAAGGACCAAAAATGCAACTTCTCCAATCTTCAAGGACTGAAAATGCCACATTTCCAAACTTATCACAAGGACCAAACTTGACAAACATTGATAGTACAAGGACCCTTTTTGCATAAAATTCCATTTTAAAATGTCCAAGGACTATTTTTGCAATTTTTCAAAGTTTAAGGACCTTTTCCGCCATTTGACCAAAGAATCATTCAAGGACCAATTTTAACAACTTAGAATATTTCAGGGACCTTGAATGATAAAATTCTTGATTTTGAAATACCAGGGACTGGTTCTGACAACTTTTGAAATTTGGGGGACTAAAACTGCCAATTTTTCAAACTTGATATGTTTTTCATCTGATTTTGATCTTTTTGCATTTAAAACACATAAAACACTGATTTGTGATATTTTGATCATTTTGATGTGTTTCTGAGTGTTTTCAGATGATTTTGCAGTTTAGATTGTACAAAAATGATGAGTATTTAGACACTCATCAATCCCCCACACTGAGATATTGCTAGTACCTAGCAATGATTTAGATCTTTAATGGATTTTAAAAACTCTTTACCAAAAGCCATCACTTCTGGAGTAGCCAAATGTTTCAGTTCAAGTAAGAACCATAGTACACTGATAACCATCTGATTTATTGGCAAATCATAAACCATATAACGGATTTGATGTGTCTTTACCTGTAGCCGTTTGCTCAGGACTAGCCAATTCTTAGATAAATTATCAGTATTATCTTTGGTGAGCTGATTACCAATTATGGTTTTTCCACTGCCTTTACCACAAGCCATAAACTTGCGGGCTAGCCAACTTTTCACTAATTAAAGATATGGTGAGCTGAACACCATACAATTTTGGGCAAATTGCAAGCCATAAACGGATTTGATAAATCTTTACCAAGAGCCGTTTGCTCCTGGATTAGCCAATCCTTATGTGGGTTAGACATGGTGGACTGATTACCATTTGTTGTGTTTAGTACATAGTACTTCCACTAAATAAAAAAATTTAAAATTTGGCCATTTTGAGGGAAAAAGGGACTAAAAGGGTACATTTATTATCAAATTCGCCAGAATTTCCCCCCCCCCCCCCCCCACACGTAGAAATGAATATTGTCCTCAATATTCAAAGTACCGGCTGTTATGCCGAATCCTTGAACGTAAAAAGATAACATTACTAGCTAAGTGTAGAAACACAACAATTATTCTCTTTTTTAATATTTACAATTTTCAACGTTTTTATATATATATACAACAGGTGGGGTATTACCCCCACACTTAGGTGGTAGAAAAGGGGTAAGAAGACAGAAATATGGGTGAAAACCCATATGGTGTGTGCTAATGTTTTTGATTACCGAGTCATTAGCTTGACTCGATCCCCGCATTCATTGGTTCATGGGGAAGTGGAGTGGGATTGCCACTCAAAGATTGGGTGAGAAATTGGAGTGGGGTCACCACTCACAGAATTATGAATAATAAGGTAAGGAGAATATTTTTGAGTTTTAAATTTTATTATGTTTTTGTATTTTTAGATTTATATATATATATATATATATATATATATATATATATATATATACAGAAGAAAGAAAATTCCTAACAACCGCCCCTCGAAAGGGAATCTGGGTCTGACAGAGCTCAGCAACTGTAAACAGCCAACAACCAAATGTTGTAACTGAGGGACTCATCAAACTGGGCAAGTTGTGTGCAAAGGAAAAATGTTTTTTTATTTTATATTGTTTATAGAATGAAAATATGATATTATATATATTATATACAAGGGATAGATATAAAACACAAGTACGTTATACGCAGCACACCACCCCGGCAGCAGCGCCAAAATTTGATCTGTGCTAAATCGTCAAGTCTAATCACACAAGCTGGCCACTTGTGAATGGCCAACCGTAACAAACTTAAAACAGCTTAAGCACAAATGCAATGAAGTCCTGGAGAATATAATGAATTCCCGGGTCGTTATGTCCCAACGAGGTGTGTAAACTGTAATACAACGACTGTGTGTGCTAAAATGATATAGAATATACAAAAACAGGAATCTGATTGACTAACACTGAATGTGAATAGTAATAGCTCTGTCACATCTATATAGTTAAAAACGTGCAATCAGAAACCTAAAAATATTAAAGTATTTACAAACATACGTTTAAGTTTAAATAAACGTAAACGTAACGAATAAAACAAAACTTTCCCAAAGAGGGAATTTGCATGTCTTAGCGACTTAAATGCAAATTAAATATAATTTAAATATTTAACTATAATTTACAAAATTTATATGAAAGTTAAGAAAATCTAAAGAAAACTAAAACATATACATGTATATAATAATTACACAAATGAAACAAAATAAAACAGGAAAGGGAAAATAATTAATTATACTAAGAAAGTAAAATATAAAAATTTGAAGTCATTTTAATTCTATATTTACAATTGTTTAACGACTAAAATCTAAAAACTTACGTTTACTAAATTTTATGTAAACGTACAAAATAAAAACGTGAATTCAGTCCAATACAACTCTCACAAATGTAAAAATTATATTTTTAGAATTCTAAAAAGATAAGAAAATTATTAGAAAATTAAAATAAAATTTTACACTATTAAGTTAATTAATATAAATTAAAAATGAATTAAATGTATTTAATAATGAATTAAATAATAAGAAAATCTAAAATTAACTTAAATAAATAAAATAAAGAATCTGAAAAATCTAAATTATCATAAAATAATTTAAGAAACTGAAAATGTATTTTTTACACAATTATTCTATTTATTATTAATTATTTACTATTATTAAGTATTAAAATCTATTATTGATTATTAAAAGTATTAAATGAATAAAGAAAAATTTGAAACTTTTTACAAAATTCTAAAATAAATAAAAGAAGCTAGGAAAAATATAAAAATTATATGTACTTAACAAAAATAAGCTAATAAGCAAATAAGCTTCTAACTAGAAACTATCACTTAGCTTAAAAATGGATCTTTTTGGCTTTTCTATTTCTGAAACTAACTAAATACTAATATTATATATATATGATGAAAATGATACTGTACCAAACTAGAAATAAGCAAATTATGAGCTTATGAGTCCAACAGTTAAGCTTTTGGCTTGACTGTTGGAACTCAAGCTTAAAATAAGCTTGAAATAAGCTATAAACAGGAAACAAAAGGCAAAATAAGATATATACAAGTCCAATGGGTCATTATAAACAAGGAAATTGGACTATGATAGTGTGAGCTTATGGTTTAGACAGTTAAGCTTTTGGCTTAACTTGGATGGAATTGAGGCCTCTAAAGCCTGTAATAAGCTCCACACTAGAAAATAACAAAGAAATAGTATGTATACAATAATATAGACAAGTATAAACAAGTTGGTGCACTGGATTCAACAAACAAGCTTGTAATAAGCTAATAAGCAAATCCATATTACCACAGTACCAAACAGACTTGCATACCTTTTGAATGACAAATTAAGCTGATACTATAAGCTGAAAATGTCAAAATAGGAATTGGAGTAACAAGCTGGGCTGGTGAGGATTCCAAAAAGCTAAGGATAAATCTGTGAGGTCCACAAATTAACTTTTGAGGAGCTTATGAAAATCCTACTAAATGACTGAGTATGCTTATATACTCAGGTATGGGACAAACAAAAAGCTTAATGCAGCTCTAGCTAACAAGCTACAAAATTGAAAAGTAAACTTGGAACCTCAAGATGGCTAGGTTAGCTATCCAAAGAACCAAGATTTACAAGCTATGGTGCACTGGAGAGCTTTTTGTGAGCTTATAAGGAACTGTAGGTAATGGTGTAAGTTCAATAAATTGAACTGTTGGGAATGGGCAAACTACAAGCTCCTAAAGGACTTATCAAATAAGCTTATGAGAGCTCAACAAACACTGCACTAGAGATTATGGTTGCTTAGCTTTGTGAAAAGCCAAAGCTCACAAGCTCAAGCTTAGTAAGGAGCATTTCGTTAGCTTAAGAAAAAACTCAACTTCACTGTTTGCTTCAGTGAAGTTAGTAAGATGGGACAAAAAGGATTTGGTTATTAAGCTATCTAGATAAGCTGAAAATGTAAAAACAATCATACAAATAATGAAAAGACCACAAGGGATACACAAAACAGTAAAATGCACAAGCTTGGGCCAAATCCACAAGCTTTTGCAAGCTCATGAATTAGACAACTAAACCTGTGCACAGAGCATGTTTTTGACAGAAGACTCAAACTAAGCTAAAAAATAAGCACTTTAAAAGCTGATTAAAAGTAAGGTATTATTTTTCTAATTAAAAAGAGCAGCTATATTTAAATATCCTAGAAGGTTATAAACTAAATCTCAATAATGAGCACACAATAAAATTCTAGATTTTATTCAAAAACAGGTATTGACAAATTTGACTTTTTAAGTTTTATGATCAAAGTTGACTTTGATCAACTTTGATCTGAATTTAACAACTAAATAAGACATATTAAGCTAAGAGAACATGAAATAAACAAGTATAAACAACTTAAAAACAGATTTGGTGAGTATGGCATTGAAAATCATCACAGTGTTCAAATGAGGATCAAAGAAGTGAATTTTTGACTTTTGCTTGTATACATAATAGACTTATGGTTTGTCTGACCCTAAGGAACTCTATGTATCAAATATCAACCAAGAATAACAACTTTAGAATCAGTTAAGTACTCTTGAATCAGTATTGCCAAACACACCTTAAATAGAACTAAATTTAGCTATTCAATCCATATCATTGTATAAACTGATTTTATCAAATCCAGAGGTTTTCATTGGTTAAATTAGAACTTTTTCAGTATGCATAAGTAGTCACACAAAGGTATACCTAGGATTCTCAAAAATTGAGCTTATGACAGCTGAAATGGAATTTCAAGCCAAATCAAATTCCAAAACATAACAAACTTATATTAAGCTATAATATCATTAACTAACAACAAATAAACACAGAAAAGAAGAAATTAAGACAGATAGATAACTTAAGCCATAAAAAGCAAAAATTGTAAAAGTGGACTTACAAGGTGAATCAACTGAGACTTTGGAAACCAAGGACCAAACCATAACCTATAACCTCCCATGAGGCACTACTACCATGGTCATCCATAATTTGCGATGCTCCAAGCTAAAATCACCAAGAACATTGATTTTTGATTTTCCATTGTCTTTTTCTCTATTTTTTTATGATTTTTGGTTTTAAAGACTACAATTGATTAAAGGTTTCTAAAAGCTTAAACAAGCTTTGTCAGGAGCTTATGTGACCTATAGAATCCATATCATCAACAATAATCAACAGAAAAGTAAATGACAAGAAATTAAAGAAATTATGAAAACATGAATTATAAAAGTAACTTGTATTAAACTGAAAACAGAATTCCATTACACTATTAAAACTTGTAAATGACAGTAAATAAAGAAAGCAATAAAGGTTACACTACATGATTAAGCTAAGTCTAAGTGACAATGGCCTAAGGCCAAGGTAGTATTCCCAGCTTTTTTCTCTTCTTTTTATACACCTTCTGAGTTCCCACTAGTACTCTGAGCATATCCCACTTCAATCTTGACCCTTGAATTGTCCAATTGATCTCCACAGTTTAAATGAGTTTTGGCGCCAAAGTCTTCATGAGCAGGTACAAGCAGGTTTTAGTCAATTAAAGCTTTTTGGGTGTTAGTGGAGGTGGAGGGGACAAGGTAAGGTGAGGGAGGTGAGAAAAAGTGGAAAACCATGACTGTTTTTTGGAATTACAGTGTTTGTGTGGGTGATGAACAGTGCTGGCGGTATATCTGCATGTTTGACTTTCGTTGACCGGGTGCTAATATAACGGGGTGGGTTGGTTTTAGGCCAAGGTTGGGCTGGATTGGATTTGACTTGATATATGATCCGTTTGGTTTAGTAATATTACAAGGACCAAAAATGCAACTTCTCCAATCTTCAAAGACTGAAAATGCCACATTTCCAAACTTATCACAAGGACCAAACTTGACAAAAATTGATAGTACAAGGACCCTTTTTGCATAAAATTCCATTTTAAAATGTCCAAGGACTATTTTTGCAATTTTTCAAAGTTTAAGGACCTTTTCCGCCATTTGACCAACGAATCATTCAAGGACCAATTTTAACAACTTAGAATATTTCAGGGACCTTGAATGATAAAATTCTTGATTTTGAAATACCAGGGACTATTTCTGACAACTTTTGAAATTTGGGGGACTAAAACTGCCAATTTTGCAAACTTGATATGTTTTTCATCTGATTTTGATCTTTTTGCATTTAAAACACATAAAACACTGATTTGTGATATTTTGATCATTTTGATGTGTTTCTGAGTGTTTTCAGATGATTTTGCAGTTTAGATTGTACAAAAATGATGAGTATTTAGACACTCATCAGTAGGGTTCCTTGTGAGAATGAAACAAGCTTCTGTTGAGAGAAGCTTGAGTGGCTGAGAAGGTTTAGTGCATGCATCACTAGGTCCATGACGACTTTGATCTTCAATACCGGTGTCATCAAGTGACAACTAGTAGCATATGAATTGAACCCGGTGTCTGTCCTAAGTTGAATAATCTGGAGGGCTATTTCTTTTCACCCTTTTCTTTGCTTTTCTTTTTAATTCTTCAACTCCTTCTTTCTCCGATTCTCATTTTCTCCTTTTTATAATCATACCTAAGGACTTCTAATTCTAACTATTGGTAGTGTCCTTGGGTAGATCCCTCCGGCTCTGGCGAATCATAGGACGGTTATTCCTAACCTTAATCACCTTATAACTCCATTGCCATAAAACCATTTTCATGAAAATCTCTCAAAGTGGTTATGAATAAGAAACATTTTAATACCACTGTTGAGAGTTTAAGATTTTGCAGAAATACTCCCCCTCCACACATGCTTAAATGTTTTGATAGAAATTTGCATGGTGAGGGAGGTGCGCGCACTTTTTGAATTGATCAACTCAAGATAGACAATCCCCCGCGAGACACGGTTACGTTGCATAGTTAAAGAGTTACATTGTCAGTTTTTAGGTGACAACTAGTTCTAATAACTATCTTGAAGGTGTGGACAAGCCTCGAAAGGTTGTCAAACCCGTCAAAGTTCATGTCTACCAAGAGTTTCTCGAATGGTACATTCTACTCGGACAAGTCCTTTGCGAGACACGTTTACATCACTAGCGAGCTAGCTTGAAATTATTACCCGTCCCGGACAAGTCTTTTTGAGTTACTAACATTTAAGATCTCGTCAATTCATTGGTTAAGTCTATAGCACAAAGATTCATTTGCAGTTTCACAACATATTTCTTATCACATAATTTTTTTTCTCCCCCTAAAAAATGGCATATAAATGTTATTTTTGACGAAATTTTGATATCGAATATGACCATTTCGAGTTTTGTGGGAAGATTATCACGAAGAACAATTTGTGAACAAAGTTTTTAATCAAATACTCCCCCTCAACAAGTGATATAAACTTTTGAGGTTTTGAAAATCATAAGGGGAAGTACTTGTTCTTTTGAGCAAAACCTTTTAAAGATGAAAGGTTTGTTAAGTTTTACTCAAAAGTAAGAAGCTTTTGCTCCTTTTATAAGGATTGTGGCACTGAAGCGTACCACAGGGTCCTTTCATTACAAGAACGGGTTGTACACTTTTATGTGTGCACAAACCATTGTCAATAAATAATCACACATCCAAATCAATATAGAAAATGAAACAGCTTAAGGGGTACCAGGGGATTCAGGTAGTCCAGCAATGTCTCCAGGAATGCGAACTGGGCGTTGATAGCTTGTGAGAGTAATCCTGGGACGACCACCTACAAAGCTCTCCAAAGTTCTGAACTGGTCCCTTCTGAACAACCTTTCATCAATCCGCGTGATGATTCTCTTTACATCCCGTCTTTCCTAAGAATTCCATCTCTTTTGTGACCCAATGGCTTCATGTATCTCCTTCAACCTATAAGCTAAGCCGTCCCTGACTTTCTTCAGTGTGTGATCTCCAAACTCATGAAGCTCTTTACACGCCATCAAGCAGTTGCGGTGTAGTTCACTACGGTAGACTACGCCAAATGGTTTGCTGATGAGAGTGTATTGAGGAAGATGGTTGATGTCAGGAAGTTCTAGCTGAGGTCTGTTGAAGTTGACACGTGTCTGATAAGATTCAACGGCAAGTTGCAAGTCTTCTACACGTTCCTGTATCACTATGCTTCTGATGAAGATGAGCAGGGACTTGATGTATTCACGTTGGACTTCAGTCGAGAATTGTCTCATTCTTCCCTGTACCTTGGCAAGATACAGATCTTCAATGTCGTTTAGAGACAAATTCTGAAAGTCCGCTTCACAGAAATTATAGTCCCTTTCGTCTTGTCTTTTGACCACGATTTTCTTGAGGAAAGTGTAGTCCCATTTAGACGAAAGAGCTACATGCTTAACAGCAACGATCCCATTATCACTGTACACTTCATGTTTGGACCTTCGAACCTGGCAGCTTTTGTAGTAGATTCTTCGGCGTTCCAGCCAATGGTGAATCCCATACATTGCATCGATGTCATACTATTCCATGCTGTTGGTAAACATGTGGGTAGCCTTTTCCTCGATGGCTATGCAGTTTGAGTATATGCTGCCGGGAACAGAAGTGTAAGTGATGTAGCGTATTTCTTTGAACCATCGCTACCGTGTAGAAGAAACTCCAAGTCATTGTTGAAGAAGTAGCGGAATGGAATCTTAGGTTGATCTGGTTGACCAATCGTTGGTAGAGGTCTGGTCCAGTCGGTGTAGTATGGAGCCTTGTCTTTTCGTGTGAAGTCAATGTTAGCTTCAGGGTTGAGCCAATCGATGTTGTTAGACATGGCTCGTGCTATGTTTTCAAGATGGTATTCAACTTCGATAGCACTTTCCGAGCTGTCTTTGAGCAATTGAAAAGCTTAATTCTTGATGCGTTTTAATTCTGACTTGGTTATCTTCTTCACCCAAAGCTTTTCTTGAATTAACTTAGCATGCTCCAACGTTCGACCTTCTACCATGTCTTGATCATCAGTTAGGGTGGGAGTAGCATCAACAACTATAGAGAACCATTCATGCTCGGTGTCATCTTCGTCTAGTCATGAGACGGCATCAGCCTTAGGCGTCTTCTTCTTCTTCTTCTTTGGCCTTGATGAGGATGCTGGTTTCTTTGATGAAGCGGGAGAGGTGGGTTGTTGTTGGGGCTTAGGGACTTCCTCATCGTCACCACCAGTGTATTCGAAATGATCACCGATTTTCTCTGTCTGGGGTGGTAACTCAGAGTCCTGAGGTTTGTCAGCCGAAGAGCGTGGAGGAGATCATTGTTGAGATGAAGTCCTTTGGGGTGGAGGTAGCATGGAAGATGATTCACCAGTTTTCTTCAGGCGTTTAGGATCTTTATCTTTATCTTTATCCTTGTCATCATCGTCTCTTGGACGCATAGGCCTTTCAGCTTGCTCTTTACATGAAGTCTTGAGTTGATATTCCAGTAATGCCTCAAATAGTTTACTCTCGTCAGAGGTGAAAGTTGCAGATCGTTTACCCATTTGTAGCACCAGCTTGGAAATCAAATATGCATCAAAGAGAATTGCAGGCTCCATTGGATTGATCATCATTGTTACCGGAGTGGATTGCATTGTTTGCTTGACCAATTTCATGAGATTTGGATAGAGCT
This sequence comes from Chrysanthemum seticuspe, assembly GCA_019973895.1. Lineage (NCBI taxonomy): Eukaryota > Viridiplantae > Streptophyta > Magnoliopsida > Asterales > Asteraceae > Chrysanthemum > Chrysanthemum seticuspe. The sequence continues at coordinate 264,362,165 of BPTQ01000001.1, forward strand.
GTCTGGTAAAAATCTCCCTTGTAACTCCAGGAACAATGTCGTGTAAGAACTTGTGAGTATAGCCCCTAATCATCTCGTTCATTTCCCCTTGGACGTCACGTTGCATCATCTTCTGTACATACTCCCTTTCACTAGATATCTTGCCTATCTCGTCATGAAGAAGAATGATACTGTCAGCGAGTTGATTAAGCTTTTTGTTGATCACGTCTTTCTTCCTAACTTGCTTGACAGCTTTTGCAATCTTTGTTTTAGCCCGAGATATCCAAGAGTCTGTTGGTTTCTTTACTGATTTAGATGTGGATCTGGTTGTTCCTTTGGATGGTGGAGGTGATGAGTGAGAAGACGAGTCTGATGATGAGGAGACGTGAGGTGGCTCTGGGTCCTTTGGTGGCTCAGAAGTTTCCTCCTTGGAGCGTGCGGGACTGTCTGGAAGAAAAGTATCATAATCAAGATCATCATCATTTCCAGACTTAGCCGATTCATCAGCCTTAGTGTCTTCACCAGGAGTTTTCTCAGTCTTTTCCGTGTCAGGTTCCTCTATGTCAAAGTTGATGGAATCCTTAATCTGCCTTTGTTGTTGTTTGTTAGTGGTGGTACCAGTTCCCTTATCGGGTTGATTAACCGCATCGGAAACTGGTGTGGCTTGAGTTCTACCACTTGATCCTCCAGGGCCACGAGTTTAATCCTTTACGAATTCATCAGAAAAGTATTTGAGTCTGAGGTTCTTCAACTTCTTTTGATATTCTCTTTCCTCATCAAATGGTTCTTCTTCAAAACTTTCCTTATCATGCTCAAGCACAGGAGTTTTTCCTTTGCCTTGATTAGCTATTGGACTGGGAGGTTTAGCTACTGTTTGAGTGTCATCGATTGCAGTTTCAGAGTAGATGACCTCTTCGTCTGATTCAGTTTCCTTAGAGCTTTCATCCAGTAGCTTTCGTTGCGGTTCAGGCTTGGGAATAGGAATAGGAATAGCTTCCTTAGAGGGAACTTTCCTTTTGAGAGTATGTGAACTCTTAAGAAACTTTCGCTGACTATCAGTGCTTGTAACACTTCCTCCACTGCCTCTCCTGGTTTTCCTAGTAGGTGTACCGGAGGACTTTTCATCAAGAAAACCTACTTTGCCTTCATCAACCGCTACCAGATACCTTTTGTATGAATAGAGTTGTTTGACTGCATTAGTTAGAAGGTGATCTGGCAACACTGCACCCTGTTTCTTTGTTGTAGATTCCTTAAATCTGACTGTGAGTGTAGGCTCATACAACATGGAGTAATTGTTGGGGTCATTGATTCTCAATGGGATATCAGGGTTATACCCTAGAGCTTTTTGAATCAACAATTTGGTATATCTGATATATGGAATCTTGGAGCCAAGCTTTTTGAGGAAAGACATCATGTCGTCCCATATCAGAGCTTCAACTTCAATGTGTTTCATGTTGACCAAAGCCCAAAACATCTGTAGTTCCATGAGCTTAGGATGCTCATAACCACTATCATGTCCAGAAACGGATTTGGTGATGATAATGTAGAGGGTTCTCCATGGCTGAGGAATATTCTTAAGATCCACGTATGAATGCTTTGTGATTACTCCTGAAGCTTCGTCATAACCAATGTCGATCATGAATTGCAGAACAGCCTCTTCAGTTGGTGTGGCATTGTATTCGGTTGGCTCGATGACAGGAATGAGAAGAATAGCCCTTAAGTCTGCTGGTGTGATGGTGACTTGTTTGTGGTTGAGCGTCACCGTCACAACATTTTGACCTTTGATCTTTTGCATTGTATGCCAGAATAGGTGAATGTAGATCTCCGGAACTGTAGCAGAGTTGGTGAGCATGTTCTGATAAGGATGATTCTTCAAAATGTCCACAGCAATCAGGCAAGAAGACTCTGAGCAGGTGAGACTATCAAAATCAACACGGAGGTTATTCTTTCCTATCTTCATTGGATAACCATGAGGGAAGATATCTTCAACAGTGAGAATGTTTGGTGCTTCCACATTTTGCATTTGAGCGTCCATGTCGTGATCTGAAAGATATTTAGCCAAAAGAACCAACATATCGAAAGACATTACGTTAGTCAACAGTTGATATTATTGTCTATTATTTGAATGTGATATGTCGATGATTGTTACGAGTCCAATGTCACTTGTTTGTCCAATAGTCCAAAGACGTCGTGATAAGTTTCGTGAGTTGGTTAACTTTGAGTTTTAAAGTTTAAGTTTTCACTTATTTTTCACAACTTATTAAACCTTTAAGCTTATTAGTGACATTATTGGTTTCGTGGCGTTATGATTTATTTATTTACAAGTTTGCACGCGTAACAATTCATAATTTTTGGTTAATACTAGGCATAGGCGTAGATATTGCAAGCTTATGCTTAACAGGAGTGATTATACGCGTAAACGTAAGCTTATGCGTAGGTTCTTGACTTACGCGTAAGAAATATTACGCGTAGGAAAAGATGGCCTTATGCGTAGAGCTTACGCGTAAGCGTATATAGGTACTTACGCGTAAGGCTTACTCGTAAGAGTGAACCTTATGCGTAGAGGTTACTGTTTACGCATATCCTTCACATGATACACGTAGTCTCCATTGTAGAACCTTACGCGTAAAGGTTACGCGTAAGATTTCTCTTACGCATAACATTCTACGCGTAAGGTGATCCTTATGCGTAGATGTTCAAGTAGCCTTGATTCTGAATTTTCACGCGTAGAAAACCTGAAATAAGTTCATCATATCCCCAATATTAACACATACATTCAATCTTTATCAGTTCTAAACATGGATACACATTAAAGCAGTTATGCGTAAAAGATCATTTACGCGTAGACATAAACCCTAGAGTTCAATTCTTACGAGTAAGAGTTCTAACCACAGGATTTACACCAAAGTTTTTCTGGGATGTCTAAGAAGCCTTATGAGTTGATATATCCAAGTTTTAACATCAAAATCTAAGCGAATCAAAAGTACCCAAATTCTTATGAACATAAACCCTAATTTTCAATTTTCATGCAATTAGTGTTTCTAGGTAGGTTCTAAGCTTGGATATGGTCAATTCAACTTGTAAACAACATCAAATGACTGTCTTTTTAACCAGAAACATTCATTTTTGAAAACCCCCAAACTTACGCATAAACCCTAATTAACAAATTCAATCAATTAGAGTTTCTGGGTGATTATTGATGATGAAAATGGTATCAATATGATTAAACAAACGTTTTGACACTACCATTTCAACCACAAACACACAAATGAAGAAGTTGTGTTCATAGCTTACGCGTAGAACACAACAATCTCCCAAACTTGATTTTTAACCATTGGATTCATTTAAAATTCAAAACCAATGTTTAAAATCATGTTAAAAACATAAAAACACTTACAAAATAATGATCAGAAACACGAATTTGAAGATGGATTTTTAGGCGTAAGATTGGGTGGTTGAGTAATAAATGAGAAAAGTTAATGTTGGTTGAGGTGTTTTGTTTAAAAGAGTTTGAGCTTTTGACAGTTTTAGTCCCTCCACCTTTACCATTTACATCCCATGCCCATGCCCATAACTTCCATTTTGGTTACCAAACGAAGGATATTTGGAAAGAAATTTGACGACACTCCCCCTCGACTTTAAGAAATAATGAAATTTTATAAATTTTAGTCCGAGGAGTGTTAGTATACCAGAAATGTAACCACCATAATTAAAGAAACAACCGGGATGAGGTAACATGCAAGTACAGGGTTTTATGAAACCGAAAAAATATTTGCTTTCTCCCCCTCAACACTTGATCGAGAAAATACTGAATTTTGAAAGATTAAAGTGATGACGGAATATTTGTACTTGCAATATTAAAAGAAATATAGATAGAAGAATATTTTTGTTGTTTTATTAGATTTTATATTTTTGTATTTTGTTTTTGAAAAATATTTACAAAAGAGGTTTTGGTGTTTAACTGGTTTTAAGAATGTTTTAAGAGTTCATCCAGTTCCTCTTGATTCAAACACCGCATACCAATCCGGTGGACCAACTCATTAAACCTAGCTAGAGTTAAGGCTTTGGTGAGGAGATCTGCCAATTGGTATTCAGTACCCACAAAGTATAATTCAGCAGTACCCTGTTCCACGTGCTCCTTGATGAAATGATATAGAAATCGATGTGCTCTGATTTCAAATGTTGAACAGAGTTGCACGAGATCGCAATAGCACTCCGATTGTCGCAGTACATCGGGATTCTGTCAAATACATAACCATAGTCTTTGAGTTGTGTTCTCATCCAAATGATTTGAGCACAATACGCCGACATGGCTACATATTCTGCTTCGGTTGAGGACAGCGATGTACAATCATGCTTCTTGGATTGCCATGACACCAGTTATCACCAAGAAATTGTAATGCTCCTGAAGTACTTTTTCGTGAATCTAAGCATCTTGCGTGATCAGCGTCTGAAAAAGCTATTAGTTCAAAACCAGAATCCTTCGGATACCAGATCCCCAAGTTAATGGTTCCCTTGATGTATCGGAGGATTCTTTTAGCCTCAGAGATGTGGGTTTCAGTTGGTCTCGACTGATAACGGGAGCAAAGATATACGGCAAAAACAATATCAGGCCTGCTAGCTGTTAGATACATGAGAGACCCAATGATACTACGGTATTTGGTAGGGTCCACCAATTTCCCATGTAAATCAGCGTCTAGCTTCTTGGTATGAGCCATTGGTGTGGCATAGGTGTCACAGTTTTGCATTCCAAATTTGTTTAACAGTTCAAGGGCATATTTGGACTGACTCAAGAAAATACCACGGGGTGATTGATGAATGCAGTCCTAGAAAGAACGTAAGTTCACCCATCATGGACATTTCAAAATGTTTCTTCATTAGTTTTGCAAAAGCGATTGAGTACTTTTTATGTGTTGACCCAAAAATGATGTCATCCACGTAAATTTGAACAATTAAGATGTGTGCCCCGTGATATTGTATGAAAAGAGTTGGGTCGACGGAACCTTTGGTGAAATTATTGGCAATGAGGAAGGATGATAACTTATCGTACCACGCCCGAGGAGCTTGTTTGAGTCCGTACAGAGCTTTGTTTAGTTTGTAGACATGGTTCGGGAACTCGGGATCAACGAATCCTTCTGGATGGCTGACATAAAGCGTTTCTTTCAGTTGACCATTCAGAAAAGCAGTTTTGACGTCCATCTAAAAGACCATTATATTCATATGAGCCGCGAACGCGAGAAAGATCTGAACAGCCTCAAGACGAGCAACCGGAGCGAATGATTCTTCAAAGTCAATACCCTCTTCCTGTCTATAACCCTTAGCCACCAGGCGTGACTTGTTTCTGATTACGTTCCCTTCAGCATCTGTGACAGCTCGTAACTTCCGGACATTTCATATAGACTAGATTTAGTCTACACATCATTAGTAACATCATTTCATATCAATTTATGCATGGGTTTTGCATTTTACATTAAACGTTTATTTTCTTATTAAATAAACGCTATCGCGTAAACATTATTTGAACATTTGATCCGACACTTCCAAAAATTATTCCGATATATTTTTGTACTCATAATAAGATTATAAAAATAATATTATTACTTTACCCGATGTTTTCAATTTATTTTGTATATAAATTGTTATGTATAAAATTTTACGACGGTTTTCGTAAATATTACACGATAATTATTATTTCACTCAATTTTTGTAAGAAATGTATTTTTATAATTTTTATGACTTCAATATATTTTATTTTGATCCGTTAAAATTTATTTTTAGCTAACGCTACCCTAAATGCTTAAATAAATATACAAGTTACCAACTATCCTTAAATAACTACACATTTACTCTACACTTATACACTTAATTGATACAAAATACACCAAGTCTTTCATGTTTCATATGTATGTCGACATACTAAGGTGACACACCATATTTGGAGTACAAAATATCTAACTAAAATGGATATTTACAAGTTTATTATTATACTACTTCACATGCTACACATTTCATTAGTAAAAAAAAGGGGGCAAATAACCTATTAACGCATCATACTTGTCATAAATGTCAGTTTGACGTAGCGAACAAAAAAAATAGCTCTTCTAGACATTAAACTTGACATGTTTGTCTTCAATTGAGTATTATGACCATTTTACCCTTCCAAATTACATAAATGGTCCCTGTGGGTTTGCAAAATTGCATCCATCGTCCCTAGGCTAAATTACAAAAATAGTCCCTGTCGTTAAAAAAAATTGCGTCCATCATCCCTTACATAACGGATCAACAACGGATTCTATAACAAAAATACAAATCAAAAAGATAACTCCATGAAGGTCGATCATCCCTTGACACTCTGACTGACTCCAAAAGATCACAAAAAGGAAAAAAACAACAGTGATGGAGTACATTTCTTTATAGACTGTCATAACATAAGAAAAAGAACCATTATCAATATATCTTGACTAAAAAGCAACATATGACACGCAATATCCACACATTCTGTTGGAGGGCCTCAATCACTTGAATGAACTCCAACATTGGTTGATGTTTTGATGAAGATCAAACTGAAGACAAAAACTCAGCATCTTAATGGTCATGCAGCATCGGAGGTGAAATTTCCCCAACCTTCTTCACGTGTTCAATGGCAACAGGAACCTCACCAGCATCAACAAGAAGTTCTATCACAATCATGCTTGACTCTGAATTTCCAATAGTAGATGTGCAATCGAGAACCAAGTTTGAAGCAGCAATAAATTGACCTGCAAGGACATGATAAGTTAAAAAGTCTCAGTTTTGACTCGTTTATCTATACATGATCTGATTTGAGTTATGTATGTAAAATAAAAAAAAATACAGTAGCTAACAACAAACATGTCTAATGGGTCGAATCAGCTTAGAAGTAGGTGATGTTCAACTACATGAGCGACAGGGCAGTCACTTATTAAATGGTCTGGAGAACCGCAAACGTAACAAGTGAAGTCCACCTGATATCCAGCTGATATTCAGCAACAAAAAGCACCCCTTTAGGGGCTGAAAAATTCAGCAACAAAACGCACCCCTTTAGGGGCTGAAAAATTCAGCAACAAAACGCACCCCTTTAGGGGCTGAAAAATCAGCAGCAAACGCACCCTTTAGGGGCTGAAAAATCAGCAGCAACCGCACCCTTTAGGGGCTGAAAAATTAGCAGCAACCGCACCCTTTAGGGGCTGAAAATTAGCAGCAACCGCACCCTTTAGGGGCTGGAAAATCAGCACACAAATGCACCCTATTTGAGCTGGAATTCAGCTGACAAACGCAACCTATTGGAGCTAAAAATCAGCATACAAACGTACCCTACTTAAGCTGGAAATCAGCCGACGAACGCACCCTATTGGAGCTGGAAATAACAGATTCAAACACGCCTTTTAGAGGCTGAAATATCAGCTTGATACATGTCCTTGTTTGTGCAGAAAATAAGCAACAAACCGTACCATTTCCAGGCTCTAGGTGGTGGGTTGAACCTAGAGCAACAACTACTAAATGCACCCTATAGTACTAGCTGCAAGAAACTGAGTTACACGGGATAAAATAAAGTACCCAATCACCCGTTTCCCTAATTTGCGATACTTTTTCTCCAATCTCACCAAAGTTATCTTCTTGTTTTACCGAAAAGGTTCAATTGTTTAGTCATAAGTTTATTACATCAGAACTTTTCAAACACAAACAATTGATTATAGGACTAACACAATTTGAAACATGAAAAAACGCATCCTTACTATATCTCCTAAGATCATTTTAACTATACAACTTCTACAGTTAGCAAAAGCAACATCAACCAACAGATGTTTGATTGCTTCTCAAAGCCGTAAATGTCCCTAATCAATTACGATAAAGAGGAACCTTTTGGACCAAAATCAATGCCATAAATGATCTGTAACGACTACTAGTGAACAAAGTGTTAAATTTATTAATTGGCGCCACTGACTTACTTGTTAATGTAATAGCAAGGGGCAATAAACTTCACACTAATTTTTAGGTTCCCTTCATTTTCTCCCGAGAATCCGCAATGGCCATTCGAATCCATCTTGAATGGCAGAGGCTTAGCTCTATCTCTCCTCCCCGTAAGGTTCACAATTATTCAAACCATTTCTTAGTTTCTTCTAAAAATTCTCTTTCTTTTTCAAGTAAAAAATTTAAGAAATGAGTTTATGTCTAAGTATGAAGGATTACAATTGTTCACCTTGTGATGGGCGAAATCAATTTGGTGGGCGAAATCAATGTGTGAGGGTTACAGAAGCTTAGGGATTACAATTGTTCACCTTGTGATGGGCGAAATCAATGTGTGAGCGTTACAGAAGGTTGAAGCTTGCCGAAATCAATGAAGCTTGGGGATTTGACTGAAACTTCTTCATGAAGCTTGGGGATAGATGAAGAAGATAGATGACGGCGAGAGAAGAGATGGGGGTGTACTGGTGTAGGGTTTGTTGTGTGTTAAATTGAGTTAACCGATTATTTATATAGTTGGGACAAATGATGCAATTTTTAAAAGTTCAAGGGTAAAATTGTCATCACAATTTTGTATTTTATCTTTATTACTCAATTGAAGACAAGAATTTCAAGTTTAATGTCTAAAAGAGCTAATTTTTTTGTTCGCTACGTCGAACTGACATTTGTGACAAGTATGATGCTCTAATAGGTTATTAGCCCAAAAAAAATACTCTTTCCTTTCTTCTTCATGAGAACCGGCCAAGGAGGATAGCAAGCAAGAACTTCATATTTGTTTCAAGACAAGTTAAATTTACAACCTTAGCATACTCTTAAGCAAGGTTTTGGAATAAAAACCTAGGGTAATTAGGATAAACCCTTGTTCATTTAAACCTCATCAAGTAACTAGTAAGCATTTTATGTTCAATTTCATCTTTCATATTCATATCATGTTCATTTTATCATGCTTGAGAAAAATATGCAAGTTATATGGATGTCTATACCACTTTTTATTGTTTTTAAGTGTTATAAATATATATTCATCATCCTATAATTACTCCTTGAAATATATCACTTTTGGTGATGTCTAGGAACCCATGACACCCTAAGATGGTGTATGGTAGGTTTAGAATAGCTTCGGCGTTGGTTTGAAGTGGTTAGAATAAGTTTTACGCGAGAAAAACTCATTTCGACAAATATATTTAAGGGTCTGACCTTTTCTGTGAAATCTGGAATTTTCGACAGTTGATAAAAATATTTGGGCTAGATATTTGGAAAATATACTTTAAAACGAAAACGTGGCCGCTTGAATGGGTTAAAACGGAGTTATAACGAAGAAGTTATGCTATTTTTAAGTTTAACGACGAAAACTATTTGTTTCAGAAAATTCAGCATGTATTCTCAACTTTTTTACGAGTCAAAAATGAGTCTTAAGCGTTATTAAATGTGTCGACTTATCAAAAATATATTAGTATATGTTAATACGAAACTGTGGATATAAAGAACGTAGAAAACGGACTTATAACGACTAAGTTATTCACATTTTAAACAAGTTGCCGTAACTATTTTATATAAGTATAACTAATATATTTTCTAATAGACAAACATATCACCATGTTGAGGTCGTTTTTAACATGGATGTAATACTTTTTATAACATGATGTCTTCTAGTAAAAGTAAGTACGCCTAGCATATTTTCCAAAATGTCCAACCGTTCGTCAAGCGGAGTTGTAACGAATAAAATACGGTCACTCAAACTTTGCCGAAAACCACCCTTAAACAATATTTTGTATACAAGTACCATACTTTACCTAGATTTTTCTCAATGATCGAGACCTCTATGATAAAAACTTAAAAGCTACAACTTTGAGATAATGATACAAGCTTTCCAAAACCGTTGAGTTTGTTTCCTAACACTCGATGTGCACCATTTTACGACTAGCTTTTCAAGGCCGTTTAGTCACTTTCATGAAATTGTCAAATGACATTATTTTACGACGAAAAGTTATAATTTCATAATAAATCATTAAATGACTATCGTAGGATATCATCTCAACGTAAATACTAGTAAAGTATTTTATAATATGACGAGATGTCATAAACATACATTTCGACGTTAAACATTATTTTCAAATGTACAAGTGGTATAAATATCATACGAATTGCATGCATAACATTACATCATAACTTATTGTAGAACATATCATTCATAATAGGTCGCGCCTAGAGATTGCGCCGCATTTCAGTGTATCCACTTTTGCCATTATATCATCATAAACATTGCATCAGGTGAGTCTTAGCCCCTACTCTTTTAATTGTTTTGAATTACTTTTGGGGGAGATACATGCTCAACTATTTTTATGACAATCATGATTATTTGCAAACTATATGTTTATCTGAACTGAATGTTTAGTCATATTCTATATCATAAATCATGGAACTAAATGTCTTGGTATAATCATTGAACTAAATGTCTTGGTATAATCATTGAACTAAATGTCTTGGTATACTCATTGAACTAAATGTCGTGGTATAATCATTGAACTAAATGTCTTGGTATAATCATTGAACTAAATGTCGTGGTATAATCATTGAACTAAATGTCTTGGTATAATCATTGAACTAAATGTCTTGGTATAATCATGGAACTAATGGTCTTGGAATCATTTGAAACAACACTCATATGTGTTATGTCAATTAACTATTAATACATTAAGTTACGCACTATTATGTGAATTCATTTGTCATCATGTTGATAACGCTACACGCGTCGTTCGGGGTCAAGGAAACTTCCTTTTCTTCGAGCAAGTTTTATAACACCCTAGGCAGTGAACCTAATCGTTGTAGTGTAGTAATTAGGGTAAGCCACGGGTATTGATATCGTTCTCTAGGGGAATAGGAATGCTAGTGAGAAGTTACTACGCTAAGGTTGAGGTTGAGGAAGATTATTTTTTATCTTTTTATGTTTTTTTAGAAAATGAAAAGGTACGAATCTCGGGTATTGGATTTGGGGGGTTGGTATTTCTACCGATTACTCTACTATTATCTAATTATCTAAGCTAAGGTTGTGATAGTCTATGTCTAATTGATGTGTACTCGTATGATAGTTTAAAGATGTGTTTACTTAGGTTTTACTACTCCTTAATTATCTCCTATTGATGGTTGATTTGTCACGTCCTTATTCCTAGTTGCGTTGTGATTCTAAGGCTATAGGGCGTGCTTATTTCCCTAACTCTTTGAAATTACCAAAGGGTCTTGTTTACAAATCCTCTAGTGATTTATAGACGCCTACTCTACGGTTGTCCTTGAATACTTTATCCTACAATTACCTAGATAATTATATTCTAAAGTTCACAAAGAAATGTCAAGCATTAAGTACACAACGAATAATCTAGCGCACTCTAGATCATTAGTCAACTAAGATAAGTATCAACCAATCAATATTCAATAATTAAGTTTCATATTCCCTAAGCAAACACACAAATAAATTAGCCGGACATGGAGAACATGCAAGCATACACACAAATAATCAAAGACATAATTAAATTAATGAAGTAAATACTTATCTTGATGTATAATAGGGTTTAGAACCCTAAAATACTGCACAAGAAAGCCTTGGTTCGGTTTTAGGTTTTTTACTCCAAAAGACTACACACAAAACTGAAAAATTCGGATTCTATATATAAGATTACATCTGCGACGGCGTCACCTTATGTTTCGTGACGCCGTCGTGTCGCCGTCATTAGGGTTTCGTCTTGGCCACGTAAACCTTGCGACGGCGTCACCTTATGACTGTGACGCCGTCCCCTTCAGCTCTGACGCCGTCTTGGCTGCATCTAGGCCGTCTGAGTAGCGACGGTCTATTCCTTTAGAACCTGACGTCGTCCCTTGAAAACATGCAATTTTTCTTCTGAGCCGTCGCAAAATTCCTTCCCGACGGCGTCGCAGATATGCAGTGACGCCGTCGCCTTATGTTTCAGCAGCTTTGAGTGTCTCGATTCTGACTTTGGCCATTTTCTTCGTATATTCGCGCCTTTTCGTCCAAATAAGCATCATTCCAGCATTTTGCCTTCAAGAGACCTAAAAAGTGAAAAGGAACGATATTAAGCAATAACGGATACAAAAGTGATCGAATAAGGGCTTAAATGACCCCTCAAAAAGGTACCTTTTAAAACCTTATCAAATATCCCTACACTTGGTATTTGCTTGTCCTCAAGCAAATGTGCTTTTAGCCAATTAATTTATAAGTTAGGGGTCATGAAACATCCATTCAAAACGGTCCACAACACATATAAGCCCCGCAAAAGTCATAACAAGCACGGAAATTACATACTAGCACCTCACATGGGGTGTTTGGATACTCACATCTCTCTCGGGTGTATATAAGAAATATAACAAATCGGAAATGGAAGATAAACACTCATTAACCGGTCCTAGTACATAGATTACCATAGGCTTGAGAATAGATCAAACCTCCATCGCTTTGGCGTAAGCACCTAGGAAAGACTATCAAAGAGGTCTTTAAAGGGTTGTAACGTTAGGCTTACGGTAGGGAAATAAGGGTTTGGTGGGATAGGCTATATATTGGTGGATAGTCAAAAATCTCTATGTTACAAGTATACGAAGAATGGCGTTGCTAAGCCAAGACTCGACACTCTAAAACTCTAGGCAACGAAAATAAACAAACATAATTTAAAAGATAGATGTAGGATGGTAGCCCGTATGGTTTTTTTTTTTTTTTTTTTTTTTTTTTTTTTTTTTTTTTTTTTCACTCTTTTTCTATTTTTTTTTTTTTTTTGCATACACTTTTACTCTACCATCCTCTACGGTACATCAAAATGATAGGGATTTATAGACACATCCCTACACTTGAGTTTTTATTACTCTAATACCAATTTGACCCGAATTGAAAAGATCAAAACACTTGGAGTACATTATTATGCAAACAAAGGGAATTTGAGTTTAACGTTCTCTTTCCTATGTTTCATAAACTTTAACTTTTCCCATGAATCCCAATCATCCCAAAACTGTATACAAGGGATATGACTCGACTTAGCAACTCATGCAAGCAACCAGATAATTGAACTAAGGGTTTTGGGTGATAACATAAATTTTGCACTAAAAGTGAGTGCAATAAAGGTAGGCTAAGGCGATTTGGGTGTATATTTGGGGGTGGGGTGTAAACAATGCTCTTCATTGATATTCCGGAAAAACCGAAACATCACGAGAACCGCGAAAAGGATAGGCTCTGAGGGGTTAACTAGGGGTATCGTGTACTAAAGATGAGTACAACGCAAAGGGTGTGGGGGAATTACTCAACCGAGGTGGAAGAAGTAATTATATTACAGGTATCAAACAAGGGTTTATCCTAATGCCTCTTATCATTTAGTTATTCCTAACTACACAAGTGTAGTCTCACTAGCGATCTCGGAATGCATCACAAAACAAGTTCTAGAATCTAATATACTACCGGTTCACACTCTAAGCATTAAAGATGAATGCTTTAATTCCTACTAATCTAAGGGCGATCCTCACATTTTGGGTGGAATTTAGGTGGTAAAGGGTTTTTGTGCTAGTCATGCAATTTCCTATCCATGAGACGCTTTTGTTAAGACTAATGGCCCACTCTTATACGTCATGAAAAAATTTTAAATTTAGCTAAAATTACCCTAACCTACATTTTCTCATGGTTTATTACACAAATACACTTGGACAAAGCAAACAGTCAAGGATAAGCATAGTTTCAAAGTTCCCGTTTATTTTCCCTCCCTACACTTAAACTGAACATTGTCCCCAATGTTCCCCGAAAGTATCAAAGTTATGATAATAGAAGGTAATTAAAAACGAAAGAAACTAATACTCCCCTGATTAGCTCGGTAGGATCCGTAAAAAGTGGTGGTTAAATCTTTTCCAAGAAGAGTTTTCGCGTGAAAGGCTCCTTCCAAACTTGTGTAACTTCTTCTTGATAAACTAAACCTGCACACTAGAAGAAAACAAACGAAACCTTCGCGTAAAATCGGCGGTAATAATATACATAAGACTCGATTTAAACTAGGATATAATGCTTGTGGAATGGATGTTTACAGAATTTGTTTTGAAAGTTAAGATCTGGAAAATTCCAAAATTTTACAAGTAGCTCAGAAAACGAGAAAAAGTAAGCTGATGTTTTTATTCCTTCCTGACGCCGTCAGGTTGCAATCCTGACGCCGTCAGGTTATCCTGACAAAAACTGGTCTGCGATTTTCTGGAAAAAATTCTGGAAAATTTACATCTTTAGAATCTGGAAAAACTTCTGCAAAAACATCCATTATGACTCGATACAAGCATTTGACTCGAACAAACAAACATATATATCTTTTAGTTAATTGTTATTCTCATGTTCACGTTTCTTATGAAAACGTGTGTAATCCTCCCTACACTTATCCTTTATGTAAAATACCTTTATATGTAATTAAGACGAGGTTAAAAACAAAATAAAGCATTTTTACAATTTCAAACATGAGGACAAACAATTAATAAAAGATATATGACACTAACAAGCAAACAATTAAGCATGGGTTGCCTCCCACGAAGCGCTTTTCTTTATTTAAGAGTCTTGTAGCTAGACTCGTAGTCCTACCCCTACGTTGCCTCGGTTTGCATTCTCAATGAGAATTCTATCATGTTGACAAAATTTTCATCGACTCTATACCTAGGCCCTAGGGTCAAGCAATCCTTATAATAATGCCTCCTTCTTTCCCACATGAATTTATAACCCTTTTCAACATCTTCCTTGCTTTTGTCCTCAAAAGCTTTGATGTTGTCTCGATCATAAATGGACAAGTGGCCATACTCAGTTGTTTTCCAAGGCATCCTATAGGTAATCTCATCGGTTCCCTCCTTAAACCTAACGGTTCCATCATGCTTGTTATGGCCCATCCTAGATGTCTCAACAAACGGTTTCCCTAGCACTACTTGGGATAGGCTATAGTCAATGACGCATCCTACATCTTCTAGGATCATAAAATCAACAAGGTAGGTGAAATTTCCTATAAAGACATGCACATCCTTGACTCTTCCCACAAAGTTGCAAATTCCTCCCGGATATTTAGGGTCTCTCCTAATATTGAGTCGCTCATTCATAATGTCATTGTAAACAGCAGACGACATTATATTGATGGGAGATTCCGTATCTATGTAAGCGTGGTTGATACTCCTATATCCGATCATACAAGGAATTTTTAGGTTCCAGGGATTTCCTCTCCTAATCTTAGGGCATATCCTAATGATAGGTGATCGTGGATTATTGATTATGTATTGATGGTACGCAACCTCTTCCTTAGTGGGGTAAAGATTGAAGTACGCACTATTTTCCTCGTCCACTTTGTTGTTGGTTATGCCATTGTCCGAATTACTGCTAATCATAGAGCCAACTATAGCAGCGCTGACTACTTTCTCAACAGCTTCCCTGATTGTACTATCGAATGTTCTCTGCAAATCCGGAAGGTCGGTGTTTCTGCTCACATAGCGGCTTCGACGTTGGTGTTGGTTATTGGATTGGGTTTTGAGTGACATTGGTTGGTTATCACCTTCCATGATGAAAAGTGATGGGGTTACGAACAAAGGTTACTAAGAAGGGGGATAGACTAAGAGAAAGCTAAAAATGAGAAAAAGTTTACTTGATAGGAATCAAGCAAAGAAACCTAAACGAGGTGGACTACTAACTAGCTATTCTATTCCCCGGCAGCGGCGCCAAAAACTTGATAACGCTACACGCGTCGTTCGGGGTCAAGGAAACTTCCTTTTCTTCGAGCAAGTTTTATAACACCCTAGGCAGTGAACCTAATCGTTGTAGTGTAGTAATTAGGGTAAGCCACGGGTATTGATATCGTTCTCTAGGGGAATAGGAATGCTAGTGAGAAGTTACTACGCTAAGGTTGAGGTTGAGGAAGATTATTTTTTATCTTTTTATGTTTTTTTAGAAAATGAAAAGGTACGAATCTCGGGTATTGGATTTGGGGGGTTGGTATTTCTACCGATTACTCTACTATTATCTAATTATCTAAGCTAAGGTTGTGATAGTCTATGTCTAATTGATGTGTACTCGTATGATAGTTTAAAGATGTGTTTACTTAGGTTTTACTACTCCTTAATTATCTCCTATTGATGGTTGATTTGTCACGTCCTTATTCCTAGTTGCGTTGTGATTCTAAGGCTATAGGGCGTGCTTATTTCCCTAACTCTTTGAAATTACCAAAGGGTCTTGTTTACAAATCCTCTAGTGATTTATAGACGCCTACTCTACGGTTGTCCTTGAATACTTTATCCTACAATTACCTAGATAATTATATTCTAAAGTTCACAAAGAAATGTCAAGCATTAAGTACACAACGAATAATCTAGCGCACTCTAGATCATTAGTCAACTAAGATAAGTATCAACCAATCAATATTCAATAATTAAGTTTCATATTCCCTAAGCAAACACACAAATAAATTAGCCGGACATGGAGAACATGCAAGCATACACACAAATAATCAAAGACATAATTAAATTAATGAAGTAAATACTTATCTTGATGTATAATAGGGTTTAGAACCCTAAAATACTGCACAAGAAAGCCTTGGTTCGGTTTTAGGTTTTTTACTCCAAAAGACTACACACAAAACTGAAAAATTCGGATTCTATATATAAGATTACATCTGCGACGGCGTCACCTTATGTTTCGTGACGCCGTCGTGTCGCCGTCATTAGGGTTTCGTCTTGGCCACGTAAACCTTGCGACGGCGTCACCTTATGACTGTGACGCCGTCCCCTTCAGCTCTGACGCCGTCTTGGCTGCATCTAGGCCGTCTGAGTAGCGACGGTCTATTCCTTTAGAACCTGACGTCGTCCCTTGAAAACATGCAATTTTTCTTCTGAGCCGTCGCAAAATTCCTTCCCGACGGCGTCGCAGATATGCAGTGACGCCGTCGCCTTATGTTTCAGCAGCTTTGAGTGTCTCGATTCTGACTTTGGCCATTTTCTTCGTATATTCGCGCCTTTTCGTCCAAATAAGCATCATTCCAGCATTTTGCCTTCAAGAGACCTAAAAAGTGAAAAGGAACGATATTAAGCAATAACGGATACAAAAGTGATCGAATAAGGGCTTAAATGACCCCTCAAAAAGGTACCTTTTAAAACCTTATCACATGTGCTTGAACATAAACTATACATATTTTGGCAATGGGTTGTAAACACACAGGTTGCAAGTTTTGTATGGGCGGAACTTGGAACTGAGTGGATTTACGATGCCTTTGCTGCATGAACATTTTCTAAAGGTGTTTCATTTCAACACAAACTCTATGAACTCACTTAACCTTTGTGTTGACACTTTTTAGCATGTTTTATCTTAGGTATCTAAGGCATTCACTTCATGGCATGCATATGGACATATCATAGAGTCGTGGTGACGACGCGTCACACATGGAATTTATGCACTTTAAAAACATCGTTTGGCTTGTATCAAATTTATTTCCGTACATATTGATTTTCATTTGGGACCTATACTTTGTAAACTCTGATTGTTTTATTAAATCAAACGATGTGTTTTCCAAACGACACTTTAGGTCGTTCAATATAACTGTGATTGTGGTGCTATGACAGTCAACCCCCAGGAATTCCATTCCGCTGCAAAACATGTAATTTGGGGGTGTGACAGATTGGTATCAGAGCTTCGGTTATAGAGAACTAGGTTGCATCATTGACCCTAGACTATAACTACATCATCATAGCATCTCATCATATCATTATAAGTTCATACTCATTATACATGTGGGTTTATGACTTAACACCAAACATCATATGAGTCGATTAGTCCAAGCATTGCATAGTTACTCCTAAATTATACATTGCCTAATCACCTATGTCTAATTCAGGAAGAATCATGCAATGAAGGGAGTAGTAGTCTTATATGTGTAAGCAATTCTATGACCGAGCCAAATTTTCAAAAGACCCGTTACTCAAACCGATTTAGCCTAATCTCATGACAGTTCTTGTTTGATGAGTTGTGAGATTAAGTAAAAATCGGTTACCTAAAAGACTTTTGAGGGTTTTACTCGAGAATGGGAAGGCTTGCCTCATCAAACCCTAACCCGGAGAGACCAACAAGAACTGAATTCAGGGACTGAATTCCTTTTTGGGTGGGCTAATGTGACAACTCGTAATTTCAGGACATTTCATATAGACTAGATTTAGTCTACACATCATTAGTAACATCATTTCATATCAATTTATGCATGGGTTTTGCATTTTACATTAAACGTTTATTTTCTTATTAAATAAACGCTATCGCGTAAACATTATTTGAACATTTGATCCGACACTTCCAATAATTATTCCGATATATTTTTATACTCATAATAAGATTATAAAAATAATATTATTACTTTACCCGATGTTTTCAATTTATTTTGTATATAAATTGTTATGTATAAAATTTTACGACGGTTTTCGTAAATATTACACGATAATTATTATTTCACTCAATTTTTGTAAGAAATATATTTTTATAATTTGTATGACTTCAATATATTTTATTTTGATCCGTTAAAATTTATTTTTAGCTAACACTACCCTAAATGCTTAAATAAATATACAAGTTACCAACTATCCTTAAATAACTACACATTTACTCTACACTTATACACTTAATTGATACAAAATACACCAAGTCTTTCATGTTTCATATGTATGTCGACATACTAAGGTGACACACCATATTTGGAGTACAAAATATCTAACTAAAAGGGATATTTACAAGTTTATTATTATACTACTTCACATGCTACACATTTCATTAGTAAAAAAAAATACTCTTTCCTTTCTTCTTCATGAGAACCGGCCAAGGAGGATAGCAAGCAAGAACTTCATATTTGTTTCAAGACAAGTTAAATTTACAACCTTAGCATACTCTTAAGTTAGGTTTTGGAATAAAAACCTAGGGTAATTAGGATAAACCCTTGTTCATTTAAACCTCATCAAGTAACTAGTAAGCATTTTATGTTCACTTTCATCTTTCATATTCATATCATGTTCATTTGATCATGCTTGAGAAAAATATGCAAGTTATATGGATGTCTATACCACTTTTTATTGTTTTTAAGTGATATAAATATATATTCATCATCCTATAATTACTCCTTGAAATATATCACTTTTGGTGATGTCTAGGAACCCATGACACCCTAAGATGGTGTATGGTAGGTTTAGAATAGCTTCGGTGTTGGTTTGAAGTGGTTAGAATAAGTTTTACGCGAGAAAAACTCATTTCGACAAATATATTTAAGGGTCTGACCTTTTCTGTGAAATCTGGAATTTTCGACAGTTGATAAAAATATTTGGGCTAGATATTTGGAAAATATACTTTAAAACGAAAACGTGGCCGCTTGAATGGGTTAAAACGGAGTTATAACGAAGAAGTTATGCTATTTTTAAGTTTAACGACGAAAACTATTTGTTTCAGAAAATTCAGCATGTATTCTCAACTTTTTTACGAGTTGATAAGGTTTTAAAAGGTACCTTTTTGAGGGGTCATTTAAGCCCTTATTCGATCACTTTTGTATCCGTTATTGCTTAATATCGTTCCTTTTCACTTTTTAGGTCTCTTGAAGGCAAAATGCTGGAATGATGCTTATTTGGACGAAAAGGCGCGAATATACGAAGAAAATGGCCAAAGTCAGAATCGAGACACTCAAAGCTGCTGAAACATAAGGCGACGGCGTCACTGCATATCTGCGACGCCGTCGGGAAGGAATTTTGCGACGGCTCAGAAGGAAAAATTGCATGTTTTCAAGGGACGACGTCAGGTTCTAAGGGAATAGACCGTCGCTACTCAGACGGCCTAGATGCAGCCAAGACGGCGTCAGAGCTGAAGGGGACGGCGTCACAGTCATAAGGTGACGCCGTCGCAAGGTTTACGTGGCCAAGACGAAACCGTAATGACGGCGACACGACGGCGTCACGAAACATAAGGTGACGCCGTCGCAGATGTAATCTTATATATAGAATCCGAATTTTTCAGTTTTTATGGGTAGTCTTTTGGAGTAAAAACCTAAAACCGAACCAAGGCTTTCTTGTGCAGTATTTTAGGGTTCTAAACCCTATTATACATCAAGATAAGTATTTACTTCATTAATTTAATTATGTCTTTGATTATTTGTGTGTATGCTTGCATGTTCTCCATGTCCGGCTAATTTATTTGTGTGTTTGCTTAGGGAATATGAAACTTAATTATTGAATATTGATTGGTTGATACTTATCTTAGTTGACTAATGATCTAGAGTGCGCTAGATTATTCGTTGTGTACTTAATGCTTGACATTTCTTTGTGAACTTTATAATATAATTATCTAGGTAATTGTAGGATAAAGTATTCAAGGACAACCGTAGAGTAGGCGTCTATAAATCACTAGAGGATTTGTAAACAAGACCCTTTGGTAATTTCAAAGAGTTAGGGAAATAAGCACGCCCTATAGCCTTAGAATCACAACGCAACTAGGAATAAGGACGTGACAAATCAACCATCAATAGGAGATAATTAAGGAGTAGTAAAACCTAAGTAAACACATCTTTAAACTATCATACGAGTACACATCAATTAGACATAGACTATCACAACCTTAGCTTAGATAATTAGATAATAGTAGAGTAATCGGTAGCAATACCAACCCCCCAAATCCAATACCCGAGATTCGTACCTTTTCATTTTCTAAAAAACATAAAAAGATAAAAAATAATCTTCCTCAACCTCAACCTTAGCGTAGTAACTTCTCACTAGCATTCCTATTCCCCTAGAGAACGATATCAATACCCGTGGCTTACCCTAATTACTACACTACAACGATTAGGTTCACTGCCTAGGGTGTTATAAAACTTGCTCGAAGAAAAGGAAGTTTCCTTGACCCCGAACGACGCGTGTAGCGTTATCAAGTTTTTGGCGCCGCTGCCGGGGAATAGAATAGCTAGTTAGTAGTCCACCTCGTTTAGGTTTCTTTGCTTGATTCCTATCAAGTAAATTTTTCTCATTTTTTAGCTTTCTCTTAGTCTATCCCCCTTCTTTGTGACATTTGTTCGTAATCCCATCACTTTTCACCATGGAAGGTGACAACCAACCACCACTCATCAACCCACCACCAAACGACCCGCCAAGAGCCCGTACTCTTGGTGAGTACTCGAGACCAAACCACCTAGGTTATAGGAACACCATTGAGCTTCCCGACCAAGCCCAAACTACGGCCCTGCGATCCGACACCATCCGGTTGGTGCAAAACGGATGTGCATTCCATGGACTTCGTTCCGAAGATCCAAATCAGCATCTGAGGGATTTCCTCAAAATTGTCGATTCCATCGACATTGATGCTACTACTCGGGAGACCACGCGCTTGCGTCTCTTCCAATTCTCTCTACGGGACCAAGCTAGTAATTGGCTTGAGCGACTTCCCGCCGGCTCCATCTCAAGTTGGGATGATCTTACTTCTCGCTTCCTTGCTCAATTTTTCCCACCGGGGAGAACCACTAAGCTTAGACGAGAAATCTTAACGTTTCAGCAACTCCAAGGTGAATCACTTTACAAAGCGTGGACTCGATTCAAGGATCTACTCCGTAGACTTCCCCATCATGGCATCGATCTTTGGCTTCAAATCCAAATCTTCTACGATCATACCGACTTCATCACTCGACGATCCATTGATCGGGCCGCCGGTGGAAGGCTCAGCGACTTCAATGCAGAGAAATCTTGGGATATTATAGAGGAGCTTGCTGATCAAAGCTACGAAGATTGGAATGATTCTCCTGAGACTCCGATTAACGTAATCAACGCCATATCAACCCCGTCCAAATCCTCCGACACCCTCGAGAAACAAATGAGCGCCATTGAGAAAGGGATTGATTATCTTATGGAAAGGCAGAAAAGAGCCCCCGTACAAATTCCTCGAGAGGCCGTCAAATTTGCCAACTCTACCTACCACCCCACACCTCCTTCAGAGTCTCCAAGACGTGATCAAAACCCAATTTCCGAAAGGCATTTCCGTTCTGCTTCCCCAATACCACTCTCACCAAGCTTCAAGGAACAAATGAGGGAGTACATGGCGGCTCATACGGAAAGATTAGCCAGGTTTGAAGAGGAGGTTTACAGGCAGAGAGAGGAGATGCAAGCAAAGATGACGGAAATGATGAATTTGGTAATTGAGTTTACCAAAACAAAGGTTCCCGAAAAGGTGCTCGTAAGAAGCAACGATTGCCCTCCCACTTCATTTGTCAACGCTGTTTCCATTATGCCTGAGAATGCAAAGGTTGAGACGCGGAAAACTGAGGGAAGTAATAAGGAGGAGTCGGTGCATGACGACGAGCCTGAGACCATTGAATACTACCTTAAGCACGAAATCAACAAGAAAACCATTGCTAACCAAGTAAACAACTTCAGGTACAATGAAGTTCTCAAGGAAGCCCTTGATGAAAAAATGACTGAAGAAGAGTATGACGCCCTACCTATGGGACCCCTGTATGAGTTAGTTATAAAAAAACCTCTAACAAGGAAACGTAACACCACAGGGAATTTCGTAATACCAGTTAGCATAGGTGACATTGATAATATTAATGCCTTGGACGATCAGGGGACTGATGTGAACATAATGCCATTATCAATCTATAATAAGTTAACTAAGGAGAAACCAGCCAGTACCGACCTTAGACTCTCCTTAGCTAATCACACTTATGTTCACCCCGTAGGAGTCGCAATAGATGTTCTAATTGAGGTGGCTAACATTGTTTATCCGGTAGATTTCGTGATCGTTGATTTTGAAGAAGACAAAAACATACCCCTCATTCTTGGAACACCGTTTCTAGCTACCGCCAAGGCAACCATCAAATGCGGAGAGGGCGTCATGATACTCAAAAGCGGAAAGGGGTATGCTAGGATACCCATCATCCCAAGGTATCCTCTCAAAATCATGGAAATGATTACGAAAGGGAATCGGAAAAACCCTAGCCATAATGTTAAGAAAAAGATGAATGACTGGGAAAAAGGGCTTAGAGACTTCATGGTCCAAGGATTGTATGCAACATTGTGGAAACCCGATAATAAGTTAGGAAGCAACCCTACCTCGGTACCTAAGGCACGAAAGGACCCTAAGAAATTTCTAAAAGGAGAAAAAGTACTTCTATACAAATCAAGGAAAAGGGCAATGCAAGGAAAAAACAACCCAAGATGGTTTGGGCTTTTCACAATTAAGGAAACCAACTTAAACGAAACCGTCACCATAATTGACAGCAATGGCCTGGAATCCACAGTAAACATACAACGTCTACGCCGCTTCGATGAAGAGAAAATGAATGACGAAGAGGGCGGTGATGCAAAAACGTAGGGGTAGGACTACGAGTCTAGCTACAAGACTCTTAAATAAAGAAAAGCGCTTCGTGGGAGGAAACCCATGCTTAATTGTTTGCTTGTTAGTGTCATATATCTTTTATTAATTGTTTGTCCTCATGTTTAAATTTGTAAAAATGCTTTATTTTGTTTTTAACCTCGTCTTAATTACATATAAAGGTATTTTACATAAAGGATAAGTGTAGGGAGGATTACACACGTTTTCATAAGAAACGTGAACATGAGAATAACAATTAACTAAAAGATATATATGTTTGTTTGTTCGAGTCAAATGCTTGTATCGAGTCATAATGGATGTTTTTGCAGAAGTTTTTCCAGATTCTAAAGATGTAAATTTTCCAGAATTTTTTCCAGAAAATCGCAGACCAGTTTTTGTCAGGATAACCTGACGGCGTCAGGATTGCAACCTGACGGCGTCAGGAAGGAATAAAAACATCAGCTTACTTTTTCTCGTTTTCTGAGCTACTTGTAAAATTTTGGAATTTTCCAGATCTTAACTTTCAAAACAAATTCTGTAAACATCCATTCCACAAGCATTATATCCTAGTTTAAATCGAGTCTTATGTATATTATTACCGCCGATTTTACGCGAAGGTTTCGTTTGTTTTCTTCTAGTGTGCAGGTTTAGTTTGTCAAGAAGAAGTTACACAAGTTTGGAAGGAGCCTTTCACGCAAAAACTCTTCTTGGAAAAGATTTAACCACCACTTTTTACGGATCCTACCGAGCTAATCAGGGGAGTATTAGTTTCTTTCGTTTTTAATTACCTTCTATTATCATAACTTTGATACTTTCGGGGAACATTGGGGACAATGTTCAGTTTAAGTGTAGGGAGGGAAAATAAACGGGAACTTTGAAACTATGCTTATCCTTGACTGTTTGCTTTGTCCAAGTGTATTTGTGTAATAAACCATGAGAAAATGTAGGTTAGGGTAATTTTAGCTAAATTTAAAATTTTTTCATGACGTATAGGAGTGGGCCATTAGTCTTAACAAAAGCGTCTCATGGATAGGAAATTGCATGACTAGCACAAAAACCCTTACCACCTAAATTCCACCCAAAATGTGAGGATCACCCTTAGATTAGTAGGAATTAAAGCATTCATCTTTAATGCTTAGAGTGTGAACCGGTAGTATATTAGATTCTAGAACTTGTTTTGTGATGCATTCCGAGATCGCTAGTGAGACTACACTTGTGTAGTTAGGAATAACTAAATGATAAGAGGCATTAGGATAAACCCTTGTTTGATACCTGTAATATAATTACTTCTTCCATATCGGTTGAGTAATTCCCCCATACCCTTTGCGTTGTACTCATCTTTAGTACACGATACCCCTAGTTAACCCCTCAGAGCCTATCCTTTTCGCGGTTCTCGTGATGTTTCGGTTTTTCCGGAATATCAATGAAGAGCATTGTTTACACCCCACCCCCAAATATACACCCAAATCGCCTTAGCCTACCTTTATTGCACTCACTTTTAGTGCAAAATTTATGTTATCACCCAAAACCCTTAGTTCAATTATCTGGTTGCTTGCATGAGTTGCTAAGTCGAGTCATATCCCTTGTATACAGTTTTGGGATGATTGGGATTCATGGGAAAAGTTAAAGTTTATGAAACATAGGAAAGAGAACGTTAAACTCAAATTCCCTTTGTTTGCATAATAATGTACTCCAAGTGTTTTGATCTTTTCAATTCGGGTCAAATTGGTATTAGAGTAATAAAAACTCAAGTGTAGGGATGTGTCTATAAATCCCTATCATTTTGATGTACCGTAGAGGATGGTAGAGTAAAAGTGTATGCAAAAAAAAAAAAAAAAAAAAAAAAAAAAAAAAAAAAAAAAAAAAAAAAAAAAAAAATAGAAAAAGAGTGAAAAAAAAAAAAAAAAAAAAAAAAAAAAAAAAAAAAAAACGGGCTACCATCCTACATCTATCTTTTAAATTATGTTTGTTTATTTTCGTTGCCTAGAGTTTTAGAGTGTCGAGTCTTGGCTTAGCAACGCCATTCTTCGTATACTTGCAACATAGAGATTTTTGACTATCCACCAATATATAGCCTATCCCACCAAACCCTTATTTCCCTACCGTAAGCCTAACGTTACAACCCTTTAAAGACCTCTTTGATAGTCTTTCCTAGGTGCTTACGCCAAAGCGATGGAGGTTTGATCTATTCTCAAGCCTATGGTAATCTATGTACTAGGACCGGTTAATGAGTGTTTATCTTCCATTTCCGATTTGTTATATTTCTTATATACACCCGAGAGAGATGTGAGTATCCAAACACCCCATGTGAGGTGCTAGTATGTAATTTCCGTGCTTGTTATGACTTTTGCGGGGCTTATATGTGTTGTGGACCGTTTTGAATGGATGCTTCATGACCCCTAACTTATAAATTAATTGGCTAAAAGCACATTTGCTTGAGGACAAGCAAATACCAAGTGTAGGGATATTTGATAAGGTTTTAAAAGGTACCTTTTTGAGGGGTCATTTAAGCCCTTATTCGATCACTTTTGTATCCGTTATTGCTTAATATCGTTCCTTTTCACTTTTTAGGTCTCTTGAAGGCAAAATGCTGGAATGATGCTTATTTGGACGAAAAGGCGCGAATATACGAAGAAAATGGCCAAAGTCAGAATCGAGACACTCAAAGCTGCTGAAACATAAGGCGACGGCGTCACTGCATATCTGCGACGCCGTCGGGAAGGAATTTTGCGACGGCTTAGAAGAAAAATTGCATGTTTTCAAGGGACGACGTCAGGTTCTAAAGGAATAGACCGTCGCTACTCAGACGGCCTAGATGCAGCCAAGACGGCGTCAGAGCTGAAGGGGACGGCGTCACAGTCATAAGGTGACGCCGTCGCAAGGTTTACGTGGCCAAGACGAAACCCTAATGACGGCGACACGACGGCGTCACGAAACATAAGGTGACGCCGTCGCAGATGTAATCTTATATATAGAATCCGAATTTTTCAGTTTTTATGGGTAGTCTTTTGGAGTAAAAACCTAAAACCGAACCAAGGCTTTCTTGTGCAGTATTTTAGGGTTCTAAACCCTATTATACATCAAGATAAGTATTTACTTCATTAATTTAATTATGTCTTTGATTATTTGTGTGTATGCTTGCATGTTCTCCATGTCCGGCTAATTTATTTGTGTGTTTGCTTAGGGAATATGAAACTTAATTATTGAATATTGATTGGTTGATACTTATCTTAGTTGACTAATGATCTAGAGTGCGCTAGATTATTCGTTGTGTACTTAATGCTTGACATTTCTTTGTGAACTTTAGAATATAATTATCTAGGTAATTGTAGGATAAAGTATTCAAGGACAACCGTAGAGTAGGCGTCTATAAATCACTAGAGGATTTGTAAACAAGACCCTTTGGTAATTTCAAAGAGTTAGGGAAATAAGCACGCCCTATAGCCTTAGAATCACAACGCAACTAGGAATAAGGACGTGACAAATCAACCATCAATAGGAGATAATTAAGGAGTAGTAAAACCTAAGTAAACACATCTTTAAACTATCATACGAGTACACATCAATTAGACATAGACTATCACAACCTTAGCTTAGATAATTAGATAATAGTAGAGTAATCGGTAGCAATACCAACCCCCCAAATCCAATACCCGAGATTCGTACCTTTTCATTTTCTAAAAAACATAAAAAGATAAAAAATAATCTTCCTCAACCTCAACCTTAGCGTAGTAACTTCTCACTAGCATTCCTATTCCCCTAGAGAACGATATCAATACCCGTGGCTTACCCTAATTACTACACTACAACGATTAGGTTCACTGCCTAGGGTGTTATAAAACTTGCTCGAAGAAAAGGAAGTTTCCTTGACCCCGAACGACGCGTGTAGCGTTATCACGAGTCAAAAATGAGTCTTAAGCGTTATTAAATGTGTCGACTTATCAAAAATATATTAGTATATGTTAATACGAAACTGTGGATATAAAGAACGTAGAAAACGGACTTATAACGACTAAGTTATTCACATTTTAAACAAGTTGCCGTAACTATTTTATATAAGTATAACTAATATATTTTCTAATAGACAAACATATCACCATGTTGAGGTCGTTTTTAACATGGATGTATTACTTTTTATAACATGATGTCTTCTAGTAAAAGTAAGTACGCCTAGCATATTTTCCAAAATGTCCAACCGTTCGTCAAGCGGAGTTGTAACGAATAAAATACGGTCACTCAAACTTTGCCGAAAACCACCCTTAAACAATATTTTGTATACAAGTACCATACTTTACCTACATTTTTCTCCATGATCGAGACCTCTATGATAAAAACTTAAAAGCTAAAACTTTGAGATAATGATACAAGCTTTCCAAAACCCTTGAGTTTGTTTCCTAACACTCGATGTGCACCATTTTACGACTAGCTTTTCAAGGCCGTTTAGTCACTTTCATGAAATTGTCAAATGACATTATTTTACGACGAAAAGTTATAATTTCATAATAAATCATTAAATGACTATCGTAGGATATCATCTCAACGTAAATACTAGTAAAGTATTTTATAATATGACGAGATGTCATAAACATACATTTCGACGTTAAACATTATTTTCAAATGTACAAGTGGTATAGATATCATACGAATTATATGCATAACATTACATCATAAATTATTGTAGAACATATCATTCATAATAGGTCGCGCCTAGAGATTGCGCCGCATTTCAGTGTATCTACTTTTGCCATTATATCATCATAAACATTGCATCAGGTGAGTCATAGCCCCTACTCTTTTAATTTTTTTGAATTACTTTTGGGGGAGATACATGCTCAACTATTTTTATGACAATCATGATTATTTGCAAACTATATGTTTATCTGAACTGAATGTTTAGTCATATTCTATATCATAAATCATGGAACTAAATGTCTTGGTATAATCATTGAACTAAATGTCTTGGTATAATCATTGAACTAAATGTCTTGGTATAATCATTGAACTAAATGTCGTGGTATACTCATTGAACTAAATGTCGTGGTATAATCATTGAACTAAATGTCTTGGTATAATCATTGAACTAAATGTCGTGGTATAATTATTGAACTAAATGTCGTGGTATAATCATTGAACTAAATGTCTTGGTATAATCATTGAACTAAATGTCTTGGTATAATCATGGAACTAATGGTCTTGGAATCATTTGAAACAACACTCATATGTGTTATGTCAATTAACTATTAATACATTAAGTTACGCACTATTATGTGAATTAATTTGTCATCATGTGCTTGAACATAAACTATACATATTTTGGCAATGGGTTGTAAACACACAGGTTGCAAGTTTTGTATGGGCGGAACTTGGAACTGATTGGATTTACGATGCCTTTGCTGCATGAACATTTTCTAAAGGTGTTTCATTTCAACACAAACTCTATGAACTCACTCAACCTTTGTGTTGACACTTTTTAGCATGTTTTATCTCAGGTATCTAAGGCATTCACTTCATGGCATGCATATGGACATATCATAGAGTCGTGGTGATGACGCGTCACACATGGAATTTATGCACTTTAAAAACATCGTTTGGCTTGTATCAAATTTATTTCCGTACATATTGATTTTCATTTGGGACCTATACTTTGTAAACTCTGATTGTTTTAATAAATCAAACGATGTGTTTTCCAAACGACACTTTAGGTCGTTCAATATAACTGTGATTGTGGTGCTATGACAGTCAACCCCCAGGAATTCCATTCCGCTGCAAAACAGTTAATTTGGGGGTGTGACAGCATCCAATTTGTTCTTCCAAATCCATTTGAGACCAATGACGTAGACCCCTGTTGGTCTTTCAACCAGTTCCCATACTTCAAGACGTTTGAATTGGTTGAGTTCTTCTTGCATGGATTCAATCCAGTTGTCTTTTGTCATTGTGTCTTTAATGTTTTTAGGCTCAGATTGGTAGACAGTGAGTGCATAAATGCAATGTTCTCCATCTGTGTGAAGACGTTGTCTCGTTACGACTGGTTGATTCGGGTTTCCAATAATGTTCTCAAAGGGGTGGTCTTTTGTCCAGCGATGTGTAGAGGGTTGATGTTGGTATACATTGTGTAGATTTTGAGGATTCAAATGACTTGTAGATGATTCCGCAACATCAGGTGCAGCAGTTTCATTGGCAAACGGGTTAAAGAACGCATTTGGATCAAAATCTGCAGGTGGGGGTACTTCATTGTTGAGAACATCATCAGCTGGTTCAGCGTTGTTGGAAGCAGTTTGTTCAACTGTTGTTGTAGAGTCAACTGGTGGTGCTTCTTCAACAGTAGTTGTTGTAGCAGGTGTATCAGGTATAGGAATATGATCAGGTTGAGCAGCGGAAACATCGGATACACATGGAGCATGTTCATCAATGTCATCACTAAACAGCGGAGCAAATAGCTTATCCATTTGTTGACGAGTAAGCTGGGGGCTTGGTTCAGCTGATGATGGGGTTTGAGGGAAGTTTAAACGGTTGTGACCGGGTTCCAAGCTGTTATGCTCAGAAGCCATTTATGTAAGCTCATCAAAATTAGCATGAATCGTTTCCATAACCTGCTTTGTACGACGATTCCAGATTCGGTAACCTTTAGAATTCTCACAGTATCCAATAAAGACTCCAATATTAGTTTTGGCTTTGAGCTTTCCAAAGTCATCACGATCATTATTTGGGTAGCAAAGGGATCCAAATACATGAAAGTGTTTGAGATTCGGTTTTCTGTTGTGGATAAGCTCAAAAGGTGTTTTGTTGTGACGTTTAGTAATAATTGACCGATTTTGAGTGTAGCATGCAGTTGAGACGGCTTCAGCCCATAAGTAATCTGTAAGTTTAGCATTGATTAACATTGCTCTTGCAGCTTCCACTAACGTATGGTTTCGTCTTTCAACAACTCCGTTTTGTTCTGGTGTACGTGCAATAGATGTCTGATGCTCAATTCCCACTTTCTCATAAAATTTGCGAAGAGTTTGATTCACAAATTCAGTTCCTTTGTCTGTTCTGATTTGGCGGACTGTATTCCGGAGCTGAACTTGCATTTTCGTGAGAAAGGTGATGATCATCTGTGGAGCTTGATCTTTACTTCGAAGAAAGTAGACCCAAGTCCATCTGGAGTAGTCATCTACAATTACCAGGATGTAGCGTTTGCCATTAATCGTTTGCACACGCATCGGGCCACACAAATCCATGTGAAGAAGATGAAGCACATGCTGAGAGCTGTGTTCCACCTTTGAAGGAAAATGAGCACGAGTTATTTTCCCTTTTTCACAGGCTGAGCAAAGGTGATCTTTAGAATACCGGAATCTCGGGAGACCTTCAACAAGTTTGTATCGAGCAAGGTTGGTTATGGTTTGAAAGTTTAAATGTGAGAGACGTCGGTGCCATAACCAAGATTTTGTTGATGTTTCCTTTGAAAGTAGACAAATGGGAGATGAAGCAACCATGTTGTTAATACAAATAAGCCGTAAAAACGTTTATTTATATTTTACGATCTTCTAATGTTTTGTCGATAACAAACGTAAAATCATATTAACGAAACAAATAAAATACGTAAATGGTTTGAACTAATAGTTTCTAACATATTCACATTTTCACATAAAACACTAAAACAAATATAAGTGATTTTATGATTTAAGTAATACATATGTACAACAACTAGTGTTTACATATATGGATAAAATATACACATAACTAGTATGTAGTATATTGGGTAATATAAATGGGAAGAAACTTAAGTATCACAACCCATTGGGCAAATACATTGAATGTAGTTGGGTACAACCCAAAGCCCATAACCCATGGATCTTGACCCATAACCCATTGCATGACATCATGCTTATATCATACATGGATAATATCCATAACCCATGGATCAACCCATACCCAAGTGACTAAGTGCATTGCACTTAAAGATACATTGTATCTAGCCAAAGATCCATGGTTCAACCCATGACCCATGACCCATAACCAAAAACCCCATGGGCAAAGAGGAGCGTTCCACGGATCCCTAGCTTAACGCTAGACGGATCCCTTGTGGAAGGGATCCGTGGTATCCGGGGAAACAGTAGGATTTTTCCTCTATAAATAGTGAGCCATTTCTTCATTATGTCTCACCCATCTCTAACATACTTCTCCCCTGAGTTATATCTCACTGCTTAGATCCAAGAGATCTATGTTTGTAGTTTTGTTTTTGTGTGATCTTTTAGGTTCCTCTTAAAGGCAAGATCACCACCTTTGAAGTCGAGCAAGCTCAAGTCCATGAGTTGCCAAGCTTCCTCATCATCAAGCCTACTGAAGTCCTCTTGTTGATGATCTCTTTCTTTCTTCAAAGAAGTGTAGTGTTGAAGACATTAGTGAAAGATGTCTCAAGTGTCAAGACGAAGATATTAGTGAAGGGTATCTATCGTCTATAGGATAAGCACTTGTGGTAGGTGCTTAGAAATCAAGACAAAGAAGCATTAGTGAAAGGTGCTTAGAAGTCAAGACAAAGAAGCATTAGTGAAAGGTGCTTAGAAGTGAAAACACAAGACATTAGTGAAAGGTGTCTTGTAGATCTAGTCAAAGGCATTAGTGAAAGGTGCCTTAGATGTACATTCGATATGGTGTGTTTCGATGTACAAGATAGACTAGTATTAGATCCAAGGATATTGATATCCTTGATGATGTTGTAAAGGAGTAGATCTCCTTTGGGATTAGTCGTTGGTGTAGTGTGGTAGTAGTTCCTCCATTGCAATGGAACTAGGTGCTTAGCCTAGTACCTAATAAAGGGTAGGCGACGTTGTGAAGGTGTGGTTCACCTTGGTGTGAAAGAACTAGGTACTTAGCCTAGTACCTTATAAAGGGTAGGCGACGTTGTGTAGGTTTGGTTCACCTTGGAGTGAAAGAACCCGGTGGTTAGCCTAGCACCGGAAAAAGGGCAGGCGACGTTGTGAAGGCTTTTCCGCCATAAGGAGATTGGTGTAGTGTTTACGAACTCTCGAGTAGGTGACTCGGGGAGTGGAGTAGGGCAAGGAAGGTGTCCTTGTAGCCGAACCACTATAAATACTCGCGTTGTGGTTTTGTGCTTCTTACTCTTATCTTTTCATTACATATCTTTATATGCTTGTTTATCAACATCCAACATACACAACCAAATAGATTGACATAAGTCGATCTAAATAGTTTAAAAGGAAGTTTTAATTGGTAAAACTATTCAACCCCCCCCTTCTAGTTTTCCACAATTGGTATCAGAGCTTCGTTACCATGTTTCTTGAAGTATATTGTACTTTAAAAACTTGATACGATCTATGGTTAATTGAAAACTACAAAGAAGGTTTTTCATAAAAACAAACACCATGTCTTTTAAAACTATATGTTTGGATATTGATTTGATAACAACATTTTTCTTATTTATTTTTTTCATTTAATTGCACTAATCTTCCTTGTCATGTTGATTAGTCAAAGCTCATACCCACCAAGCTTTAGGAGTCGCTTGGTAACAAGAATACCTTCCTTAAGAAGGTATCTTAAACGCAAAGGAGCGGGAATAGTCTAAGTGACATTTGCTGTGTCATTTGTAAAGACATTCCTAAGTGTGCTAGAGGTATGATTTTCTTTTTACTTTGCTTGATAATTAAGTATACCTAGTTAGGTATTTATATGATTATCTTTTGTGCAAATTACATGTTTTACATGAAGCTTCATTAGGAAGCCTTTTTCTCACATACGTGTTTTATTTCTCGTATAAAGTCGTGGTATATAAAACTTATGTTTTGTTTCTTTTAATCCAATAAAACAAAACACGAATTTCAAAAATTCCTCCTTCCCCATAAAAACTCCCACCGTCGACCACTTTATCAAACCCTCACCTTTTCAAATCTTCCAATTTCAAAAATTTCCTCTCATTCAAAAACTTCATCTTCCTCCTCATTCCATCTCAATCGAAACCAGGAAGATCCGTCATCAACATGGTTTACATCGCACTCGTGCTCATCGCCCTAACACTCATCGCACTTGTGTTCCCTATGATGAAGTTCACATACGGAGACATTTACTTTGTGTTGTTAATCTATATTGGGGTTATATACCCAATCCTTTGTATCATCCTTAGTATTGAAATGCAATATTATTAATCTAGTTTATCTAGGTTACTATTATGTGTTTATCATTTCTTTTGATTTATATGTTTTATATTTTTTCGTGATACATTAGAGGTCATGTATGCATGCTAAAAGAAAATGTAGGATAAAATATACTTCGTGGTATAAAAACTGTAAAACCTATGCTTTTATCAAATCTGTTTCTGTTACTACAGATCCACGGATCCCGGAAGATATACTAGCCGGATCCCTTTTGTAAAGGAACCGTGGGATCCGTATTACTGGAAAAACAGTTTTCATGCAAGATTAAAAACTACTATCTTTCTAAAAGTAATAATTCACTAGAAAATCGAAACCTTAAGTAGTTGGAGTGTTAAAAACCATTGTTAATAAATATCTAGTAAAAACGTTAGATAATCATTTGTTAATCTCAAAACATCTCTTTCCCTTAACTCATCTTCTCTATAGGTTTCGCTATGTCGCATGTATATGAGTTTGATTTTTCATTCTCTAGCGTCTATACTCCGAACATCTCTCTTGAGCCCAACACCCCTGGCAATCATGTCCGTGGGTTCAATAATCTCGAAACCCTTCGCTTCCATGAAGGACGTATTGTAGACACCTCTCTACAATTTGAAGAAGGTATCAATACCTCCTTCCGAACCATAGGATTGGAATGTCTTCTCTAAATTAACGAGAAAATATGTCCAAGGTTTGTATTGGAATTCTTTCGTCAAGTCGAACTCGTTCGTAACGAGGATCGTTCTTTATCTCTTTGGTTTTATATTAAAAACCAAAAGTTCACTTTAACCCTTGGGCATTTTGCTCACATCCTCCGAATTCCAAATCATGGACAATGTGCCTTCACCGAAGATTGGTCTCTTGATTCTCTCTTCAACTTTCGTGAAGAAAACAGCCCATATTGCTCTCACATACCCTCTCCGGAAGATTTAAATCGCATAATATGCAAACCTCGACCATATTACTCCGATCCAAACATTATCTTTACAAGGGATATCCGAGAAGAGTACAAGCCTCTTGCACTCATCCTACGTGAAAAATTTTGGAGTCTTAGGGGAAATCGAGAAATCCTTCCTGCTTGTTGTGCTCACATGTTGTATTGTTTGCTAACACAACAACCATACAATCTCGCCTATTTCTTTGCAAGGCGAATTGCAAATCTTCCAAGCTCCAAGAACAAACTCATTCCCTATGGAATGTTCTTGACGCGCCTCTATCATAATGTCATGCATTTTCATCCTCAATTTCAAAGTCCATTGTACGTACTTGTGAACAAGATGATGGAACCGCTGAACATTTCCCTCATGAAGACGTTCTTAATTCCTGAATCCGCCAACACTCATCAACCATTTGATGATCCATCTAGCGATAACGCTCAAGGAACTTAGTAGTAATTCAAATAGGATCAATTCTACTCTACTCGTGCTTTATCAATGTAATCCTATTTCTTTCATGAAATAAAACATCTTACATTTGATATCTTAGTTTTAGAACTCCTTTAACTAATCTTGGAATATAATGCATTGTCAAGATCATTGCATACCTTTAGTAAAGGTTCTGCCTAGCAGATGGACGGATCCCAAATGTTGTACTAGACGGATCCCTATCTTTGGGGAACCGTGGGATCCGGCAAACAGAAAATGCAATTGCAAGCATTATATTTCAAACATATCCTTAGAACACCTCACACTAAGTCAAACATAGTGGCTTAAGGAAAATTAAGTCCTTATTAAGATAGGTTGATCCTTCCTACTCACACACCTAGATCACACTCTAAAAAGCTTGTAGATCTACCGTTTCGCTTTTAATCCATTACTATTCTGCTCTTAAACTCACACTTCATTTTCTACTTGATCCCTCACATCTAGTCTTAGAAATCTTTCGATTGTGTCAAAATTGATCATAAATCATCCTCACCTCAAAATTGATCAAAGTTGATCAAAATCTAGTTGTTCCATCTCAAAGCTTCTAGGATATTTCCAAAACACTATCCTAAGACACAACCTGATCTCTAGGATCATTTAGCTTCAATTGACACTCTCATATTTAGTGTCATCCTTGCTCATTCATTGGTACTCATGAAAGTTCCAAATACTTCCATAAAAGACAATCATTAGCTACAACACTCACCACCTTCAAGTACCTAAGCACCTTTTTCATTTAAAACACTTAGGAAGACTGAAACACTCAAGATGTTATAAGTCTTAGATCTTAAAAACATCATTTCCACTCTTTCATAACTGCTGAAAGCTGGATCCCTAGGATTAGCCTAGACGGATCCCTCTGAGGAAGGAACCGTGGGATCCGGGTGACAGTTTAGGTCAAATCTTGCTAAAACAATCATTTCAGCTCATCTTCCTAACTCAAACACTCCATCTCATCTTAAATGAGTTCCTAGATAAGTGTAAACTCTGAAGTTGACTCTTGTGCATGTTAATCATCACATTCCAATGAATCCTAGTGGCTTAAGGCTTAAATGCACTTGACAAATCTCTTGGTTTATAAACCACTTTGTTAGGACCTCCATAGTCATCACTCTCATCCTAACTTTCAGCTCTTGTAACCTCTTAAAATCATCTCATCATGGGGAAAACCCCAAGTAGTAACTTATCCACCAAAGAACCACCCATGAAAAAGGCTCGTGTTATACACGAAATCTCTTCAACCGAATCATCTCCGATCAAGCCAACAAATGATATTATCCTTCATCATTCAATCAAACCAATTCCTAAAAGGATAGTACCCACAAAACTACCAATGCCAAACACCACCATACCTCCTAGCCCAAACAATATTATCTCCACCAAACCATCACCATTGGTTCCTAGAGCTATTTCATTTACATCACCACACCTCTACCATTTAGAGGACTTGCCTCCTAGGCCGTCTCATCCACTTCCGCCAACAACATTCTCCTCATTAGGAGGAATAATGGTTCAAAATCAAGGTGTTGAGTCAACACTTGCTCCGGCTTCCTTTTCGCCGTTTCCATCATATAATCCCATTTGGATTATGAGAAATCATCAAAGTCAACCACCCGACCATATGGAAGTTGACACTTCTCTACCACCACCATCATTCTTGGTTGAGACATTCTCAAATGCACCTCCACCAATCCCTCCATCGTTTGAAGCTCCACAAGCCGCTTCACTTGATCCTTTGCATCAAGCCATTTCATTTATTCCACCACCACTACCTAGCCATGACAAAGATTGCTATCATTGTCAACATATTGAAAGTTTGATACATGAAGTACGAGAAGGCCAACGTTTCATGTTCTATCATCTCCTTGAACGTTTCGACGAGATCAAACCTAAACAAAACTTGAGCTAGAAGAATTTTAGTGGTGTCCTAGCATCAAGCGTTAGTTGGTCTAGAAATTCCTAGTCATGTACTGTCTATTTTCTTATTTTTAGAGTCATGTATATCATAACTCTTGTTTTATTAAATAGAATTACATGCTACTTGTTATTTTGTTGAGCATATGATTACTTTGTATTCATATCTCATTTATGTGATAACATAACTTGTTTTATCACCTTTGCTGATTTTATTTATCAGCCAAACGGATCCCTCAGAATTGCCTAGACGGATCCCTACTAGGAGGGAACTGTGGGATCCGTGAGACAGGAAACTTTTTTCCCTACTAACTTGGACTACATTTGCAGGAAATTGTGAATTATACTTGCATTCTAATCTTTGTTTTGTAGTTATTCAATTTACACATGAAGACTTTGACATCCTAAAGCTAGGGGGAGCTTTATGTCAAAGCAATACATTGCAAATTACTTGCAATCTTAGATTTATATTTCATGACTTCCCGTTGCAAAATTGCAATCACTTAGGGGGAGAACACCAGTTACATAGACATAATCTTTTGCAAAAGTTAAATGCAAATGAACTAGATTAGAATTATTTTCTTGAAGCCCTTACTTAGGGATGGACTCGTCAAGGGGGAGTAACGACGAGATCCTTTCTCGTTACTTGCTCTTTATTTTTTATTTCTTTCACATGTTTTTCTTAAAAACGATGTGTTGCTTTCTTTCAAACACTTTTTGTTTCAACAAAAAGGGGGAGAAGAAAGTAAAAACTACAAATTCAAACTTTTACGAATTTTAGCTTTTCCTTAAAATAATTTTATGTTTTGTCATCAACAAAAAGGGGGAGATTGTTAATACAAATAAGCCGTAAAAACGTTTATTTATATTTTACGATCTTCTAATGTTTTGTCGATAACAAACGTAAAATCATATTAACGAAACAAATAAAATACGTAAATGGTTTGAACTAATAGTTTCTAACATATTCACATTTTCACATAAAACACTAAAACAAGTATAAGTGATTTTATGATTTAATTACTACATATGTACAACAACTAGTGTTTACATATTTGGATAAAATATACACATAACTAGTATGTATTATATTGGGTAATATAAATGGGTAGAAACTTAAGTATCACAACCCATTGGGCAAATACATTGAATGTAGTTGGGTACAACCCAAAGCCCATAACCCATGGATCTTGACCCATAACCCTTTGCATGACATCATGCTTATATCATACATGGATAATATTCATAACCCATGGATCAACCCATACCCAAGTGACTAAGTGCATTGCACTTAAAGATACATTGTATCTAGCCAAAGATCCATGGTTCAACCCATGACCCATGACCCATAACCAAAATACCCATGGGCAAAGAGGAGCGTTCCACGGATCCCTAGCTTAACGCTGGACGGATCCCTTGTGGAAGGGATCCGTGGGATCCGGGGAAACAGTAGGATTTTTCCTCTATAAATAGTGAGCCATTTCTTCATTATATCTCACCCCTCTCTAACATACTTTCTCCCCTGAGTTATATCTCACTAACCTTAGATCCAAGAGATCTATGTTTGTAGTTTTGTTTTTGTGTGATCTTTTAGGTTCCTCTTAAAGGCAAGATCACCACCTTTGAAGTCGAGCAAGCTCAAGTCCATGAGTTGCCAAGCTTCCTCATCATCAAGGCTACTGAAGTCCTCTTGTTGATGATCTCTTTCTTTCTTCAAAGAAGTGTAGTGTTGAAGACATTAGTGAAAGATGTCTCAAGTGTCAAGACGAAGATATTAGTGAAGGGTATCTATCGTCTATAGGATAAGCACTTGTGGTAGGTGCTTAGAAATCAAGACAAAGAAGCATTAGTGAAAGGTTCTTAGAAGTCAAGACAAAGAAGCATTAGTGAAAGGTGCTTAGAAGTGAAAACACAAGACATTAGTGAAAGGTGTCTTGTAGATCTAGTCAAAGGCATTAGTGAAAGGTGCCTTAGATGTACATTCGATATGGTGTGTTTCGATGTACAAGATAGACTAGTATTAGATCCAAGGATATTGATATCCTTGATGATGTTGTAAAGGAGTAGATCTCCTTTGGGATTAGTCGTTGGTGTAGTGTGGTAGTAGTTCCTCCATTGCAATGGAACTAGGTGCTTAGCCTAGTACCTAATAAAGGGTAGGCGACGTTGTGAAGGTGTGGTTCACCTTGGTGTGAAAGAACTAGGTACTTAGCCTAGTACCTTATAAAGGGTAGGCGACGTTGTATAGGTTTGGTTCACATTGGAGTGAAAGAACCCGGTGGTTAGCCTAGCACCGGAAAAAGGGTAGGCGACGTTGTGAAGGCTTCTCCGCCATAAGGAGATTGGTGTAGTGTTTACGAACTCTCGAGTAGGTGACTCAGGAAGTGGAGTAGGGCAAGGAAAGTGTCCTTGTAGCCGAACCACTATAAATACTCGTGTTGTGGTTTTGTGCTTCTTACTCTTATCTTTTCATTACATATCTTTATATGCTTGTTTATCAACATCCAACATACACAACCAAATAGATTGACATAAGTCGATCTAAATAGTTTAAAAGGAAGTTTTAATTGGTAAAACTATTCAACCCCCCCCCTTCTAGTTTTCCACACATGTCTTGCATTGAGATTGTGTACAGACTAGAATTGCGAGAGCCAGACATAAGATCGTTTCCTTGTAGATCACGAACGAAACAAGTTTTCTCCCGAAAACCAACTTCCAAATCTCCATCACAGAATTGACCAACAGAAAACAGATTGTGACCGAGACCTTCTACATAATAAACCCTGCTAATTTCGATGTTTCCATTGATGTAATCTCCGTAGCCCATGATAGCTGCGAAGTGATCATTCCCGAATCTGACAGTGCCAATGAACTTTGCAATAAAGTTTGATAACAGTTTGAGATTGCATGTCATGTGTCGGGAACATCCGCTATCAACAATCCAAAGGATGATCTGTATCACCTGCATTACACACAGACGACACAGATGGAATAGAAGTAGATGTGGAACCCGAAGAGTTAGAGGGTTCTGAGACAGTTATAGTAGAACTACACACATTAATGATTTTAGGCATCCATTTAAATCCAAGTGTATTATGTATCCATTTCTGCCATCTCCAACTAGTATTTGCTTTAGTCTTAGTGAATGCACTAGGTGGTACTACATTCCTTGGAGGTGATACTGGAACTACAGGGACATCAATGCGTTTCTTAGAATCTAAAGAGGGTGGTTTACCAAGCACAAACTTAGAAGCATTAGTGGGCCTAGAGGTATTCCGCTTCTTAGGATTCCGTAAACGAGACAAGATAGCTATAGCAACACATTTATCATGACAATCAGAAAGCATACTTTTACGACAAATAACACAAGAAACTTCAGACTGAATATCAAAAGTACTTAAAGGTTCAGCATTCGTTACATCACTTTTTCTATTACATTTGTCAGACGCAATATCTAAAGTGGGTGCAACTTGAGTCTTATTCAAAGTCCTAGGGTGTTCTTCTACTTCAGCATTCTTTATTGTTCTTTTCTTAGGTCGCAACTTCCTGTTCTTCCTTGTATTGCTCCTAGGCTGTGAAGTGCGGACGTTGGGAAAAGAGGCAACTATTCTTGTTTCAGTAGAGGGAAGCATATTAGTATCTTGTGGTTTGTCAGTAGGCATTCGAGGGTCACTTTTTCTAAGTGTTACAGGTGCAAGTTTCTTAATGTTGCTAATCTGAACTTGTTCATAATTTCCTAACTTTTCCTTTAACTCAATGATAGTGTGCAACAAATCCTGATTTTCAGAACGAAGATTTCCAGAAAAATTCAGGACTTCTTTAGTGTGTGCAAGATAATGATCAAGTTCGTTTGATGCTTCATCACGAGTCTGTTTGAGTAAATCAAATATGACACCATATTCCTTTTTAACTTTTGCAAGTTCTTGTTCATATTTTGAGATTTGACATTTCAAAGACGCGTTTTGATCAACAAGTTGCTCAAATTTTGGATTAAAAGTTTTGGAATGCAACTTTTAGCACATATGAGAGAGCAGCCTGTACATTTTCATCAAATCGATCATCATTTATCAAATTTCATTATTAAATCACAAATTCTCCCCCGATCAAAAATATCAATTCCTTTGAGATTTTGGATCCCAAGTGATTTAATAAGGTTTAGTAAACATGGGAGAATATGTGGCCATGTTTAAATACTCATCATGTTTATGGATAAATCCTCCTCCTCAACATGTGCTTTGTGTATTTGAAATCGTTTGGCACATGGAGGCAGGAGTGCCGTCAAAGGACTAAAACCAATTCCATTAAAACATATTTGAGATTTAAATCATGATCTCTCCCCTGATCAAAAATATCAAACCATTTGAGATTTGTGATCCCATCTGATTTAAATCATTTAGAAAAGTTTGGGGAAAGACGTGGCAAGATTCAATTTTGAAAGATGACAGATAAGGATCATTTTAAGACATTAAAGATTGTTAGTGTCAGGTATGATTGTTTTTAAGAGATCTTTTAAGTAAAACAAAACCATTTCACAATCAAACAAGAACAGAAAAAATTTCATTTTGAAAGACCTTGATTCAAAAGAAAAATCATACCATAAAATAACATTAAATCTTTAGATCACCACATTTTAACGTACAAACGGACTTTTATGAAGAAATATTGTTTGAAAATCATTTATTTTAAATCACTCTCCCCCTAAATTGAGGATAGTAGTCGATGATTGAGTGACTTATGTTTTAAAATGAAGTCCGATGATTTTCAAAATTAAGTCCAATTAATTTTCAAACATAATATTTTTCCATTTTTCAAAACAATATTATTTAAAAAATTGGTTAAAAAATGGTATCATCACAATTATCCTGCACAACGATACGTTAGGCGGTTGAGCTGCTTCTGTTGATGTTGTTGCTGTAGGGCTTGGAAGAAAAACCGTCTGCAGATGCAGTGAGACTTCTTACGTTGCATTTTAATGCCAACTTAGGTCAAATTTAAGCTCCGTTTCTTCAATCACTTAGAAGAAAACCATCTGCTGATGCAGTGAGACCTTTTACGTTGCATTTATGCCAACTCTCCATTGAAGTCAGATTAAGCTCCGTTTCTTCATTTGTCGACCCAAGATATAGTTACCCTTTCCTTTCGGCATCCAATCATCATATTATGTGGGATCCGGATCGGGAACATTCTTATACCAAAATACCTGCATACGTTAGTGAACACACATACAGATATATGGTGGTCGACATCACCCAAACAGCAATCGACTAATTCAAGTCAATTCAACATATCAATCAGTTCATATAAGGTATGGGAATAATGTGTTCATCAAACTATAATCATCTAATCCTAACAATCACATCCTAGAAACCTAGTCCTTCAACATAGGCAATTATATATTTTAATTAAGCACAAAGGATAATTAGATAAGTCCGATAGATGATATAAATTTGAAAAACATTCTCCCCCTCAATCAATGACTCATTTCATAAAAAGTTTTAAAAGCGCTGAAGTCATTGATTGAGTTTGCAAATTTTATGAAAACTCTGAAACTGATTGTTTTTAAAGCAACTCATTTACCACCATTTTATTAAAACAAATATTTTTCTGAAGAATTTTTGAAGGAAAAATTTTGAGTAGGAACAGCAGTCCTTCGACATACTTTCCTCATTTTGTTTTAGGATAAGTGCACGAAATATTTTGAAAGTAGGTTTAGCGCAACACTTTCCTTTCTTGAAGAGCTGGTTACTATCAGAAATGATAGCAAACCATGGTTTTAAGCACGGGTTACAGTCTGAAGTAACTGCAAGCCATTGATTTGAGACATGTTTAGAAAAGAATATTTACACCTCCTGCTCGAACTTCATCTATGGTCCCCGTGCCATTATTGAATGACATTTCTAAGACCGTAGATGTTATCGATACCAGAAGACATGTCAAGAGAAAACAATATTTTTGGAATTTTCAAATTTTCTGATTTTTATGGGTTTTGAAGGTTTTATATTTTTCTATTTTCTTTTTGTTGGTTTTATATTTTTGTATTTTGTTTTTGATAAATATTTACGGATAGAATAGATGATATAGTTTAAGAAGATGATGATACGAGTTCCGAGATAAGGATATCGAGCAGCCCCGTTGTAGAAAATAGAAGTCATCATCCCTAAAACTTTCACCACCAAAGCTTTCGAGGCTCCTGAATAGTGAGAAATTGAACCATCTGAAAGTGAGACTCTGGCAGCTTCCCCCCAAACCGAAAATCCTTTAGATGAGCAGATTCGAAGCTCTATTTCAA
This sequence comes from Chrysanthemum seticuspe, assembly GCA_019973895.1. Classification (NCBI taxonomy): domain Eukaryota; kingdom Viridiplantae; phylum Streptophyta; class Magnoliopsida; order Asterales; family Asteraceae; genus Chrysanthemum; species Chrysanthemum seticuspe. Next base: position 264,405,242 of record BPTQ01000001.1, read on the forward strand.
GCTTGCCTTAGCCAGGTGCACAGAAAAGCACACCATTGTCATAAATCCCGCTGCTCCTTTTAAGACCGATAATCGAGATTCTCCATTCGGGGTTATATCATCCAATAAAAGAACAGCAATGTTTCATCCCATACTTAAATAATCTTCTCAAATTCCTTTTTCACTGAAGTCTGAAGCGATCCATTCCAAAAGGTGTCAAGAGAACAATTCCCCCAAGTAGTTGAATTGATGCAGTCAGTCTCTTTGTATAATGCTCAAGAACTCTCCCAAATACACATCATGAGGGTAATGAAGAACACCTCCCCTATGTTCACATCTTTCGTCCCTGATGAAAGTGTATGAAGCTCAAGAATCCGAAGTACACCAATATCCAAGAACTCTCCCGAATACACATCAAGAGGGTAATGTAGAACACCTCCCCTATGTTCACATCTTTTGTCCCTGATGAATGTGTATGAAGCTCAAGAATCCGAAGTACACACATTCCTAACGAGAGAATAACTGATAACACCTCCCTCATGTTACACATTTATCTCCCCTGAATATGCCATACTTGTGTACCTCTTTTATCTTCAGAAACTTTCTCTAACATCTCTTCCCCCACATAGTTGGAATAACTAAACGCCATGAGTCAAACCTCGAGTTTCTCTGCGGTCATGACAATTGTCTTCCCGGGATATCTTCAATAACTTAGAAGTATTAAGTTCATCAAATTTTACTCGCGTTTAGATGCGTGTCTCCTTCCCCCTTGTTGGTTTTGATACTTCAGAATCAGCAACTCTATGTAAGCTCGTATACATGAAATCTTTTGAGAAGAACACTTGTAATCTTGTAGGAATCAACTTGCTGAAGTAGAATGTGAGCAACTCTAATTGGGGATTAAATTCGACATTTCACTCTCCCCCAATTAGTGCTCTCCCCTAAACCGACAATCTGTTTGATAAATGCTCAGATTAAGAATAAGTCTTTAGATAATTAAAAGCAACTCGTCTTTAGTCTTCTAACATGTAGAGAGAATGTAGAACCGACTGTAGACTCGACCTTCTTCAAGATTGTCCGGTTGGGGAATAGAAAGTCAACATCTTCAACTCACCAAATGCATTCCCGTTAACTTATATGTATCAAATAACCTTAACTCAAATCTCTCCCAATCAAACAAGAACAGAAAGATGTTCATTAAGAAAATCAGCCCAGCAACTAGAAGCACTTTGTCATTAATCAAATCAGCCCGTGTGAAGATGTCAACCAACGGCTCTTAGAAGAAAACATCATGTGAAGAAGACACGATAAGAAGAAGCTCGGTTCTTACATGAGTTTGGAGCCGTTTGACCATTTATTCTAAGAAATCAATCAACCATGCAGTAAATTCACACTTTTTCTCCCCCTCAAGAATTGCATACGGAGATGCCATTCTTGATTAAACAAGTGAACATCATCCAAATGTAGTCTATTCACACTTCTCCCCCACAAAATTAGCACAGGATGTCGCCATCGTCATTATAGTTGAGAAAGTGGAATCAGAAAACAATCAACAGTAGCCCGGTTCACTTGATGACTGAAGCGCATGGAAAAAGCATGAAGCATGTTGATGAGAATGGTCATAATTGAGAAGATTTCTCTTCTTCAGAAGATAAAGCGCACTGACACGTACACTTTTCTTTTCTTTAGAGAACGAGGCTTGAACTGTTGTGTTCAAACGTCATAAGAAGATTTCTCTTCTTTTGAAGATAAAGCACACTGAAACGTACACTTTTCTTTTCTTTAGAGTACGAGGCATGAACTGAAGTTTTCATACGTCATAATCTCTCTCTTTTCAACTCTCTTAGAAAAACATGTAATCATCCCCATTATCATTCTGTAGGCTCTTTTCGTGACAACTGATGGAGAAAACCCAATATGATGAATTTGACTCTGAAGTAAACTACCCCGAACTCGTGACTTAAACTTGCACATATGAAACAAAGAGCGGTGCCGATTTCCATTAGCTTCTCTAAGTACTCTCTATGTACTCTATACTCTTCAACCAACCAACCAACAAGTATAAGACGTACATTACCTCTTGAAAATTCACAATTGAATGTGACACTGAGCACTACAACGTAACTCCTTAAAGTGATAGTTATTTTGTGGTGATTAGAGCCCAATTCCCCCAATTGGTAAAAGAAGAGGTAAAAGTCACCCAACAATAACTAGACTTCCAAGTCTTCATTTTTGATAATAAGCTCGAACAAGGATCATGAAGAATCTTCATCCAACCATCCCCGATACCTTCAGATGCTAAGTACACTTGCCCGTGATATTTCACTTCAACCTCAAATAAATAATACTGAATTAACTCCGTTGTCACATCTTCTTGGTTAAAAGCTCAAATCTAGCCTTCTTTGACGTTTTAAGTGAACTCTGATAATGGTTTCATCCCGACCATGGTTTAATGAGCATAACCCCGTAAAACTATGAAGTAACCAAACCGCCATGACGAATATCCAAACACACATCCAATTCATGAAGTACACCCTTTTATCCCTTCTTTGATGCAGAAACCGTAGCACCAGCATCAGATAAGATCCAGAATTACACTTTCCTTTCTCCAGGATGGTTCTATCATTGCGGGATTTTACAATTCCATGGTTTAAACCGAGAAATAGATTCTTTTGCGGGATTTTACAAAACCAAGAATAAACCGTAAGATAGATCCTGAAATACACTTTACTATTACTAGGATGTTTCCATTGTCACGGGATTTTAAAAGTCTATGATTTAAACCGAGAAATAGGTTCTTTTGCGGGATTTTACAAAATCAAGACAAAACCGTAAACAATGTCAGCTTGAATGAGTTATGACAACTTTGGTTTCAGTGAATATCTGTTTTAGGGGAACATGCAGCGGTTCATCAACTGTTCATAATCCAACATCAGCAAAATCATCAATCATCCAATCAACACCTTGGAAAACACATCATTTCACACATTCTGTCGGCCACTGCAGTGACAACATGGTGAAGTAAACCCGATATGCCAAACTTGATCATGAAGTAAAATTCCCCAGATTTGTTACTTAAACTTGTACTAATCTTTGTGAAGAAGAAACGGTGTACCCAATGTACAAAACCTCTTGACGTATCCTCAGCTGCGTGAGACACCGAAGTGATAGTTATGTTGTGGGTTAAAAGAGAAAGAATCACAACCGTAACTAAATAGTCAAGTCTTTATCACACTCTGTAAATGCCCAAACAAGTCATCTTCGCGGAAGGGTAGAAAGAAAGAAGATGAAATAAGTAAACGCGCCCGGAAAATCTCACTTCAAATCCAATTAAGAAATATTGTGTAAACAATCCCGTAGTCAACCTTGATCACATATCAATTCAAGCAGTGATAAGATATATTACGTGAAAATGCATAATCCAAAGTATCAACCCGTGTAGCCCAACAACTTACATCATCAACATGCATCAATTCATTTGAATAATCAAAGCTCATCATTAAGTCTCATTATCACAAGTCTCATCATCAAAGCTCTTTAACGAATCTCATAAAACCCAAATCACATAAACCTCTTATCATCAAGTCTCATATTAGTCAAATTACATAAGAGCAATTCAGTATATAGAAGCCCATCTGTTCAACATCATATGGTCCAAACAAAAATTCCGCTCGAGAAATATCAATTCAAGCCCATATCCGAACAGAATTGCTAAGAATATGACACGACCCCAAGTCCAATTAAAACATTTGAATTGTCACTTAAATACAAAATCAATAATGTCGGATAAGGACCTTGAGCCTATTAAAGATCATTTACTACTTGAAGTCGTGAATAATTATCTCCCGTGAAAATATACCATATCAAAAAAAATACCACTCATTGAATTATATCATGAGATCTCTCAGCCATTCCAATTACACGCAGCCCATTCATTGAATAGATAATCTCATTACAGACCAACACAAAAATTCGTCCATGCCAACCCTAGAAATCAGCCCACGAGAGTTACCACTCACATATCCGATCCAAATCATTTCGAAAATAATTCACATATCCCACGAGAGTTACCACGAGAGTTAGACAGCAAATGAGGCCCAAATGAGAATGATACAAGACATCCAATGCTCGGTCCATAAAGATATCACAAGATCTGGGCCCATTTATAAGGTAATACCACCGGACCTGTTAACTCTCAATCCCTAAAGTCTCAGGATATAAAACACTCACAAACTTCACACTACCCCTAATATCACTCTTCAAACCCTAATCCTATTTCAAAAACTCTGTCCGCCCCCATCTTATATCAAACCCTAAATCTCTAAACAAACGCAGCCACCATCAAACATACGCCTCATACCATCTTTTAACAACATAGAACATTAAGACCTCGCCACAGGGTTGGCCAGAGGATGTCTTAAATCGCCACAGGGATGGTCTATAGAGATGGCAACGAGATCCAATACAGGTAGGTTAATTTTAATTTGTGTCCTTTGTTTCCATGAATCCCACGAACGAGAGGAAGGAGACAACAGATTGAGTTGTTGTACTCTTTTCATATGATGTTCGAAAATAAAAATCAACCAGTAGAATCTGTGAAGCACATGAATCATGTAGAGGGCCTTTTCAATGGTCTTGATTTAACATATCACCATACATGAATGATTTCTGAGATTTATTGACTTTGTTTTCCTTTTCTCTTGTATATGATCAGTGATGTTATATCATTCCTTTTTGTTTAAAAGACCTAGAGTCTTGATATGCAAAATAGATAAAAGAAAGGAGTAGAACTGAGATCATGTTGTTGTTGATCATGTACATGTATATGAGACTGAGATAGTGTAAGTTTCAGGTTGTTGTTGTGAATAGATTGTTGAAGTTTGTGTTTGTGAAGGTTAAGATTCGATATTTTCTTGATGAAATTGTATTCTTGAGTGTATTTGAATCTTGAGTCTTGTTGTTGGTTTTTTTTTATGAGTTTGAATTGGTTTTGGTCGTAGTAAATGAGTTGGTCATTGGTGTTGGTCAGTGGTTAAACTCTTCTTCATCTCATCACATAAGTCGCTAGACTCAATAGTCAAAGCGGATTAGTCAAGTCGCTACTATTTCTGTCACAAGTCGCTAGTCTTAAAACAGTAGAGACAAGTCGCTAGCAAATTTAACCAAGTCGCTATAACAGCTACAAGGCACAACTCGCTACGACTTGTAAATACAAGTCGCTAGGTAGATTTCATATACAACTCGCCACACCAAGTCGCTACATAAAAAGTACAATGTATTTGGACATTTTTTGACAAGTCGCTAAGCAATGTACCAAGTCGCTACTGTTAAAACAATGAATCCGGACAACTGGTTCAGGCAACTCGCTAGCATGAATATCAAACTGTTACCCAGAATATATCCAGATTATATCCAAAGTTACCCAGAATACATCCAAAAGATACATCTTTTAACCCATTTTTGACCATAGAAATAGTGATAAGTCATAGCAAAATAGATGTAATAACTGACTTGGATAGAAAAAGATGAAACAAGACAGATAAAGACTAAGATTGGACCAAGACACAAAATGACCAAACATATACATGTCAAAACAGTTTTACCATAATACTAAAAAAACGTTTTCCAACAAAAAATTAGTACAAAACAGCCACGAACACGATACAAACCGCAATAAATCATCAAAAAACAAAAAAACCTTGGGTCTGATACCAATTGTAGGATCGATATATTTATTGTGTTGATGATTCGGGTGGTCTTGGATGATCAAAATACATGTTTGCCATTAGAGAGAGAAGTAGAGAGTTGGGTGTTTTCTTGCTAGAGACTTGGTATACAAAAGTATGGAATGTTAGATTGAAAGCACCACCCCTTCCATGGATGGAAGGGGTATTTATACTTACAGATACAACGACCTCCTATCGGCCTGTGGATCAAGTATACAGTGGGTAAAGACCCGTCCTTCCTCCACGGTGTTGCACTAAACTAAACTACGCTACAAACTAACTAATAAACTGCTAAATAACGTAACTAATAACAAGTCTACGAGCTAACTTATGCTAGATAATATTTGGGGTGACCGACTCTTCACTTATGGAATTTCTAATTCCTAACAAGGAGGTAAATTCTAAATTTGAGAATACCCGATATGGTTATTTCCTTGGTAAACGTATTGCTTTTCCGGTTGTTGATTATTATGTTCTTAATACTTGGGCCAAGTATGGTATTCAAAAGGTTATGATGAATGCGAAGGGTTTCTTTTTCTTTAAGTTTTCCACTCGTAAAGGAGTTGATGATGTGCTTGAAAACGGACCGTGGATGATTAGGAATGTGCCAATTATTCTTAAAACGTGGACTTAGAATACTAATCTGCTTAAAGAGGATTTGACTAATATTCTGATATGGGTTAAATTCCATGATGTGCCCCTTGCTATGTTTTCTGATGATGGTCTCAGCCTCCTAGCTACATTGATTGGTATGCCAAAAATGTTAGATTCTTACACGAGTCAAATGTGCTTGGAATCATGGGGTCACAGTAGTTTTGCTAGGTGCTTGATTGAAGTTAAGGCAGATCAGGTTCTTAGGGAGAGCATCATTGTTGAGATTCCATTACTTGATGGGAATGGATCTACTATTGAGAAGATTCAGGTTGAATATGAATGGAAACCGCCTCGGTGTGATACGTGTAAATTGTTTGGTCATACGCTGATTGATTGTCCTAAATCTGTTCCACTTCCTACTCAGCCTAAACAGACTGTTAATGATGGTTATCAAACTGTCACTAACAAGAATAAGGGTAGGAATGGTGGTCCAAATATTCCAGGTAAGGGAGGCTATACTAAAGTGGGTCCTAAATTTAGGTATCAACCTAAAACGCCTCCGCTGGAACCCAAGAACGTGGATAATGCAAAGAAGAAAGCCACTGAGGCTAGTACGAGTGGGACGAAGATTGCTACATCTAATCCTTTTGCTGCACTAAATACGATCGATTCTGATGATTGTGGCAATCCTACTGATGTGGAGGATTCTGGTAATACAATGGAAGCAATGGAGGTTGAGTCTCTCAAGACAGGTAATGTATCACAAGATCCGCTTGTGAGTGAGTCAATGGAAGCTAATGAGGTTGATACTACCCCTATTGTTGAGAAAATTGGGGAGTTTGAAAGGCTTCTTATTGATGGGAAAGCTACTCTTGTTGATGATAATGGTAATCCTATTAAAAAGGTTAATTATCAAGGTTATAATAAGGATTTCCCGTCTACTTCTTTTATTAAGAGGGTTAACCCATTCACTAAGGTGGGAGAGATTGTGGATTGTGATAGTGATGAAGAGGAGGTTGTGAACACCTTTGATGAGTCGAGTAATCTATTTGGTGGTGTTCATGATCGTGAAGATTATTATGATGATTATGATTATGATAACTATGCGGATCAGGTTTACGATCTTCCAGAAAATTTGGACGCCTATTATGACACGTATGGTATCAAGCTCTAAGGCCTTGGTAGGAAGTAATTTTATCTCTATAGGAGTCTAATGTTACCTTGTGAGTAGTGGTTTATTTTCTTATATAGAGATTAGGAAGTATCTTGTTATGTAAGCTTTTCGCCTATGTAACGGGCTGAGATGCGGGATTCACCCATATCCTTTGTACTTAAACAATTTTTGGAGGCATATATTTACCGGGTCTTTGACCTTTTACCCAAAAAAAAAACTAATAACAAATAAATTAAAAGTCGTAGCATCTACGGCGTAACAAAGAACAAAGGGTTACACCGTAGAGAAACCAGATCACATTTTCTTGATTCAAGTCCTTTTGTCATGATCTAATCGCTCCATATACATCTCAGTTAAATCCTTAATTTTGTCCTCGTCACTTTGTTTTTTATTTTTCAGGTACTCAAATTTCTTAGAGTCAGGAAACATGTTTTTCATTCCAAAACTTTGATAGGTGGTGCAACTTTATCTCAAAATAAGGCTACCCCCAATAATGCCGCAACCGACTGGGTTGGAGAAGGTTGCAGTGGGTTGGCTTGTTGTGGAGATGAGGGTTGGAGGAGGTCGAAGGGGATGTGGGTTGAGGTCCCAACTGGGACAATCGGTTGAGTGTTTGTTTTGTGTGTGTTTTGTGTGTTTTTTAATTATTTAAAAGTTTTTTTTTTGTGGGGTATGTTACCTTAATGTGTCTAAAAGGTCATGGCTAACTGCTTGACTTATAAAAGAAGATATTATCTTCCTAACGAGATATATCTGGAATGGTTCGTTCTTGTCAAGTCCATAAAAGATATAAGTAGGAATGATCACAAATTAAAATTGTATAAGATGAAGCACGAAGCAACAAGGAAAGATGTGAAACGAACTTTTGGTGTCTTAAGAAAACGTGGAACATACTTAAACAGCCAGCTAGAGGGATGATGACACGTAAATAGTGTACACATGCGTCATATTACATAACTTAGATTATTAGTTTAAGTTGTTAACTATTATTGTAATGTTTTAATTTATTTAAATTATTATTTAATGTGTTTTATTAGTAATGAATTTTAATTTTGTTGTTAAAAAAGTTGTTAAAAAAAGAAAAAATAAATAGATTTCAGTCACTTTATTGTGACCAAAAGGTTGTCCATAGAATTGCAAGAGAGAAAGCTGATATGATAGAAAAAAATAAGATTTGCTGAAAGTTGTTGTTGGGGGTAACATCTAATGTATTAACTTAAATAGATGTTAAACTTTTTTGATAGTTTGACGGGTTCTAAAAATTAAATTATTTATCTTTATTTAAAGAAAATGATGAATTATTTGGTTGTTAACAATCCTTATAAGTACCATTAAATTTGACAACAATTTAATAAACTTGAATATATTTACTTTAAAACATGACTAGTTTTATTTATTTTTTTAAAAAGTAATAATAAAAAAAATGCACATCGGCATCACAAAGATAAATATATTCAAGTTTATATTTACTTTAAAACTGATGTTATGGTCCAAAGGTACTGAGATGACATCATTTTTCTATGTCACTACACTGGCGCCTTAAACATGGTAAAAACCAAACTTGTGACAAAGTACCCTCACCATTCTTTAATTGATAAAAAAACATATGTCCTTTAAGATTTATTTAACTTTTCAATTGATCAAACATGCTTATTTCAAACCAAAAAAATAAATAAATAAATAAATAAAAACGTCAAAATTTGTTTAAATCTTTTACAAATTAGTTTAAAAAAGCCTTTTCGTTATATAATTTTGGACACAAATTACCTCCTTTACGTATTAACTTACTAAAAGCTTTGGGTACAATAACGCCCCAACAGCGTTGGGGCTGCGATACCATACCAGCAGCACCGGCATTGGGGCAAAGTTAAGCCATATGTTGCCACAATAACTCAAAATGAAACGCACGTTTAGACAAAAAAAAATTACACGAACCACCCCTGGGTAATGGCTATTATCAAACAGGAAGGAAAAAGAATTCACAACACACCCCTCATTTTGAATGCAACAGGTAGTTTAAAAAATATTAATAATAATAATAATTAAATGAAAAAAAAGAAAAAAAAATGTCGGGAAATAAAAAAGAGTTTTTTGAACCTACTCTGTTTTCAAAATCCGAACGCGGGATCTACTTAAGACCCGAACTCAAATGCGTCTTCTTCCGGTATCCCTAACCCACTTGGCTTCACACCCGAGCAACTTTAACAACAATAACAACAAATGTATTTTACGTGGCAATACGCCAATTTCCCAAATTTTCAACAAAACCCATCACAATTCTCGAACAACAAACCCAACTGCAAACCTAATCCTCACAATTTCAAATCGACCTCGAAGCTACGTCTCCCCAAAAGCCCATTAGTCGAGGTAAACGTATGTCAAAAAAATCCAAAGAATCCAAAGAACCCCGAGCCCTATGATGAAAGAAATCTCTACTTGACCGGGACTAAATTACGCTGGTCACCGGCCGTGGAAGTACTACTGGCCTCGTGTTGGGTGGTCGTTTCCGATGATCCAAATGTCAGAGTTTCACAAAAAGTGCATCACGTTTTGGTATCGGGTTATGAACGAGTTCAATTAGAAAAAAATTCAACCACGCAACAAGGGTATGATAGCAAGCAAGTGGCATATGTTGAATGGAAATTGCCAAAAACTCAATGTGGTTTTCAAACGTGCTAAAAGTTTGTCAAAAAGTGGCGAAAATGAAATGAATAATATGAGACGGGCTACAAATATGTTTCATGACGAGCATAAAGGTGTTTCGTTTGCTCAAGAGGAAGCGTGAGAAATCCCCGGGGAAAGCCACAAGGAACTATTCGGTGATGATGCACGACCACGTTCAGCCGGCAAATCACCCGCCGGAAAAAAACAAAAATCTGACCACGACGAGCACCGGGGGAAGTTTGTCAAGCCAAGTCATACGAACTTCGTATCAAGCGGGAAGAGGCGTATGAGACGGCTAAAGAGAAAGACCATACGATAATGCGTTTGGAAGAGTTTAAATTTCTCTGTCTTAACATGAAGGAGATGGATCCGCACGTTGCCTATTGGATCAAAATGGAAAAGAATAAAATCCAAGAAAAATATAATTTGCAAACGCCGCCCGAGTAGTTTTATTTTATTTACTTATTGTATTTTTATTTTGTAACTTTTTTATGTACTCGTAGTGATTTTCTCATTTCGTAGTTTTTTTCTTTTTTTTATGTTGTAATATCTTTTTTTATTTGTAACTTTTTTATTTCGTATTGTAATGTTTAACTTTATTAATGAAGTATTATGTTGTTTGATGAATGAAATCAATGAGCGGTTAATTTGTAAAATATATTCTTTTAAATGTGGATCTAAAAAAGGTGGTGTTATTTGGTGTTATGATAAGGGTGATTTTTTTATGTTAAATGTTTTGGTGTTAATGTGACTTGACATTGATACAACATGCATTTTTTGATGTTACGGTGTTATTAGACCTAGCGCTCTAAGGAGGTAGCAGTCATGATTCCATGCCTCCCCCATGCCTCACCACCCACCTATAATATTATGCCACCTCATTCCATGCCTCTCTCATGCCTCACTATACTTTTTTAGTGGCAACCATGATTCCATGCCTCACCTAATTTTATTTTTAATTTTTTATATTCATAATTATATTAAACAATTTAATAAAAACATAATATTTCATTAATAATTAAAAGAAAATTACATAATACTTAGAAAGAAAATGAGGAAATCACTAGTCATCGAGGTATGGTAAGTCTTGAGCCGCTACGTGCTCCGTAAGATCATATCAGAGACGGTGATGGATATATTTGTCGAGTAACTCCGGTAGTACATTCGGGTCATAAACTGGCGCGGCCGGCTGATACATTATATGAACGGGTGATATTGCCCTCCCGTCGTCTTTTAAAATCATATTGTGAAATATAACACACATATAAACGATTTTTTGAATCTTTTCGACGGACATAGCTCGGAGAGGATGACTGAGAATAATCCATTTTCCCTTAAGACGACCAAAAGCTCGTTCGACATCCTTTCTTGCAGACTCCTGTAGCTTCTTGAATCTCTTTTCCTTCGGGTCAGTTGGATACGGATATGCTTTAACAACGTTGAATACTTTTAACCATTAGGTATCTACAATGTCTAGTCCTTACACAAAAGAAATTTTAACAACGTTGAATCTCTTGGCATTGGTTTGTAAATTGGAGAATGGCGCTTGAAAAGATAGAGCATACCGTGTGCTCTAAGACTACCCTCAACTCTCACATCATTTTACTTTACACATCAGCATCATATCATTTTTCTTTCATTCACCACCATCTCACTACCCATTTTAATACTAACCTAATTAAAACGTAAACGTACAAATTTAAAAACATAAACGTACGAAATTTTAAACGTAAATGTAAGAAATTAAAAACTTTTAATCATAAATTAAAAAACATTACATAAACTTCGAATATTAAAAAATATTAATTTTTAAAACTGAAATTAAATGTTACGAGACAAGTGTTCGGCCAAATCAGCACGAAGGTTTTGATGCGCTTGTGACGATCTTTTCTACCTCATAACTTGTCGCGCTTATTCATAGAATCATATGATGTTGTCCGGTTGAAGTGCTTCCTTCGGGAACAAATCGGGAGATATCGCATGTCCTTTGTCTTTTCGAACCATATTATATAATATGGTGCATGTATACATCACATTCATTATTCTTTTTGTTTTTCATCGCTCGTGCAGGATTGGCTTGTATCGCTAATTGTTGTTCCCTTTAACTTGGCTAGAATCAACTACAAAGTTAATCTATTCAATCCTCATGACTTAGTAACATAATGAAAAATAATTTAACAAGTTAAAACGTGAAGTAAAATAGACAATAGATTTTGTAACGTTTATATTCTTATTAGAAAGTTAATCAAAGAATATATTACCCAAGTGTTTGCGGAATAACACTTGAGATTGAATGGCAGGTGTGGTGTACTCCTAACTAAACTTAAGCTAAGCTTAAGTACAACTAAAAAGAACCGACTGTGCTAACCTTAGGGACTAGTTGTATTGTTGGAGGAGTAAAAGGCATTGTGACTGTCTAAGCATTAATTGCTTAAGCTTAACCTTTTTACTCCACCTTATGGGTACTATTTATACAAGTATAAGATATAACATTTTTCCTTAAAGACAAAACTGACATAAGCTTCAGATAACAAAATACCTTATGTATTTTGTTTCTGTTACACAAATATATTCTAGTAAAAAAGAATTATGCTTTCCTTGTGACAATGTTAACACACTCTTGGTCTTTTATCCATTCAGGGTAAGTTGAGCTTTGCAAGATAATGACAATCCCTTATCCATTCAAACTTATCCCACCTTATCCCGCCTTTACTTTAGTCTTCATGTCTTCAGGCTTTACGTCTTCAGTCTTTGTAGTTGGTGAGGAGTTTGGGGATTCAGTGAGCTATTGTCATCGCTTACTGAATCCCTCATCTTTTTCTTTGCCCCATGTGTTATTTACTGAGTCTCGTCTTATTGAATGGAGAACCTTTCTATTAAGCTCGTCCTGAGCTTTTTGAAGATGACTCACTGAACGACTGTTCGTTCAGTGACTTGTTTACGTTTAAATTTATTAAACACTTACATTATTTTATCTTCAAATCCTTGTTTCAGGGAGTTTTGGAATTCACTGACCCAACAGTCTCCCCCTATTTGGATATAAACATAGCCTAAGTGTTTCTTAGTTGTGAATGAGCAAAGGTCTTCTTCTCACACTAAAGATTCTACAAAGCAACTGAAGGACACTGAATAACATAAAAGATCATTGTTCATTAAAATATATTACATGGTCCTAAAGTTACAATGATAAAATAGAAGATAGTGGTGGTGCAGCAGATGTAGTTTTAATCCAAATGGTATCCAAGGGCTTCAAGCTTTGGTTTCTTAGACTTTAGCTTCTCTTGATCAGGGTGTGTATTTATCTTGATCCTCAGGTCGTGACTGAACCTCACATTCTCTTGACTTTGAATCAGAGCGGCCATCACCAAATAGCCAACCATTGCTTCAATTCCTGCCAAGTCGATATTGCTCCATCTATGGAAGGCAGGATTGCCGAATTCATCAGTGAAGAAATGACCTCTCACAGGTTGTTTAATGGATAGGTGGTTCACAAATGTAACTCCTTCAGGGAGGGCTCTGTTATAGTCTAAGACATGAATTTTGACCTCAGGTTCTAGCTCCAAGGTCTTCCTCTTTATTCTAGAGGACTGAGAGGGGGCAGGTTGATTCACTGGGGCTGGAAGAAGAGATTGGATGCCAAGATCTTTAGGCATTTTCTTCAGTCTTTTATATCTTTTGCTCAGTGAGTCCATGAGATCTTCGACAATTGTATTTTTCTTCTTTAGGATGATGGGACCCATTTCATCCAGCTTAGTGATTCCAAAGTCAGAAAATTTAAACGGATCATGAACCTCGAAGGTTCTTTTGTTACTTCCTCTATAGATACTGAAGACAACAGGCTTGGTATTTGGATGAATCTTGATATCAGATATAGGTTCAGGCCTCTTTCTGCATGTCATTACCCATTTGTAATGATCAATCCTTTGCTTCTTGAGTTCAGCCATCCCCTTTACCCTTTTATCCCTTTTCTTTTTAATAGCTACCAGTTCAGTATTCTGAGCCCTTTTGAATTTTTCACCATCTTGTTTTCCTGCTAGTGCCTTTGGATCAAGTCCAAGCTTTTCAGCTTCTTCATTTACAACCTTGATCAATGCAGATTTTTTTATCCTTTCATCTTCAGTTGCATTTCTTGTCAATTATTCCTTTTCAAGATAAGCCTCCATTTCTTTCGAAGTCAGATGATATAATTTGCCATTGATTTTATAAGGTACCCTAATAGGTTCATAAGGGTCCAATCTGATGGTTGAGGAAGCAGGTACCAGTTTAGGTTGTTGCTCAAGCTCAGGTGTTATGAGAATGCCTTTGCCTTTGTCTTTGGGAGGAACTGATGATGATGGAGCTGCTTCAGTGATTGGACATTGGAATGATGAGATTAGAACAGCTGGAGTTGGTGGAGTATTTTCAACTTCATTGTACTCCCCCTCAGTGTGAGAAAGATTTGGTTCACTTCTAGCAGCTTTAGTGACTCTCTCCCCCTCAACTATTGTTGGGAACTCAGTGAGAGAAAGAGTTGGCGCGTGCACTAAAGTTTAGGGAGTAGCTTGACCCTTGAAGGCCTGATAAATTTTAAATACCATTGACTTGATATCCGAAGTGTCCTACTGAAGACCATTGATAGCTGACACTCTAGGCCCAAGATTCCAGGCCATAGAATTTGAAGACTTAACCCAAGCTGCCAAATGCTTTTCCAACTGACTGAGAGAGGACTTGATCTCCTCCACTGATGAACTGAGACCCTAAACATTTGAGTTGTTCAACATTTGGATGACTTTAGTGAGGCTTGATGAATTCTTGACATACGTGTCAATAGCCTCAAGAACTTTCTTGTTTAGTGCATGGTCATCTTTGACAGCTTTTTTGATGTTGTCAAGTTTGGTGTGAGCATCCTAAAAAGCCTTGAGAAACTTCTTCAAGTGATTATCCAAGGTGTGAAGAGCATTGTACATGTTTTCTCTGTGTTCACCATTATATTTGAAATTTTCAACAACAGAAGCCCTGAGGTCAGCATAACTAGCAGCAACTTCAACAGGCTAATCCCATAGTTCATCATCAATACAATCATAAAGCCTTTGAGTAGCCTTCTTTAAGAATTTGACCAGTTGTCTTTCAGTGAGAGGAAGAATATTGTCATATTTCTTCAGGGCAAGAAGAAGCTGCTGAGTCAGAGGAATCATCATCACCTTGAAAGGGTGACTCTTCAGGCTTTTTTGGAGGAGACTGGTGCTCTTATTCAGTGGATTAAACATCAGTGTTCATATCATCACCATCAGCGAAAAATTCCTCATCACTTTCTTTTTCAAGCTCTTCATCAGATAAAAGAAAAGCCTGAACATTTGCCACAGAAGTAAAACCAGAAGGGGGTATGGGTTTCGTATCAGCGGGTGATTTTTGTCCCTTTGAGCCTTTGTCCCCCAAGGACCCTTCATACACTGATGGGTATTTCCCAGTGTCATCACTAGGATCAGTGGATTTGGTGATGAATTTCGTATCAAGGGGGTTCTTTCACTCTGAGTCTTTGTAACTCAGTGTCCTCTCAAGCACTGGTGTGAGTTTCTCAGTGCTATCATCAGGGATGGTGGAAGGCGCTCCCTTACTAGCGGGTTTTTTGTTTCCCTCTTGATATTGGGGAGTAGTATTTGGGACCAAGGGGACTGACTGTGATGTATCAGTACTCTTCGTTGTCACCGAGGGTGGTGTTACTTGGCCTCTCTTGGGTGGATTTTTAGTCTGGGGTCTTTTTCGCCTTTTAGGCTATGTTCCAGAAGCCTCAGGGACTTGTGGCTTGGGTTTGGTTTTAGCCACAGTCCAAGTCTCCCTCTTTTTCTTTTCAGTAGAAGGCCTTGTAAACACTGATTCCCTAATGTTATTTACAGCACCCATATGGCCTGTCAATTTAATGGGAGTGACTAAGGATGGGAGCTTTGCAAAGTTTGAGGGACTCAAGACGGCTGGGAAAGTGCCAAAATCAAAGTCCTGAGTGTAATTGCAACCTAGTAACACTTGTAAAGCACACGAACTAAATCTAGGATATGAGACATAGTTTAGTCTAGATTTATATTGTAGTTTGGTTACGAGATCACTGTAATGATCTTTCCTATGTTGACAATGGTCCCTGTCATTAAGTAGTGTGCAATCATCAACTGAATAGAGTTAATCTGTTCAGTGGGTGAGTGATTCACGCCGAGGACATGAATCACAAAAGTGAATAAGATCTTACAAGCCATGGGAAAGGAGTTCTTTGTGACAGGGGTCTTGGTATATGTGAAAACATATACCCTTTTCGTTATCAAAACGGAACAAATAAACCAGAAACTAACCATTAATGCTTAATATCTTTGTGTTTTTTAGTTTATGCATATGCAGGTTACAGATATCATAAAACGGACAAAGAAAAGACAAAACAGAAGAAAAACGAGCATTAGAAAGAAAAGAGAGTGAAAGCTGGAGCCGGGGAAGCATTTTTCTACATTTACGGATCTTGGATCATGTTTGCTCAAGTTTACTTTAGACCCTCTACTTCACCATAGTTAAACTCTACACCCTCAACTTTATTTAAAGTACATCATAGTCCCTAAACCTAACCTACCTAATCAAATCAAACCTAACTTTCCCTTTTTGCAAGGTTAGTCCTGAACTAACCTTGTTAACTAATTACACTTAACCTACCACTAATCCGAATCCATTAACTAAAATCCTACATCTTAATCCACTAATATATTAAGCTATTACACACCCCATCCCACTAACAATCCAAAATCCACAGCCCGTATCCAATCCTTTTCCACCTCAGGTTAACAAAGTCAAACAAGAGTAAAATATTACTCTTTCCCCTTACCCGCCTATTTTTACCCGTACATCCGCTTCCCCAAATTCACTTACATAACCACCATTTTTACCCGTCCTTTAAAAGCTTCTAGAAACTGCTTACACATCCTGACACATGAGAATGACAAGCTGGCAATCTCAGCTTGTCCTATTGGTTGAAGCACATCACTTGATTGATCAAACGGCTATGATTGAATGGGATTATGATACAATGATTGAAAGGCCAAGATCAGAGCTCTAGATCATTCTCAGAAACCCTAAGAAGACCCCAAGCTCTCCTATAAATACCCCCTCACTTTCAGAGTTGAAGCATTAGAATTTTAGGTTCGTTATTATGTTAAATTGTCATTTCATTGTAATTGTCTTTTAAATTTCAGTTTATTAAGCTTTGTAATCCTCTTTTATTATTAATAAAATTTAAAGTTTGTATCAATTCTATTGTTTAAATTTACATTTATGTTTTTACTATTGCTTTTAAATGATAAAATAAAGTAGTTACAAGTTGTTTATAAGCTCTTACAGCTTATTTACAAGCTTCTATAGCTTTTTGTGAGCTTAGTTTGTCAATTTATTCAAAATTCCAAAAAAGTATAAAAAAAAAAAAAAAAAAAAAAAAAGTTCAAAAATAAGTTGTGGAAGATAAGCCAGACAAGAAAGGGCTTATAGGTCATTATCAACTTGTTTTAAACAAGCTGGAGCTTGTTGAGTAGCTCCTCGAGCATTTCAGACCCTTGTTTGGCTAGGGTGTTTGTAAGTTTCACTTATTTTTAAGAACTATAGTATTCTATTGCTTATCTATAGCTTATTAGTTGTTTTATAGTTAGATCTATTCTTATTTGTCCATTAGTTGCTTATGTGTTTGTTCATTTTGCATTTGTTCTCATTTTCATCATAAAATTCATAAAAGCTCAAAAAAAATGAGTAAAAACTATGCAAGTATCCCAAGTTCATCCAGTGTGTCTCCTCCTTGTACTTTGAAGAGCACTCCTAACATGGTTAAAGAAGGGAAAAAAGGTAGGCAATGCATTTTCTAAGGTTGGTGATCTAGTTATCTCGGATAGTGATGATGATGAAGTCCTTGATGACTTCAATGAAACTTCTAGTTTTACATCATTAGACGGTTTTAAAAGTAGTAGTGGAGTGGGCATGAGGAGCTTAATGGAGCAATAGAAAGAAGATACTCATGACCAAAATTCTTATGAGGATGATGAATTCTATGATTGTGGTCTGACCGATGCTCAATTGAAGTTTGCTAATGCTTATGATATTAGTCTACGTGGTCAGATTAGATAGGTTGTTTTTATTTTGTTTTGCATAAGTATAACATGTCATTTCATATGCTTTGTTAGGTTTTAAGCACTGTAGGCGCTTTTAGTTTGCCTTCTTTGAGTTGAGGTGTGGGATTCACACACATCCGTTGTACTTAATTGTTTTTTTAGAGTAATAAATTTTACTTGTGATAACCTTTTTACCAAAAAAAAGGTGAGCAGCACACCTTAAATAATCTTTTCTTTTCCTCACTCACACGCATGACTCAGCTCTTGGACATGGGGTCGCACGTGACCCTGTAATGGTCACTAAGAGCCTTGGGTATAATAACCTTAGGTTAAGGTTTAACCTTTGTCACGTCAGCCCCACATCAGCTTTAACATTTCACCTTAACTTAACAAAAAAACACCCGTTATCATAACATTCTCAAGGTTAAACCTTAACTCAAATATTTTCAAATTCAACCCCTAAACTAAAATAAACACTTCATTTATTAAAAAAATATTAAACATTAAACATTAAACACAAATTACATTAAACATTAAACACGAAGTACATTAAATATTAAAGCTACAACGAGATTGATGAAAATAAAACTACAAATTAAGAATACGAATCTGTTAGGATTTAGAAAATCCAGTTGTTAAAGTGTCGGTCACCTCAAGTATATGTAATCGTTAGAAAGCTCGTAGTGGTAGTTATTTAATGTTAGTTAGTAATTAGTTAAGTAACACCGTGGAGGACGGACGGGTCTTTACCCACTGTATGCCTGATCCACAGCCCGTAGGAGGCGTATTTTGTAAGATACTATAAATACCCTCTACCTCCCAAGGTAGAGGGTTGGAGCTCATAATAAGATTTTTCTTTCTCTCACTAAGCTTCCTAAACCTCTTAACTTTGTCTCTCTAAACCCTAAGCCATACGCCCCATCTATACTATGGTTTGATGTGTTTGTGAAATCCAATATGTTACAAATGGTATCAAGAGCCATGGTTTGATCATCCCTCTTACATGTTCTTGGATTTCTAGTGGTCTTATATGGTTTTTGGGTTTGAAAACGTTTAGTGGTATTTGCATCATTTGGACTATTTCTAGTGTTAAAGTTTGGATTTTGATTGTACTTTTGTGTTTAGAGTCATCATATGTGTTTAGGTTTTGATTTGGAAGGCTTGAATCATCGTGGTTGGGCTGTTTTTTATTTGAAAAGTGGTAGTTTTTGATAATTGTACGAAGCAAGTTGCGTCTCGTAGTACTTTTCTTAGAAGCGAGTTGGTTTGTTCTTTGAAGCGAGTTGTCGCTTAAGTAAGTTGCTTTGGAAGCGAGTTATCAGTTTCTGCAAGTTGTCTTTTAAGCGAGTTATATCTTAAGTGATTTGTTGTTTAAGCGAGTTGTCTTGGAAGCAAGTTGGTTGCTTAAGTGAGTTGTGTTCTAAGTGAGTTGTGCTCTAAGCCAGTTGGTTCTATGCGACTTGTCTATTAAGCGAGTTGTCTACAAAGCGAGTTGATTAAGCGATTTGACCTCAAAGTGAGTTGAGTAGGGTGCGACTTGTCTAACACAGTACTTGTCTATTGAGACTTGTCACTTCTTAGTGTTACATTTTACGGTTTTCTCTTGATTTAGTAAAATCTCGTGAAAGAATCAATTTCCCGGTTTAATCAAAGAGTTATAAAATCCCGTAGAATCTGTAATCATGTCTACCAACGTGCCTACAATCATCTCTTCTGTAGCTGAGGACGTTCAAGCAGCAGGATCAGATACTCGTCCACCCATGTTAGATAGGACCGATTATGACTCATGGGCTCAACGAATCAGGTTGTACTGCTTGGGTAAGGAAAATGGGGTTAACATTCTCAAATCAATTGATGAAGGACCATACCAAGTTGAGACTACCAGAGACATACTTGAAACTGCTGCTGATGGCTCAGTGACATTAGGATTGGATAGACCAAAGACATATGATGAACTTACTGATAAGGAGAAAAAGAGATACGATGCTGATATTAGGGCCTCAAACATTGTTCTTCAGGGTCTACCAAAGGATATCTACAAGCTAATAAATCACAACATTGAAGCCAAAGCAGTTTGGGACAATGTCAAGATGCTTCTTTCCGGTTCAGAATTAACTAAAGAAGACAGAGAGTCTTAACTGTATGATGATTTTGAGAACTTTAAGATGAACCCAGGGGAAAATGTCACTGAATACTATGTGAGGGTCCAAAAGCTCGTGAATGACATGAGGAATATCAAAATGACAATGCCGAATATCCAGCTAAATTCAAAGTTTCTGAACAACATGAATCCCGAATGGCACAAATTTGTCACTGCAGTCAAACTTAACAAAAGATTGAGGAACACCAATTATGAGCAACTGTATGCTTATTTACTACAAAATGAGAAACATGCTTCGTTTGAGCGAATGATCATGGAAAAGTTCAAGACCAATGCTGGAGATGCAAGCTCTTCAAATGACTCAACTGCATTCTACACCAATGTAGGGATTACTACCAAAGCATCACAAGTCATACCTACTGGAAATGGTAACCACAAGCTCATTCCTGATCCAGGGTATAAGCCTCCTGATGCTGAAGCAGTCATGGAACACTTTGTCAATCAACTAGCTCTTATGGTCAAGCAAAGCTTGAATCTCACCCCACACACCAACAATCATCTCAGAACTACGTCAAATCTTCACAATCATGCTACTGTTAAAGAAGGAAAGATAGTGGTGCAAAATGTACAAGGAAGACAAAATGCATACCTTCCACATAATGAGCAAGGGAACGTTGGAGCTGGATATGGGAATGTTGGAGCTGGATATAGGAATGCTGGTGCTGGATATGGGAATGTTGTCGGTGGTGGTGGATATCTGGGTAATCAGAATCATGGAAGGAACATGGCTCAAGGTCAAGTAAAGCCCATTAAATGTTACAACTGTGGTGGAAAAGTACACATCGCCAGGAATTTCACTCTTCTAAAACGTCCACAAAATGCAGAGTACTTCAGGGACAAGATGCTGCTGGTCCAAGCTCAAGACAGTGGAGCAATGTTGAATGAGGAAGAATTGTTATTTTTTGCTGAGGGAAATGCCAGAACTTATGATGCTGATGTGGATGAACAGCCAGTGTAGAGTATGGGCCAGAACAATCCCAATGCATTTCAAGTCGCAGATTGTGATGCATTTGATTCAGATGTTGATGATGAACCAACTGCCCAGACCATCTTCATGGCTAATATCTCACCAATGTTAACTCCAATTCTTCACCTAAACAGGCCACTCCTTCCAGGGAATCTATTATCTCAGAGGTATTAAAACTATATGATGATGTTGATCTGCAAAAGATGCACGACAAAGTACAATCAACTGAAATTATTGAATCAGATATTGAAAATATGGTAACATCAATGTTGTCCCATATGAGCAATATGTGAAACAAAATGAAAGTGAAATTGTACAGAGTAATGCATCTTCTGCAGTCAATGATGACTATATTTTTGATGAATTCACTGCATGTGCCCTGATGATTATATCATTTCTGAACTAAACGCCTATAAAGAACAAGTTGCTATATATGAACAATGTGCTAAGTTCGAATTGACCACCCGTGAGCAGGAAATGGATAACCAAATACGTACAGTTATTAGAAAAAGTAATTTTAGAGAAGAAATGTTAAAACAAGAGTTAAACTCCTTGCAAGAAAAGCTTACAAAAACTGTTAAGCAGAAGCAAGAACTTCAAGAAAATGTTAAAGTGCTTAAACAAGAATTTAATGCTAGGGAATCAAAATTTTTGAATGACTTTTCCAATCTAAAAATGTTGAAAAATAAACTTGAAAACAAAATGAACGTACAAGGGAACACCATTCAGACTACTCACATGATCACTAAGCACAGAGTCTTAAGCGATAAGCATAGTATTCCCCTAGTAGAGGAGCCAAATCCCGAGTACTGTAAAAAGGCTAAAGCTTGCCATACGATTGTATATGATGGTAATGAGATCCTCAAGCCTAGGCAAACACCATCATGTATTGGAAGCACGGAAGAGGATAGAAAATTAGAAGATGCCTCTAGGGAGAAAATGGATAAGAAGCTAAAAGATCCTCAGTGTAAAAACCAAAACATAATGATCAAACCCCATGATTACACCAAAGAAAATTGGATCTCCCTGAACAAGTTTAAGCCTCAAACTCAATTAACCCCAGAACAAGTTTTTTTGGAAAAAGGACATGGATAAGCAAAAAGAAAATGTACTTGTTGAAACAAACACTCCCCTTAGGAAAGTGCCTCTAGCTATTGTGTATCCTCCGAATACACCAATGCATTTAATCCCTAGAACTCTTCCCACTAAGAGCAAAACCTTAATCAGCCTGTATGTTGTTTATCAACTATTCGTTGATTTTGAGAAGACATGTAAGAAGAGAATCACACCTACAGGGATAACTGAGGGGGAAAAGGGTTTTGAGCAAACTAAAGAATGCTATTTAACTGAGGTCATGCCTTTCTTTAAACAATTAAAAAATCAATTTGAGAGACTTCAAAAGGGGATAGACTCAAAGATTAAAGAAATGGAAAAGGAATTTGATGAAATGATAGTTGAGGTAATAATTATGAACGGGAACTCAAATATAATGAAATTGAAAGGAAGAATCTGCATATCTTAAATGAGAACTTGATATCGAGTTGTGTGGCTCAAGATGTGTTTTATACTGTTACTAAGTATTCTATTACTGCTTCTCAATTTCATGAATTATCTGTTGCTTTGAAAGTTTCCCATCATCGTGTCATTGAGCTTGAAAACAAAAACTCAAAACTAAATGAGAAAATTGACCAGGATGATCATGATAATATGGTAAAACACTTTTCTAAGCTGGAAGTTGATCATTTTGATTTGCAACTAAAATATCAAAATCTCAAAGAAAATGTTAAAACCTCAAACATCAAGATATCCTCGGATGTTCCAAAGTTTGATGCAGTTTTTGAAATAAACAAACGTGACGAACAGATTCGAGCTCACTCTAACACGATCAGAAAGTTGAAAACCCAAATTTCACAATTAAAGGGTGAAAAGAAAAATGTGACTGGCTCCCAAATGCCTCCTCCTTTAGATTCTCAATTTTCTCAAAACTTTCATCTTCAAAACATCATTAACGTATTACAACAAGAAAATGAGAGTTTTCTAGAAGAAAATGAAAAGGTCAAACGACACTTCAAAGAGTTATACGATTCAATGAAAGTCACTCGTGACAAGAACAATGAAAAAATAACTTCGTTACAAAAGGAAATTGATAATCTGAAGAGTCAGGTAAAAGGGAAAATGTCACTTGTCTTTAATGAGAATGTTGCATCAAAGGCATCTGCAGATTCTAAATATATTGTGACTGTTAAATACATTCCTCCTCATCTTAGAAATAACGAACTTGTGTTTCATAACTATTTCTGCCACCTTAAGGATAGTCTAGAATGTCTCCGTGAGATTGTAGAAGAGGATCACATAAATAAGCCACTTGATAGTGAAATTAGGTATGCATGCTTATATGCCAAACGATCTCAGGAGCTGTTAGAATGCTTAAGAGCAACATGCCCTAAATCCTTATGTGAGAAAGATAAAGATGTGATGCCTTGTTCTATGCCTAGTGCTAAGTATGCAACCCATTATATGCCTTATTCTATGCCGAAAGTCAAGCATGTGAGCTTTGATGTTCCTATAAGTACTTCAGATCCCAGCACTTCTAGATCAGGAATGCAAAAAGTAGCAAAACCAACTAATGTTCCCATAATTCCCTCTACAGGAGTAATCAGTGGTACAAAAGCAAGCGGGTCAAAGCCTCCAAGCAATACAAAGCAAGATTGGACCTCGCAAGCTAAGAGTGATCAATGGAAGAGAGTAGAAGACCATCCTAGGAACATTAAGTTTGATTTGAATAAAACGAATCGTGTTGATTCTAGTATTAGCTATAAGCGTACTGTAATTAATTATAATTCTGCTACTATTTGCAAAACATGTAATGAATGCTTGATTTCTGGTATTAATCATGAATGTGTTGTGAATGAGATGAGTAATACTACAAAATTTCCTGTTAAAATGGTTAACACTAGACAACAGGATAAAAAGGTCAGAAGACCAAGGAGGAAGAGGGCTAGAAAACATTGGAAACCAACAGGAAGAAAATTTAGTAATGTAGGTTATCATTGGATTCCTACTGGCCGTAAATTCAATCTTAATGAGTTGTGCCCTAAATTATATAGATCAATGCCCATTAGGAAATGGATGCCCACTGGTAGAACTATACCCTTAAGAAGTGAACATACTTTGAATAGATCTACTATTTCTACTAGCCCGACATCTACCTCTAATGATTGTATTGACTCAGTTTCTGATGTGGATGTTCCAATCTCGTTTTCTAACCAAGTGGAACCCATTCTTGCATGAGGATCCCAATTGTCTAGTTATCCATTCTTGTCTGTGTTCAACTGCAGGTCGTTCAAATCGTTCTGTGGTACCTGGACTCAGGTTGTTCCAAGCATATGACTGGAGATCGCTTGCGACTCATGAACTTTGTGAGTAAATTTATCGGGACTGTTAGATTCGGGAACGACCATTTTGGGGCAATTATGGGTTATGGAGATTATGTGGTTGGTGACAGTTTAATTTCCCGAGTATACTATGTTGAAGGTCTTGGTCATATTTTGTTTTCTGTCGGTCAATTCTGTGATTCTGATTTAGAAGTGGCTTTTAGAAAACATACTTGTTTCGTTAGAGAACTTGATAGTGTGGAACTTTTAAGAGGTACACGTGGTACAAACTTATACACCATCTCTATCGAAGATATGATGAAGTCTTCTCCAATCTGCTTGTTGTCAAAGGCTTCGAAAACAAAGTCATGGTTATGGCATCGTCGTCTCAATCACTTGAACTTCGGCACCATTAATGACCTTTCCAGAAAATACCTAGTAAGAGGCTTACCAAGATTAAAGTATGAAAAAGATCATCTTTGTTCAGCATGCCAATTGGGAAAAAGCAAGAAATATGCCCACAAACCCAAACCCACAAACTCAGTTATGGAAGTTCTTCATACCCTTCATATGGACTTGTGTGGACCCATGAGAGTGTAAACAATTAATGGAAATAAGTATGTGTTAGTCGTTGTTGATAAATACTCTCGATTCACTTGGGTTAAATTCTTGAGGACAAAGGATGAAACCCCAAATGTCATCATTAAACTTATCAAACAGCTGTAGGTTCAACTTAACAAGACTGTTAGAATCATCCGAACGGACAATGGAACTGAGTTTGTTAACAAAGAACTAAGTTAGTTTTATGAAAGCATTGGAATCAGTCATCAAAGAAGTGTTCCACGAACTCCTCAACAGAACGGTGTAGTTGAAAGACGAAATCGAACTCTTGTGGAAGCCGCAAGAACTATGCTAATTTACTCAAAGGTTCCAATGTTTCTCTGGGCTGAAGTCATTGCCACTGCTTACTACACCCAAAATCGTTCTCTCATCCACACCACTCATGGAAAAACTCCATACGAACTTGTCCACAATAGAAAACCTGATCTCTCTTTCCTTCGTGTGTTTGGTGCTTTGTGCTATCCAACGAATGATGGTCAAGATTTAGGTAAATTAAAAGCTAAGGCGGACATTGGAGTATTTGTAGGTTATGCACCAAACAGGAAGGGTTACCGAATCTACAACAAAAGAACCAGAGATATCATGGAAACTATTCACGTCACGTTCGATGAGCTAACAGGGAAAATGGCTCCAGGACAATCAAGTTCTGGACCCGCATCTCAACATTCATTAAGTAATCCCATTAGTTCTTCTCTTGTACCTAACCCCTCACAAGCAATTCCATATGTACCCCTTCGGAAGATGATTTGAAGAAATTGTTTGATCCAATGTTTGATGAACACTATGAGCCTATTGCTAATGATCAGTCAAATCCATCAACAGATGTTGTCTCTAACCCAGTTAACGTAGATAACCCTTCAGTTTCTATGTCATTGAGTCAAGAAGCGCCTACTGCAGATCATTCATCCTCATCATCAAATCGTCAATCATCGAGTGTACATCATGGAAATGTTTCTGGCACCTATGATGGAGATAACCCCTTTGCTACTCCCGAAGATGCTCCATTTGAGAACATATTTGCTCCTAAACCAACTTCAGAACCATCTTCATCAGGAGATCCAAACTCAGCTACGTCAGTTCCTCAACAACAACCACACGAACACCTTAGAAAATGGACACATGACCATCCATTGGACAAAATCATTGGAAACCCTTCTCGTCCAGTATCCACTCATAAACAACTTGCAACTGATGCCTTATGGTGCTTCTTCAACTCCGTACTATCTAAGGTCAAACCAAAAGACGTTAAAACAGCCATGACTGAAGACAGCTGGTTCAATGCCATGCAAGAAGAAATTCATGAGTTCTATCAACTAGATGTATACGAATTAGTACCTGCTCCTGACTGTGTTATGATCATTGCTCAAAATGGATTTTCAAAGTAAAACTTAATGAGCATGGTGATGTACTAAAGAACAAGGCTCGATTGGTTGCAAAAGGATACCGTCAAGAGGAGGGTATTGACTTTGAAGAATCATTTTCTCCAGTTACACGTATCGAGGCAATCAGAATCTTCCTGGCCAACGCTGCCAGTAAGAACATGGTAGTCTATCAGATGGATGTGAAAACTGCTTTTCTTAACGGAGATCTGAAAGAAGTAGTATACGTCAGCCAACCTGAAGGTTTTGTGAATCCAGAGCCTCCTACTCATGTCTATCACTTGAAGAAGGCCCTTTATGGCTTGAAGCAAGCTCCAAGGGCATGGTACGACACGCTATCGAAGTTTCTTGTATATAATGGATTCAGCAAAGGAGCAGTTGATCCGACATTGTTCACCAGAAAGTCAGGCAAACACTTAATTCACGTTCAAATCTATGTTGATGATATTATTTTTGCCTCGACTGACCCCAATAAATGTGACCGTTTTTCTAAGGAGATGGGCTCCAAATTTCAAATGTCAATGATTAGACAAGTGTCATTTTTATTGGGATTACAAATTTCACAAAGTCTCGGAGGCATTTTTATCAATCAATCTAAATATGCTAATGAAATCTTAAAGAAATTTGGATTTGATTCTTGTGATCCTGTTGACACTCCCATGGTGGAGCGTACTAAACTGGATGAGGACCACTCAGGGATCATGGTTGACCAAACTAAATATCGTAGTATGATTGGGTCCCTGATGTACCTAACTGCCAGTAGACCAGACCTTCTGTTCGATGTATTCATGTGTGCTAGATACCAGGCTAAGCCTACCAAAAAGCACCTTGAAGCGGTTAAACGGGTCTTTCGGTACCTCCAAGGAACCATCAACATGGGACTTTGGTACCCGAAGGACACCGGTATGTCACTAACAGCCTATGCAGATGCTGACCATGCAGGGTGTCAAGATACACGTCGAAGCACATCAGGAGGCGCTCAGTTTTTGGGTGATAAGCTTGTGAGCTGGTCTTCAAAGAAACAAATGAGTACCTCTATATCCTCTACAGAGGTAGAATACATAGCCATGTCATCTTGTTGTGCTCAAATCCTATGGATGAGATCCTAGTTATCTGACTATGGCTTTGAATTCAACAAAATCCATCTGTACTATGATAACAAGAGTGCCATTGCTCTCTCATGTAACAATGTTCAACATTTAAGAGCAAAGCATATCGACATTCGACATCATTTCATCAGGGAACAAGTGGAGAACGGTGTGGTGGAACTACATTTTGTAAAGACTGAATATCAGTTAGCAGACATCTTTAGAAAAGCTCTTCCTAGAGAACGTTTTGAGTTTATCCTTCCTCGACTTGGTCTAAAGAGTCTACAACCGGAAACTCTCAAACATCTTCAAGAGGAAGACGAGGAGTAAAAGTTTTTCTTCATCCATCTCTTGTAAATATTTATTCAAAATAAATAAATAAATAAAAAATATGAAATTTCAAAAATCTATAAAAATCAGAAAATCTTTGAAAAAGCTAGAAAATATTTTTTCCCATCTTTTTCTATTCTTCGATAACATCTACGGTCTTTGATTTTCCACTCTAAGAATGACACGGGTCTTTAGATGAAGTTCGAATGTATATAAGCTTAAAATAAAATTAAAAAAAAAAAAGAAAAAAAGAAAAAAAAGAGAATGAAAAACAAAGGTTTATAGTCATTTCAGACTGTAACCCATTTTAAAAGAAAGAACAGAGCCATGCTTTATCTTACTTTTCAAATCTCATGCTCTGGTTCTAAAAACAAATGTTTGTCACCAAAAAGACAAATGTTTCCTTCGCAAATATTTTTCCTTCTATAAATTCTTCTGAAAAATATTTGTTATCTAATGAAAACTAAATAGCTTTGAAAAATAACTCAGACTCAATTTTTGAAAATCATTTGGACTTGTCATTTGTCAAAATCTCTATCTCTCAATCAACAACTTATGTCATTGATTGAGGGGGAGAATGATTTCATTTAAATCAAAAAGGTTATCTGTCAAACAATTGCAATGTATTATACAATTGGTTCAGACCTTGGCTAATGTTATGTTTTCATAAGATACTCAAGCATGCTTGAACATTGGAGTTTAAAGTCTCAAAATCTGATCCTTATCAGTTAAAATGTTTTTTTTCAAAAGCAAGTCACAATTCTCCTCCAAAGTTTTCAAAATTAATTTAAATCAATAGAGATCACAAATCTCAATGGATTTGAAAATTGTGATCGGGGGAGAATATTGTGATTTAAATTGGATTTAAACTGCAAGCTCTCCTCCCTACATGTGCCAAACAATTTCAAATTTTCCATGCACATGTTAAGGGGGAGCATCTATATCAAACAAAAAATGATTGAAACGTGATTGATTTGTCTCTAAGTGCAGGTTTTCCCTAATATGTGCAAAACACTTTCGAATCTCGATGCACATATTGAGGGGGAGCAACTTTTAGAAAACCACATTCTTTCCCAAAAATATCTTTAACAAAGTATTTGAAATACTAATGTTGATCGGGAAGGTGATGTCGATATTTTTAGAAAATATTGATCAAAGAAGTGAATTCTTCCTCTTGCCTCCATGTGCCAAAACGATTTCAAACATACGATGCACATGTTGAGGGGGAGCTTTTTCTGAAATATCAAAAACAATTCAGGTACAAAATGCTTTAATAATAGATCACAAGTACCTGGGTTGATTATTCAAATGGTTTTCAATTGGTTTGAATGGCAGAAGAACAATACCAAAAGGACCGACCAGATTTATTTTATGCATGGAGATATAAGGATGGTTAGGTTAGGTATTCGTTCCCACGATCCCGCCAGAGCCGGAGGGATCTACCTGGGGACAATCCACTAGATAGTGTAGAGTCCTTAGGTATGATGAAAAAAAGGAGAAAAATGAGAAAAGGGAAGAGTGCCGACTGAGTCTGAGCTAGTACTGGAATAAACCCAACAAGGTTCTAGTTATGAAGTCTCGGTAAGCACTGAAGGGGTTGAAGAATTAAAAAGAAATGAAATGAAAAAAGGGTGAAAATAAATAGCCCTCCTTTAATTCAACCTTAGGGCAGAAACCGGGTTCAATACATATGCTACTGGTAGTTACTAAGGTAACACCGGTATTGAAGACAAGACGTCATGGACCCAGTGACGCACTGCACTACATCTTCCCAAGCTACTCAAGTTCCTCTTAAAAGGACTTGTTTCATTCTCACGGGGAACCTACATTATCTATCGACTTTCTCTTAGAGATTGTTGATATTGAAGAAGGAGACCCTCTCCCTAGTCTCCGGCATAGGAACCAAATGTGCACTATTAAGTCTAGAGCCACGAGATCATCAATAAATATCTCTAGGACACAATCAATGAAGACTCACTGTTTCACACAATGTGGAAAGTGAGATTATACCTTAAGAGTCCTACGCATTATCCTTGTGGTATTTCCAGAACATCTGAGTGATATGTAAAATATTCACAATGAAGATGGAAATCCTTCTAGAGCCAACATCAAACAAGCTCTTGGTAGGTAACATGTGAGATCTATCCAATAGATCAAACTTGTGACAACTGGATTTAAACAATGGAGTGATTCATTATTGAATCTACCTTGGTCCAGGAAATGGATTGACGGATACCTTTGAAAAACCGGTCGTTGTGCTTAAAATTCTTTTTTTCTAGCACATCGACTGTGTATTAATATTTTAAAATAAAATGTGTTTATGATTGATAATTGATTTTCCTTAAAACCTTCGTTGTATTGCAAAAACACTTTATATTGAGCAGTACATGATTGTTCTTCAAATCTCTTTTCATCAATCAGTGAATCTCAATTCGCTGGTTCACTCACTCCGTGTTGTCTTCTTTGAGACGTTCCGGTTTGAGA
Source organism: Chrysanthemum seticuspe (assembly GCA_019973895.1). Taxonomy (NCBI): domain Eukaryota; kingdom Viridiplantae; phylum Streptophyta; class Magnoliopsida; order Asterales; family Asteraceae; genus Chrysanthemum; species Chrysanthemum seticuspe. The sequence continues at coordinate 264,435,885 of BPTQ01000001.1, forward strand.
ACGGCTAGAGCAGCTGTGAAACCCTGTCAAGGAGATTCTTCGGAATTATACCTGATCACAGGCAGTACTTGTACTGATCAACGGGGAACCGTGGGCCGTGTACCTCAATTCAACAAAAATGATCAAAGACACTTTCATGTGTTTTATTGCTAACTGTTGTTTGCAGGTATATTTGGACGGTTGCAGCTGATCAGAATTGAGGATTCAATCCATAATCGCATGCTCACACATCACATTCACTGATAACGCTCAAATTGTGCATGTTTTTAGTAGCGTTATCTGTGCTTTTATGTGTGTTATTTGGTTATAATCATATGCTTTTAATAATTAATCATACAAAAGTGTGTTTGCTAGTTTATTTGTAGCCAAGTACAGGAAAGTGGAGAAAAAGATGGAAAAATAAGTAAAATACGAAGATTTCTCCATATACGAAGAATTCCCGACAAAAGCAAGACTTGCGGAGTATACTCGAGAAGATAAAGTCATCAATTTAGTGGTCCAAAGACTCAAGAATAAAGTTCAAGAAGGAAAACGAGAAAGAAATGAAGAAAAGAAGCTTAAACGAAGACATATTGGAAGACTCGTTGTTCCCGACATACCTTCACCATTTTGGCCATAACTTTTGCATACGGACTCCGTTTGACCCCCCGTTCGCGGCCACGGAAAGATAAGAGAAAGATCTACAAATTTGGCTTTTGACCTTTTCTGTCAAAAGGTCGCTACAGGATCGGTTGGAGCCCAACCAAAACGGTTACTCCATGCTGACCTCCCCAAGTCATGTTTAATGCAATATTAAGTGTCACTAAGCCCCAAGTATGATCATATGGTCCTAATAACTCCTAAACCTGCTACTTTATGACACTTTGTGCCCAAGAAACTTACTTGGTGGCTAAGGGTTGCTTCTACCTATAAATAAGACCATTTTGGGTTAGTTTTGTGTGTGTAATTCTTGCATCCACCCTTAAGGACGAATTTCCACCAACCTATCTCTCCCAAAAGACCACAAACCTCTGGCATTTCCAAAAGTATGCATGGTTAGAAGTTGTAGTTGATTGGAGGCTTGAAGGAGTGCTATAATCCTTCACCCTTGCCTAATGTAATTTTACTTTGGGTAAACTCTTGTTACTTTTATGATGTTGAATGCTATTGTTCATGTTTGGTTCTTTGATTGTGTTGATTATGTGATTCTTGTGAATGTTGTCTTGATACTTGTTTATTTCATATGAGAACTTGTGATAAAAGGATGTTTGGATAATTGTAGTGTTTGTTTGGAATATGTTGATAACATCATATTTGGTTGAATTGGAACTTGTTCTTGTTTATTGTTTTGGTTGATCATTGTTGAGTCTAATGTCGAAATATTCTTAACAATGGTTAGTTCCAATTCATTAGTCGACAAATGATTTTGGTCTTGTACTTTGTGACGATTGTGCAAGAGAATTAATAAACATAACAAGTAAGGGTTTAATTTGGATTAAGGCCGAAAGGAATCTTTTGAATATGTGTTCTCATTATCTTTCAAGTAAATGGAACTTCACAAATTAATAACATCAAAGTCTAAGGCCGAAAGGGATTCTTTGTTGTTGTTGGTATAAGGCTCATGACATGACCACTTGATTGAGGCTTATGCACATTTGATTTATAAAACACTAAACTATTATTATAGGTTCTATATTTGATAATATGTTTTCCAAACTAAACATCCTAATATCCTTGTGATCATTTGTCTAAACATGTATGTTCTTTGTGTGCTTTTTCTTAGTGGTTTGATCCGTGACAATCATAACCACGACCTTGATACGTGCTTGTTCTTATATTGCTTTTCTTGTTGGTTTGATATGTGACAATCATAACCATCAACTTGTTACTTGCTTAAACAAACAAACGACACTTGTAGTGCAACCAAGTCTCTTGGGATGACCTTGATTTACCATATACTATACTACAACTTGACTAGGGTATACTTGCCCGAATGTGTTCCTAGTTAACCGGTAATTCTTTTTTACAAATTTAAAACCTCGACGAAGCACATCATTCACTTCTAAAAGAAATCATGATAAGTGCATATCTTCATCAACTGGCTCTGATATTTTCAATCCATGCTTCTGCTACGCTGCTGCAAATATCATGAATCAACAAAGCTTCCGCTACTCTGATGAGAAGATATCATGATCCAAAATGTGAGCATGTCGGTCCAATGTCACAACATCACATAATGTCAACGCTACAAAGGAAGAGTCAGAGATTTATGGTAACTGATGATCTCAAAGCTGGCTCAAAACTCATTATTACGTGGATTAGTTAAAGACCTCCACTTGGATTAACCAAACATGCAAAACATGAAGAATCAAAGACTACGGGCTACTGAGCAAATAACTTAATCAAGAATCCTAGAACAATCAAATGTAATATCTGTTTGTATTCATTGTAAGTTGAGGTGACCTCCCTTAAGGGGAGATTGTTAGGATTTAGAAAATACAGTTGTTAAAGTGTCGGTCACCTCAAGTATATGTAATCGTTATAAAGCTCGTAGTCGTAGTTATTTAATGTTAGTTAGTAATTAGTTAAGTAACACCGTGGAGGACGGACGGGTCTTTACCCACTGTATGCCTGATCCACAGCCCGTAGGAGGCGTATTTTGTAAGATACTATAAATACCATCTACCTCCCAAGGTAGAGGGTTGGAGCTCATAATAAGATTTTTCTTTCTCTCACTAAGCTTCCTAAACCTGTTAACTTTCTCTCTCTAAACCCTAAGCCATACGCCCCATCTATACTATGGTTTGATGTGTTTGTGTTTGTAAAACTACAACGATATTGATGAAAATAAAACTACAAATTAAGAATACGAATCATCTGTGTTGTAACCCTCATCACTCGAAGAGGAATTAAACTCTCCAGCAAAGTACTTTCTCTCCATGATGTCAAAGAAGTTCTCCCTAAGATATTCAGCTTCCCTGGCTTCCTGTTCCAAATGAGCAGCTTCCTCGCGTGCCTCATTTTCTATAATCTCTCTATAATTTTCCTCGTCCTGCGCAATTTCACGAAGGTAAGCCTCACTAAACCCAAATGGATTGTTTTGAAGTCCACCCGTGGACTGTTAGCAAGAGGATTGTTAACAGATAGAGTGTTAAAAATTGGATTGTTAAAAGGTGGAGTGTTTACAAATATATTTTTTGGTTGGAAAACCGGAAAGACATCTTCTGGTGGAGTTGAATAAACTTCAACTTCTTCTGGTGGAGTTGGAAAGGTAGTTTCCGGCAGTTGTGGTGGACTTGGAAAGGTAGTTTCCGGCAGTTGTGGTGGACTTAGAAAGGTAGTTCCCGACAGTTGTTGTGGACTTGGGAATTGTTGAGAGAAATCTTTGCGAGACATTTTTGTGTGTGTGAGTTGTGTGTGCTAAACAACTCTGGTAGAGTTGTATATATAGACAAATTTGATTTTAATTTTGATTTTCAATTTGAATAAATCCCGCTCATATTTGATTTTTAAATTTCAAATTTGAACTTCGTTTATCCCACTCAGAATTAACATGTTAAATTTAAATTTGAATTTGAACAGGTTGAGGGGTGTAAGTGAAAATTTATTTTAAAGAGTTTAGGGGGTGAAATGATTATTTATTTATTTATTTACTTATTTATTTATTTATTTTTTAAGCAACTTTAATGTGGCGTTAAGCCACTAACACACCTACGTTAACCTTCCCTTAACGCGAATGGGGGTGTGGTTAACGCCCCATAACGCAGCTGCGTTAGGGGTTAACCTCCCCTTCCCCGTTACCACACCGTCCACTCTAAGTTGCCACTCACGCCCTTGTCTTTCAGCCTAAGTAGTAAAGACTACGAGTAACTTTTTCCATCTAAAATTAAGGTTAAATTATAAAGTAAATTACTAAAATAAACTACCTTCCACTCCAATATACTAGAATGGACTATTTTTTCAAAGTTTACGAAAATGAACTTTTTTTCCTCACCCCTAGGTAGGTTGCAGGTCTGACAACTTTCAATCTTTTCATATTAGTAATTTTAGAGTAGGTAGGCTTTTCAAGGAATATTTTGTCTTATTTTCCATGCATGCATTTGGCCGCGTTTTACTTATAATACAAAGGTGCCTTCAACTTAAATGGCCACAATTAAATGAACAAAACTACCCACTCGCCCAGACTCACCTTCCTTCCTCGCCCAGCACCCCATCTTCCTCGCCCAGGCCACGCCTAGCCTCTCGCCCATGCACCAATCTCGCCTAGCCTCTCGCCCAGGCCCACGCCCAGAACTAGTTGTACACGCCCTCACTTGTTACTAGTCTGTACCACGCCCAAAGTTCTCGCCTAGACACTCATTCACCTAGGTTCTCGCCTCGCCCACGCCCAGGAATTCGTTATACACGTGTACGGTTTAAAAACTATTATGGTAAGAATCTAACATATAATATTGAAAAGTTCATTTTAGAAAAATGTATAAACGAGGTTTATATTTGTAAAGTACCAGTAGAAAGAGTTCGTTTAAGAAATTTTCTTAAATTATATGTTGTTGGGAGTTGTTGATTTGCCAAAGAGATTTGTTTCGTGATTGATTTTGGGGCAAGCATACATGGACGTATAAATACCCGTTTACAGCCTTGACAATTTAAAGGTTCCGCAACTCATTTGAAGGTCATTCAACCCAATCAATAATTTAGACGCTCCTTTATTGCAACCGATCTTATCGAAACAAATGTTTATCCGAGTATCATATATATATTTAGAACATCGTTATTTAAGTCAAAAAGTTAGTTATGTTATGCTTTTTAGTCGATGTTAGTTAGATCATCTTTCAGTCACTTATCGTATCTCAATATTTGAGATTTCTCCAATTTTTATTTTACCTGGTAATCCCTATACTTCAAAAAAAAAAAAAAAAAAAAAAAAAAAAAAATTCTCCAATTTCTGTAATTCTTGAATGTCAATGAATTTAACTTTTTGCACGTATATATGAGAAATCTACTAAACTTAGGCTAACAATAGTTGACAACTTAATTGACATCCATCTTATCTTTATGGGAATTGATACTCACATCACACTTTTTGATTAATACACCACAAACTGTGCATTACAGTTTGTACCGTACAATACTGTAATGCACAGTTTGTGGTGTATTAATCAAAAAGTGTGGTGTGAGTATCACCTCCCTATCTTTATACATGTTGATGTACTGTATAATATAATAATAATATGGACACAAGACATATTGGACGGCCGGAACAATGTACACGTATCTGTTTCCGGATATTAGAAAACACTTTGGAAACACATACATTTAGGCATAGACCCGCTGTAGATGTGCGAAAGGAGATAACCAGTATGTGTCTGTATGATGACATTAATCTAATATTTGGAAAATATACATTTAGATATGGACCCATGCGCGAAAACATTCAGTTAAAGTGAAAAGCAAAAACTTTCATTATATAAGAGCACAAGGTATCGTAGATACCAATAACATGTTATTGGTATGCCACCTCATCGTCATATCATACACCTCACCAATAACTCAAACGCCTTCCCTCATAACACACCAATAACATGCTATTGGGTCCACAAGATACCCCATAAAAATACCCATCACTCACAATACACTAAATAAAATAAAATAAAAATAGTAAAACTTTGTCCTCTTTCTCCTTTGGCTTGAGCCACTCAACCAACTCAAACAATTTTTGGCTCACAAATGGTATGTTAGATGGTATGGTAATGGCATGTTATTAGTATTCTTTTTTTCCTTTGGCATGTTATTTTCCTCCCATACCCTTTGCTCTAAGAATAACAACAAACCATGCATGAGAGTGGGTTCACACTTTGCAGACCACATAGCACTTTTGTCTGACCTAAGACTATCTTTATCAATAGGTTGACAACCCAACCTCTTGAATAGATTGTACACAAATAATAATATTGTAATCAAAATTCTCAAATCCTCATACAACCAAGGTCACATGGCAACCTAAATTGCCAACCTCCAATCTGACACATGGCGGCTAGTGAATGGCTATTTGTTTTATTTTTCTTTTTTCCTAAAGAATGTATCGGTTGTATGTATAGGTTGGGTTGGGTTGTTGGTAAAAAGGTATAGATTGGTTGTGTAGATGAAGAAAAGAAAAAATAATATTTTAGTAGAGATTGGGTTGTGATAGATTGTTGATAAACATAGTCTAATATGGTTGAAAATCCTACCAGCAACATGTCTTCATTTCTGGTTGAAGATCACTTTGGTTGATCGGTAGCTTCACACTATTTATTTTGACAGTCATAGACAAATATGACATATTTTGGCCTTTATTAAAACTATATATGTATTTTTATTTTATCAAATACCCTTTTTATAATATTTTTACTCAACACATGCAATTACAATATTGTGATTTATGAAGTATGATTCGCGCAATAACTAATCATGTAAATTTCTTCATGGTACCATTTACGAACTCCGAGTAGAGTGAAGCTCTTATATAATTGCCATTACTTATGCTATGTGGCAAATCCTAGCTAAGTGACATTACATTTGTGTTTGTTTTATGTTTCCTTGTTACCTCTTTGTATAAGAAATATAAAAAAAAAAAAAAAAAAAAAAAAAAAAAAAAAAAGGCTTTTGCATATATATCCTTCTGAAAATGCAAAATTGCATATATATCCAAAGCATGCATAAAAACCATTGTACTATGTGCAAAAAAAACTTGTACAAAGGATATATATGCTATTATTCACTTTGTGAGGGATATATATGCATTTTTGCCTAAAAAGGAATATTATCTAATACAGTAACTCACAATGTAAACCAATTTTAATTTGACCTAATTACTCTATTATACATTTAGAGTAGAAAATGACGCTATTTAGCAAGGCTTTACAAAGACGTTGTATTGGGTTATTTTTTATTTTACTCTTTGTTGCCTTTGAACGACGACCTTTCATGTGTATATATGGTCAAGTGACTTAGATGCATACTCTTTGATGTATCAATATCAGTGGCCCAGACCCACTAAATACACGCTTGAATTAAGCCCATAAGCAAGACCCATCTAGCGGCTCAGCTTAAATCCCAGGTCGTGCGAGACCTGAAGAGGACCTACCAAGCCTGACTGAGCAAATAGTACTACGCCTCCCCATCTGCCACTAATGGTTAAGATGTATCATCTGACACCACACGGTGAAAACGCACAACAAACACCACCATGTACGAGCTAAAGGACGCATGACACATTTACTCCTTGTCTGCTCATAGATGATCAACATCTGGCTCCCCGACAGCCGTTGATCATCTCGCATGGGTAATTATCTCTAAATCCTACAAGCCTCTTTATAAAAAGAGAGCAACACATACAATTTCACAAGTTTCACACACTTGGAAAATAGTATTTCATAGCAGTGACGTATGGTTCTCGTTTAAGTGTTACACAAGCTTCTCGATTTTTATCAACTCATCGGGTCCTTATCGTTTTACACGGGAAACTAAACAACAAAATGATTCCCATCACATCTCACATTTAATCCGATTCATATATCATACATTTACATGGCGCCATCAGTGGGGACATGATATAAAATAGCCACAAATATTTTAAAGGTTTTCACCTGTTTTCATTCAATTTTCACTCAAAAATCAGATACTTTTTCCTTTGTGTACAAGTTTCTTAACTAAACTTTCCTGATGAACAAACCCCAAACTCCGGTCACAACTGATAACCATCTCGGACTTACTCGAATGGACACCTCTTTTCATTCAGAAAAGAACAAACAAACACCCGAAAGAGAGACTCACCAGCCATCAAGAAACAACGCAGGGGAACTGATGTGTGTCGTTGTAGTGTGTATTTAAGGTATTAGTTTGAATTGCTAAAGGGGTTAAATAAATAGGCTTGTTTGGTTTTTTTTTAAAGAAAAATTGTTGTATATATTATGAGATAAATAGTTGTCATTTAAAAAAAAATAAGTAAGAAAAAAGTTTTTTTTTTTCCCTGATGAAAAGGATTAAATTGTATCGATAAGATAACTCAATTTTATCACAATGTTAAAAGAAAGTATACATGTTGTCTAGTAAAAGTTAAAATTAAAGCTTGGTTTGGTCGAAAATTATTTTATACAAAACTTGAAAAAAACAGATATACTTGTAGGTTTTTAGTTTTTTATTATTTGTTTATTTTTTTAATTCTTTTTTATTTTTTCAGGTTAAATTATATATTTTGATTTTTCAGTAAACTTTACAACATGTCTAAAACATAAAAGATGACTAAAGTTTAAATTCAATTTTTTAAACTTAAATTTAAAAGACTAAGGTAGTGTTTGGTTTAGATATTTTTTTCTAATTTTTTCGTTTCTTGATTCTTTGAAAAGGGAATATCTTTCCTCCTAAAGTTTATAATTTTGAAAACCCGTTTAGACGGAGTTATATTTTTTTATTATTAAAGAAATTACTAAGGATTGTGACAGTGAGCGGCGACATCAAAGATGGAAGGTGGTGATGTTACCATTGGCGATGAGAGTTAGAATGGACTAATAGATTGAGAAATCCCGTCTTTATATTGAGAAAAAGAGGGAAGAATTGTAGATTGAATTTTTCATTTTTTAGTTAAAAATATAGAAATATTAAAAATTGTTGGAATAAAGTGTGACTAAACAAGTTTTTAGTATTTTTAATTTTCCAATGAAAATGCTTTATAAACAAATAAGATATTTTTCTACAACCAAACATTACATAAGCTTTTATAGTTGTTAAAGAGATCTAATGAGAAGCAAATTTAAAATGAGAAAATTGAGAAAAACTTTTTGACACACATTTAAAATGAGGAAAAAATTTTTAAAAAAATGCATCTATTTGTAAATGCATCTGAAATATGGGTTTATAGTTTCTTCTCATTTTTTCATTTTAATTTTATTTTTCATTTGATCGTAACTATATTAAACTATACTCGAACTTTTAACTATTGCTAATTTTAGGTTTATTTGATAAAAAAGAAAACAATGGGTTTATAAAGTAGTAATTAATAATAACATTCAAAATTAAATTTAATATTCCGATTACCTTTTTTTCCCCTTATATAACCACTTCCCTCCACTCCACTACACTACACTTTCAATCCTTTCTCTGGAACCTCCCTTTTACGGATCAAAATTAGGTTTTCAACCACCGCAACCGTGGTGCATGACGATAGTTGGCAGAGAAGTTCCGGCATTCAGTAGCGATTCGATTGAGTGGTTTAGTGTGTCTGTATCTTCAACCTCCGTTCCACCGTCTCCCGAGATAAGCGCTCCGCCCACTAAAGATGCATCAAGTATTTGTGCCGTTGGAGATGTCTATTTTATATGGTAAAAATGATGCTTTACTAAAGTAACTATTTTTATTTATGGATAATCATTTTTAAATTTTTTCCTATTTTACCTACCAACTTTTAATACTAATATATATTGTGTATGGTTATATTATGAAAGATAACCATTAATCCGTTAATAATATCCCTAATGATAGACACAATAGATATTATTAAAAGTTTGCATGTAAATAAGAAGAAACAAAATTTAGAAACAAAAGGTTGATGTTATTGCCGGTTGTACGTTGTATATTTACTAGATGAGTAGATACAACAAGGGGTTTAGGTCACTAATAGTAACAAACTTCTTTAAAATGCATGTTTTAGTAAGGGAACTCAAAAGTGTTCTATTTTATAATAAGTGTTCAAATATATACATATTTTCGTTCGCGTATCGAAACAGTAATTTAGAGATGGTTTTTTGATATTTAATGACCTAAACACCAGAGTAAGACTGGTATATTTTTCCGCCTGAGTAGAATCTATTTTTCACGTAAACCATATAATCTATTTTTAATTGTATTATGATCGCTGCGACTTTATAAGGTTATATAAGTCACTAAAAAGTCTGTATGCCTGACCATCTATGTTTTTTGCCATATGTACATTCCCTCATCATGTGACGACTCCTAATGCATTTAATTTTAGCACTTTGGATAGGAGATCTTTTAACTAATTAGTATAATCTAAAGTCAAATAGAAGTCAGTGGCGCCCTTAGTGGTCTAAGTAAATGAAAACATAACGTCAATAGCTCCTTGTAAGTTGATGAGTTAATTGTTACATCAAATTATGATCCATACTAGGAGGCGGTAAGGGGAATCTGTTTGGCCTTAATTTGCTAGAATTTGTGTAAAGATGCTTCCCACTAAAATCTTCATTTTAATACCTGTCTCATGTTTATGCGTCGTGCTATAACAGGAGAATAAAAGAGACTACTCCGAATGTACTGGAGATAGTTGAATTCAACACTTCTTCAGAGCTCGCAGGGGTTGGTTTGCGTATTGAGTTTATGAGTGGGTTATGTCCATTTGCTTTAATATGCAAAAATGAGGTTTTTTCCTTTCCATATATATTTGCAATCCTTTTACTTTACATGCCTAGCTTCTTATATAACACTATCTTCTTTTGCAGTACTCTAGTTCTTCGAGGAACCCATACTTGCTTTACACAATGACCGTTTCTGGAGTTGCTTATCTCATTAGACTGAAAGGTGTCGCTAGCTATGAATCACATTCTGTTATCCCACCTGATGAAGCTATTGAGTTGAATCCCCAAAGTTTTGGTGTTCGTGGAGTTATTACACATATAGCAGCAATTGCAGGAATTTTTGTTATAGGGCAACCGGATGGATCAGTTGTTTGTTTCCGGCTTGGCAGCCTTGATATTACGTCTCCAGGTATGGTTTACTTTTTTTTTTCAGTTCTCTGTGCACGTATTTGAGATGTGTTTCTATCTAGTCTGCTGGAATGGCACTACTAGAAAGTGGACCTTCAGTGACAGATTTTCCGACAGATGCTTTTCCGTCACTAATTTACCGACCATATTCCGACGAAACAGCGACGATTGTGCTTTTCCGAGTAACTTGCGACAGAATTCCAAGAGATTGGATTGTTGTTGGAAATCCGTCACTAATTCACATAACCTACCGTCGAATTTCCGACGCCATTCCGACATCTATATTTATTCGCCGCTAATCCGTTGGAAATATTTTAATGTCTAATGATCTTTTTATTTTTTAATATTTCCGTCGGAAATCCGTCGGAAATAAATAATATTTCCGACGGATTTCCAACAGAAATATTAAAATTTATTATGCACATATGGTATGTTAAACTATGTCGACTCGTGTTTCAACTTAACTATTTTTGGGATTACACTATCGGTATAAATTCTTTTAGTTTTTGGGCTTTTTATTAAGTGTGCGCCCTCAACTCATGTTTCAAGTTAGCCCCAACCCATTTCATTGTCCAAGAAACAAGCTTTTAAAAACCATTAAGTAAACACCATTATTACAAATTTATTCATTCAAATCAGTTTAGGAGTACTACTTATAATCTAAGAGTGTTAAAACCGTTTTTTATTTGCTATAAATTTGCTAATTGTTACATTACTCGCATTTGGCTAGAACTATAAAAAAAGCTAGAAGAATATAATAATGGTTTGACCCATCGGTTTATATGTTTCTCTACGAACTCTTCAAAATTTGGTAAAATTTTCATTTGTCATAATACCGGTTTGACCCGACGGTTCAACCGATTGAATATGTAACCCGGTGAAACGTTAACTCGACCAGGTCAACTAAAAACCTAAATCTTTAGCCCCATCATTACATGTTGATATAATTTTGTTTTGAGTTACAAATACACAAAAAGTTAATAAAATAAGTGTTAAATGACACAAGATAATATCTAAAATTGATACATTAAACTTTCGTATATATTCCCAAATCCCATTTATTATTAACTTACTAACAACAAAATTATCAAAAACTTTTTAAAACTTATTAAAATCTTTAAAATTAAAAGAAGAATGGAACAAAATTAAAACTTCAAAATTGCTTCTCTGCACATTTGCTTCTTTTCTTATTACTTCAAAATTAAAACTTTCAGTCTTCCCTCTAAAACGCGATCTCACCGCCATCCATCCGCCATCCGCTGCTGCCGTCCGCCACCGCCCCTTTCAGTTGAGCTTATTTTGCCCCAATTTTGCCCTAATTTTTGCTTCAATTTTCCCCTAATTCTTGTTTATAATGATTTGTTCGTTGATTGTTACTTTGATAATTTCAGCTTATGATATCAGTTTATTAGGTGTAAATTTGATAATTTCAGCTTTTATAGAATTAGTGTTATTTTAAGAGCTGATAATTTCAGCTTTTATAGATTTGTTCGTTGATTGATTAGTGATTGATTGGTTGAATGTTGTGGATTGATTAGTGATTGATTGATTGTGATCGATGAAATGCCTGACTGAGTTTTAGAATTTTTCTCAGAAGCCTGTTTTAGAATTTTATTCGCCTTTGATTTAAGTTTTTAGACACAAACGCTACTGCTAGTTTTGCCAAACATAGTGGTTCACACGGCTTAAATTGGTTGTTGTTTTGTAGTCCTACTATCCTAGCGTTTGTGTTTGAGAAAAATGACCATTGTGGTGAAAAAGGACCAGACCTATATGCATGCTCAACAATTCCTAGTTTCAATAGTAATGCGTTTTTAGGCGTTTTTATCGTACTTAAAATGAGATGTAATATGTTTGACAATGTGTTTATGAGTTTATCGTATTTCTTGTGGTTCAAATGAAATGTTGTTAGAGATTATTTTGTTCGCTCGAGTAGGATTTAAGTTCCATTAGCACATTGTGGTCAGGTTATCATTGTACGTATTTGAGTTAATTATGCTAATGAATATAAAGTTTGCATATGGTTGATAAGTTTGTTTATAAAGACTAGTTCGAGTAAAATATTCGAGTATTTTTTGTTAGTGGATTTGTATTTGTGTTAGACTAGTATTTGTTCTGTATTGATTTAGGTACAAGCTCAAGTGTTACCTAGCTAGGTTAGTCATTAGTATAATCATTCATAACGTGGTATCGAGCCAAAAATAAGGTCCGATCATGATTTACAGTTTTTATCAATTCCCATTTTTAGTCGACTAAAGCTCGATCAAGTGTTTGTTTGCTCGATCGGCTTTTTTTTTTTGTCTATTGCATTCAAGTCGACTATTGTTTCTTGGTGATCTTTTACACGACTACTTTAGTACTCCGTATTAAATTCTCCTTGTGCATTCAAGTCTACTTGTCGACTGCATTAAAGTGTACTTGTCGTGCATGCATGATGAAGAGTGAAGATTGACTAATTGTCCTGTACGTTTTATGTTTCTTTTTTAAGAAATCGACATGATATGTCATCCAAATAATGGCGCAGATGCTATGCAACCGCTCTTGTAAAAAGCTCGACAATAATCCTTCCATAAATGATCCTCTTGTTACTTATGCCGATGGATTGTCCTTCACACTTTTTCAAAGTTAGCAGTTTTTGGAATTATAAGAAACTTAACGCTGATAAGATGTTTAAATCCAGAATGGGAGTTAAATACAGATCGTTATGATAAAGGATACAGTTAGCGCGTCAAGATTAAGTCTTTCATGAATATATTTAGGGCAAAATAATACATTCAAAGTCTCCCAATACCTTTTCAAGAACAATGTTGTATCTGTTTGTCTGTATGTATAATGCTAGTTCAAAGTCGTAATTATTTGTTTCGTTGATTGTTATCGGTTGATGTGAGCTACTTGATAATTTGCTTTGCTAATTTACTTGTAGAAAATAAGCGAAACCACTCTTGGTCAAGCAAGATATTTTATACTTGAACATCTACTTGGCACTCTTCCAACTGCTTCTATGTAAGTTATAGCTATTAGTTACTTTGGAAATAGATGCACAGTGGTGGATGCAGAATTTCTAGAGGTGACAGTATCGACCCTTAACTTTATGAATTGGTCGATTTGGGTTATGCTTTACCTTTTTGACGGGCCAAATAAACAAAGTCTTACTAACAAAAGCAGGTCAAATTGATTAAGTCGCCCGGTGTTCAACAATAAAGTTAACAATGCATTTATTGTACCGAAGCTCATATCTTATCTTATAATACTGATTATGTGCTAGATTACTTGCCACCAACCCCTTTTGAGTTCTCAAAAGCAAGAGAATAACACAGGTACCTCAATCAACTCCACATCATCTTAACTAATAAATAAAGGCAAAAATAAATTTATTCGAGATATAAATGGTATTTATCTGATCTTCTGCTATCAATGAGTCAAGAGTTGTAGAGGAAGCTTTCTCTCTTGTAATGCTATCAATGAAATATTTGGATTTTGCAGGTTCTAAAAAGATAGCGAGAATGACCAAGTTCTCTATGTAACTACAATGTGAGGTGCGTATACTATCTGACATCCTTCAACAGTTTTTCTTCTCTATTTCTTAAAAAGAAGCAGATTAGAAGAAAAAGCAGAAAAAATAAGCAGTGTCAAACACCCTTTTGGTTTGTTAAGATTTCGAGATTTGGGATTTAACTGTATATTGTGGTTTTTGTTGGTTTTGTTTTAGTGTGCAGGGGTTATTAATTTGGGTGGTGAAGTGGGGTGTATGCTAAGCGAAGGTCCATGGATGTTTGTTGGTTTGCCTAATCTTGTTAAGGTGAGGACCGTGTTTGTTTTCTGATGCGCTTTACGTGTCAACGTTATGTTCTGATGGTTTGATTGTGTTGGTTAACAATGCAGGCATGGAATGTGCAAACTTCTGCAGAGCTGAGTCTTAATGGACCCGTCGGGCAAGTCTACTCGCTGGCTGTTGGCAATGAATTACTCTTTGCCGGTGTGCAAGATGGTAATATATTGGCGTGGAAGTATAATACAGTCACCAACTGCTTTGAGCCAGTTACAGCACTTCAAGGACATTCCGCAGCTGTTGTGACACTAGTTGTTGGAGCTAATAGATTATATTCCGGTTCCATGGACAATTCTATACGAGTGAGTTTAATTTGATTTGATATGGTATTGTGCTATGGTTTTCCCTCTGTTTTCTGTCTTTAAAAGACGGTTGCGTTAGAGATGGCATGATGGGGGTGGTCGGGGAGCCTGGGTAATGGGACGTGCTGGATTTGAGTACTGATACAGTGATACACATTTTATTGCTCATTTGTTATGTTTAGTTAATGCATTAGTTACAATTACAAAAACAATATTAGTCTA
>BPTQ01000001.1:264454262-264545885 GCA_019973895.1 Chrysanthemum seticuspe
TATGTTTCTTTTCACAGAACCACCGTGGGTATTCCAGTGTCCTTGGAGATCTACTTGATCTTAGGTTTGGTCTTCTTTCAGGATAAACCAAACAATATAATTGTAACCGGTATAATATAATTGTAATAGTTTCATCGTTATAGCCGACCGATTTTTCGACGTTGTTGTCGAGGATTCTTTTTGTCCCGAAGTTACCTTGAAATCCGTTATCGGATTGGGAGACGGTGACAGGAGAGAAAAACAGTAGGAGAAAACCGTATACGGGGAGAGTTGGGAGTTTACGGCAGAAGTTTTAAGATCTGATGTCAACCCAAAATGAACGAGAGAGTTTATCGGATTTGGATAAAACAGTAGCAGAGGTTTACGGCAGAAGTTTACTTGGGGGGGACAAAAGAAGAGTAAAATGACCTGTTAATAAGTTTTTTGATAATGTTAATATAATATGGCCAATGTTAATATAACAAACCAAATAGGACTTTCTTCTGGTTTGGATTCTAGTTCATCTAGAGGTTCCTGTGACCTTATGGGTGCCACCAAGACACTTTTCTTTGTATCATTTTTGCTTGGTTATGCATATGTGCAAAATTGTTCCCTCATAATCCTGTGGTATAAAGTTTGTTCTCAAGCGTTGGTTAAAACTGGGCACAGGATTACATCTCTTGAATTCGATGACGATAGGAAATCCATGGGGGTTATCGTGTCCTCAAACTCTGGAATAAGGTCGCTACTTGCAAAGGTAATACATCTCAAGTTTTTATATGTACCTCAGTGACCTACATCTATATGGTATACAATAATTGTTATAACATGATACAGTATAACAAGACTACTAGCTGCTAGAATTCAAGTACTGGTTATAACACGAGATAACAAGAATACATCAGAAGCAAGTTTCTGTGACTGGTGTGCTAAAGGATGTCGGTGAAGTGGTTGCAGTGATTGGCGATGGGGTGAATGATGCACCCGCATTGAAGTTGGTTAGGAATTGCAATGGGTATTGCTGCAGGAAGCTCGAGACAGGGAGTGGCAGTGAATAATGAACAACATTAACTCGACGTTAAAGAAGTGTTACAATCTGTGTCCCCCTCGGTAGTTAAATATTGTCATATCATTATGAATATTTGGTTTATATACGCTAATTTCATCTTGTATGTTTTATATGAATGATGACATTTCGTAATAGATATGTTTAATTTTCAATGATCCTTTGTATTTACGGGTTTCATTTAAGCTATTTTATATAAAGGGTTGCTTAGATGTGAGCTTTAATCTGTCCAACTATTTACCTTTTTGCCATGATATTTTGAAAACTATCTCCGACAGAAATGTGACCCTTTACCGTCTACAGTTTACCGACGGATTTCTGATGGAATTATTACCGACGACTTTCCGACAGAAAATACACCGACAGATTTCCGACTGAATAATTACCTACAGTATTCCGACACATAATATCTGTCGCTGTTTCCGACAGATTTCTGGCAGATACTAATTACCGACCATAGATCAGCGACCAACTATTTCCGTCACAGATCCGTCGGAAACCACTTATTCCGACTGATTTCCAACAGAAACAGGCGTCGCTAAAGACCAGCTGTGTAGTAGTGTGGATAGGCTAATATGGAACAGGCAAGCTACTAAAATGGACTGTCTGCTCGGCCTGCATAAATGAATTAAGTTTTCGTACCAAGATTTATTGCTTTTAACTCTCTTTTATACTATAAATTAGAAAAATTATTGAATTTTTCTTGTACTAAATATGTAAAATGAATGTAATTTATCCTCCGTAAATCTCGAATATGAGGATAACTAGAATACATTATCTACTTAGTTTTTGGAAAGTAAATCAAGAAGTAATTGAAGTTTAGTTATTAAGATTTTTAGAAGAAAATGTGTGCTACTTAAGACAGTTTAACTAAACGAAGATTATAGTTTTTCATCTATGTAAGGACACGTTCTGCCCCTGGAATGAAATTTACTAATGGGATATTGGTCCATATAGTCAGTGGAAAGTTTGACTACCTGATAATGCATGCTTGTCTACCTGTTACATTGTATATTAGCCGCATTTTGTTCTAACAATTTCTACACAAAATCTTAGGTTTTCTGCATGAATTACGAGATGATACCATTGCTACCCGTTTCTTGAGTCTATTTTCGAGGTAATCTGCTAACTTCTATCATATAATTTGTTTTTGGAATATATGCTTTCTCTATGTTTTATGCAATCTTAATTATTGTGAATTTACTTAGATGCTTAATAGTAGAGTCATCATGATGTTTGAGTTGTATTGAAGTTGCGCCATTAGTCCCAGTACTACTCTCAGAAACATCAAGATTTTTTGTACACAGATTGCATGCTTATTAATGATATAAAACTCGGTATTACTTAACTGGAACCTGTTAGCATTTTTTTGTTTCTTTCTTCTTATTTTGAGCTGATATTCACAAACAATTTCCATTATTTTAATATGATAACCACTTCCTTTTTTTATATCTAAAATTATGATTATGGATGATTTAATTTTTTATTTATTTTTTATTTTTTATTTTTTTTCATAAGGAGTGAAATCTAAACTACAAGCTTCTGGTGCTTTATTATCAATTATGAAGTGAAATCTAAACTGCAAGCATCTGGTGCTTTATCATCATTTAAGGAGTATAATATATGATTTGATTTTTCTACTTGGATGAGGGGTATTTTTTTTTTTGGACAGCGATTATGGGATCACCCAAGGGGGACTAAACCACCCGCGCGTTCATCTCCCGATTTCGCCCATTCGAAAGCAGTGATAATTACCCGCCCCCATCACTGCCCGGGAGGAAACCTTGAAACCGATCCAAGGGCACGGCCAAGTAAAACCCCCCATCCCTTTACCCCCACATTGGAAGGGTGCCCCGGGTGATTCCGATTGGGCAGGATAGGATTGCAATAAAAGTTGCACCCAGACGGAGTCGAACTCCTGACCTCAAGTGTGTTAGAGGCAGGCCACTACCGCTGGGCCACAACTGCAACCCCGGATGAGGGGTATTTACATAGTGAAAATTTCAGATGTAAGCGTATTTAGCAGTCTACTATCACAAAGGGCTGTATTTAAACCGTATTTTCCATTTTGTCACTTTTGGCACGCGACGCGCTTAACTTTTTGCGTGCCATAATTGTTTTGATTATTTCATTCGAGTTTTTCTATATTTGGCGCATTAGGCCTTTGTATTTGGCGTTCTAAACACCCACGTTGCGCGCCACAATTTTTATCTACAATCATAAATGTTTGGCACGTGAGTTAATGCATCATAAATATTTGGCGCGCACGCCCCATTACTTGCTTACAGAATTTAATTAATTTTTTTTCTTGGTTACAAGGAGCATTTGTATGACTGTAACTGGTTTTGAAAAAATGTCTGGCGTGCACGCCCCTAACATGTGCGCCATGTTGGACAAAATTGTAATGGTTAATGTTTCGGGAAGAAATTGGTAAAGTGTGGTGGTATAAGTCCGTATTGTTTTTTTTGCTTTGCTTTTTGTTTTGTTTTGTTTTTGTTTTTTTGTTTGTTTGTTTGTTTTTTTTTTTTTTTTTAATTTTTATATACAACCTTTTAAAGATATTTTTATGATTATCACACAGGAGGACCCTGCTAGCTCCTGTGACGGATCTTATATGTTCAGAGGTTCGAGGGAGAAAACACCTTTTTGTGCTTCATCAAGATGGGTTCTTAGAAGTATGGGATATTTTGAAGTCACACATGCTTTTGGATAGTACTCTAAATGCATCAAGTTTAAAAGGCACACTACAACAAATGGTGTAATTATACACACATATTAAGGCATGTTTACACGGTTATAAGTGTCATTAAAATTGAAGTCCACGCTTTGTTTATCGTGGAGTATATTGGCGTCACAAAATGGTGGACGTTATTATGCGTGGACTTTGGATTTGATTGTGACGCCGAGAAGTGTGGCAAAAAGTGACTAAATGTCCACCCTTTTTATGGTCAAGAAAAATTTAAAAGCTGCCACAAAAAGAAGCGTGTAAAATTTCAAGAAGTACACGCTTTATATGGTGGGAATGGTTGTAAGCATAACACATTGGAAAAAAAAACTCCACGCTTTATAGTGTAACTGTCTCATGATATTTACAGTTATAAACATGTACTTTACTAATTTTACAATTCATACCCTATATTATAAAGAAATACACAAATTCAACATACTTGATTATACATGACTACCTGTACATAATTCCATTGAAATAAACCAAGAAAAGATTTCTTGCATTGGGTACATATTCAACATACAAGATTTCTAAGTACATAATTCTGCCCACTGATATAAACCAAGAAAAGATTTATAGACGAGATTTCTAAGTATTGGGTACATATTCAAAAAATCGTCTATCAGACGAGACTGAAATTCCATTGATATTTCTTCGATCTCTCATCTTCAACAAGCTCCTAAATACAAAGAAAGAAAATCAAAAATTAGTTTGTATTTAAAAAACTCAAAAGATCATCTATATAACATCTTAGAGATTGTCTGAGACATAGCCACTAATGCATAGGATACAAATTGGCCGTTTTACATATGAGACATTCTCATCCAAGGGCATAGCAACAAAAAATATGTGTTAACTACATTACTATAAGACAGACTTCCTCTGCATAGGAATCAGAATCAGCTATCCTGATGATGAGACTGAGAGGGGTGCACGTATAAGAAGCTTAAGACCTCCTATTTTAAACCTGGTTCAGCCCCTGTTCTAAAACTATTTTAAACAAAAACTCTCAATGGTGAAATGGTGAACTTATATTAACTCCAACACATATATTCAAGTATATTGCAAGACATTTGATGCTAATGACATGCCATAGCAAACAATGACTGCACAGGAAAACTAAATACAGCATACTAATCAATGCAACTGTCAATACTGCTATTATAACAACATAGCCACTATTCTATAACCAATTCACCAACGAGGACTACATTTCCCTCTCAATGATCGTAATCCCCAACCAGTAGCCTGCATCCTCACACTAACAGATGGGTACTACGGTTAAAGGAAGGCCTCATCCCTCCTATCAAGCCATCCAAACACCCTGCAAGCATTGGCCCAAATAATACTACATTTCCTATTCTATACCAGCAAATCAGTAACTTGATTTGTGATATAAACATGCCTAATCTCACATGGGTCAGTACTACTCCTCCATAAGATTGATACAACTGCAACTAACTATATTTCCTAGAAGTCTCTCTTTCCCACAACCTTAATGCAGTTACATCCTCACAATAAAGCTATAGGATTAACAGACTTATAGGCATCATCATTGGTCAACTAAGATTTCTATATTTTAACCATCTCAGAAGTCAAAACATGCATTTTTTAGATATTTCATTGCTGTTCTGGTTTTAACCTTCTAATATGAATTCAGCCAATATCGAAAAACATCAATCAACATGCAAATTTAAAAAAATTAAAATATATACCCGGGTAGTGATCCATGACGGGTGAGTAGTGGTCCGTAATTGGTGATGCGTCAAAATAGGGCTGAAAAAAACATAAATTACTTCAAACAAGGGTCTAAAAAAAATTATCGCGATAAACAATAAACCACTAAGTGTATTAAGAACATTCCTAGCAATTTCTGCTACTACGTCATGTTCAACATTACCTTCAGGACCTCCTAGCTCTAACTTCTTTCTTAATATTTCTCTATTTGCTTGAACCTGAAACAATGCATACTTTTTTAAGTTCATAAATCAAAATATGCCATATAAAACTTTAAAAAAGAAATCCAGTATGCGTATGCCATCATTTCTGTTGTTGATTCTTGAATATAAGTGTCATCCGCTGTTTTATAACAAATGTGAAACCTCTCAACATCATGCGGTGATCTTCCATTTTTCACTTTCTGTATATTAGATAGAGAATATCAAAGAATGCATAAAAATACAAGTTATAATAGTTTCGAAACTGTTAGAACACTCCGTGCAAATGCAACAACTACAATTGTTCATAATCAACCCTTAAACTAAAGATACCCTTTTGTCTCTATGTATGATTAAATGTTACTCACAAATTCATGGTCTCTTCGCGTGAAACTGACAGCACCGGTAATGTGAGTATGGGCTTGCTCAAGTCGTGCTTTCTTCCCACATGCTGAGAGTTTCTGCATTTTAGGACACTCGTCAAGATCACCACATATATAGTTTTTACAAGCAATAATATATGATACGATCGATTAAAGTTCATTAACCATGATAAGAAAAATAAGTTAATTCTAACTAAATTCTACCTATATTAACGAAATAGACCAAGGCATAAGCAGTTAAGCACTATCTATAACCAACTGATATGAAAAGCTCACAGGGAGAATAAGCAAAAAGCTCTGAAACGCTACCAAAAGCTACCACAGGCTAGAATAGGCTAAATCTAACTAAGACCAACTTAGTGCAATAGGAAATGATCAAATGAGCACAAGATTAAAGCTGTTAGCATTAAAACAGATCCTAAAACTACAGGTGCCAAACAACCCTAATGTTCTTACTTTAAACACTAATCAAACTAACTTAGTAAAATCCTAAAAATAAACTAAAATCATCTAGTAAAAGGCCACCAACCAGAGTGTTATAATCCAAAATTTTAGCTAAAAAGGATTAAAGACGAGAAAGTTAAAAATCAAAAACACGGAGCCATTGGGAACTCTAGCCTACTGATGCAGTTAAAGATATGAATGGAACTAAGAATATGCAGATCTAAAAACTATTCCTACAAGCTCCTAAGTTCAAACTAAGGCAAGACTAAATCTTACACTAGAGGCTACTATAGAAATAAAGCACCACCATCAAGATTAAGCAAATATTAAGCTAAGTTAGAACTTATCTGAGAAAGAGAAAAACAGTGGTGCAGGGCACTTTTCATCCAAACCCCCAACTTAGAGAGCCAAACAAACCTAATTGGAGTATTAATCCAACTTTTATCCATCGGTTATACTTACCTAGTTTCCGATACAATGCCTAAAATCATTAGAATTGAAATGTTAATGATTTTAAATTCCAAAAATTCTATCAATGAATATATGCAAATTAAGTTCTATGCGCTAATAATGATTTTAATATTGAAATGCAATAAGTGAATAATAACATATATAATGTGCGAAAAAAATACTAGCAACTTCTAATATAGTAAAAAAAAGGTTGCATACTTAAAATCAATCAATGTAATCACGAATCACAACTACTAGCCACATGATCCTTGCACGGTCAAAGAACATCTATTACTAACATATCAAAGAACATCTATTACTAATATACTAGCAACTTGATATAACGAAAACATCAAATTTGACGAACTAAACTTAAACTCAAAACCTACTACATTCTACGAGATCCACAAACACAGTAACAAAGTTCCCATACCTCAATCATTAATATCAAACTACACTAACTAAACAATATATCTCAATAACATAACGATATTAGGTCAAATTTATTCGTATCTAAATCACGAAACCATAATAGCAACAACTAACAACAAAATCACACAGAATCAATCAGACTTAAAAACTTAACGATATTAAGTCTCTTTTCACAATGTATTCTATTCAACGATCATATCAATCACATATGTATATTCAATCCACACTACAATTCAGATAAATGAAATTCAAAATCGTGAAGGTGCTACATACCTTAATCGAATTGAGACTACATCCACCAACTGCAAATCGAAACTAAACTAACATCCACCAGCGGCTAATCGAAACTAACCTAACATCCACCACAGCAAATCGAAACTAACCGGTAGGTGCAAATCGAAACTAACCTAACATTCACCAACTGCAAATCGAAACTAAGCTAACATCCACCAGTAGCAAATCGAAACTAACCTAACATCCACCACAGCAAATCGAAACTAACCGGCAGGTGCAAATCGAAACTAACGTAACATCCACCAGGTGCAAATCGAAACTAACCTAACATTCAGATAACGAATTTGGGGAAAATGAGCTCATCATATTAATTTGATTGAGCATACACCGGACTGATGGAGAGTGAGTTCCTCCTTTATACACCGGACTGATTGAATTAGGGTTTACACGAATTGAAATTGAACATATTTGTTTATAAATTTGTGTTTATAGATTTGGGGAAAACGATATGAGAAGTAATTTGTGTTTATAAATTCGTTGTGAGAAGTGATGGTGTGAATTTTGTGTTTATAAATTTGTGATTTGGGGAAAACGGGGATATTCATCATATTTATTTGATAACGATTTGGGAGAAAACTGGATTTGGGGGTACTGACATTTGGGTTTTTGGGTAATGAGATTTAGAGGTACTGGTATAAAGCAAAAAATAATGACATATATGAAAAAAAGAAGTCCACGCTTTCTAAGGCGGGTTTTTTTTCCCCTAATTTTAATACCAAATTTTGTCCACACTTTTTTCTGTGATTTATGGTATTACACGCTTGAAGTTGTGTAAACTACTTAAATATTTTAGACACACTTATTTGCGTGTACAAAATAAAAAAAAAAACTCCACCTTTCACAAAGCGTGGCAAAATAACCGTGAACATTTCCACTTTTTTTTGTAGTGGCAAGTCCCATGGCTTTCTTTTTAGCATACACCTTTATTATATTACACACCCTGCTAAACTGTAGAAACTAGATTATTATTCTATTTCTTTATTTATTATTTATTATTATTTTTTTTGTGATCAGATTCAACACACATGGTATTTTTTAAATTATTAGAAAATTAGGACAAAACGTGTTTAAGGTCAACTCAACCCAACTCGTTTGGAGCCATAACAAAATTACCCAATTTAATCCAAAGTTTATTGACCGGTTATCCAACCTGCATGAGCAGCCTGTTATTCCATATGTGCTCTCTATACATCTATTTGTAGGATTATTATTAGATGTTCATATTTATGCAATGAATTCTATTTTTAAAACCACCTGTTTCTGAATGAAAAAACAGTGACATTGACCATAACTAAGCTGATGGGATACTAAATACTTGGATACAAGAATCTTACCAAGTAAACATCGAATAAGTCCTTACTTTCTGATGATATCATCTCATATTGCTTGTAGCTATGTTATTTTGAAGCTTTTTCTGCTTTCCTAATATGGTGCAAGTGAAACATCATCTGTTAATTTATTTTTGTACTTGCAACTGTGACAAATAATTTGTGGTTACTTATCATCAATAATTTTTCTGTATATACAACTTTAGGAGCTACTTACAGGAGGTTGTGGCCAGGCGATGTGTACTTCCAATCATATGTATTACCTCTGGCGATCCTGCATAAGCCAAATCCGGTATTTTGAATGTTTTTAAACTCAATACTGTGTTCTCTTATGATTTTCTCGTTTGCTGTATGTATTTGAGTCGTTCTTGTTTTATCAACCAGTTACTTAGATTAGTTTGCTTGAGATATCATGCTCTTATTTTCTTGAACATGTTCTTATTTTCATTACACTATAAAGATATATCCCTCCCCAATATGAAGAGATGGTAAATTATAATGGTATGTCTCTGTTCTCTCTAACAAACAACTATCTTCACCACAAATGGAAAGCGTGGCTTCTTTTCCTACTAACACAAGGTAGAATTTAGGTTAGAGAACAACTTATGCGCTGGGTTGGAGTCCCTATTTAATTATGAAATAATGGTACATCTATTACATTGTATTCACCAACAGTCTTGTAAATGAATTTCAAACGCTTCCATACTCCTTAGTTAACAAGAGTTGCATAAGTAAATAAGACAAGAGAGAGCTTCTGCTTAATGATACCTTATGCTCACTTGTCAAATTTAGAGAATTAAATAGATGCGCTGCTGTCACATTTCACCACCACCTACTTCACAAACATCCAGCACCATACTCTACTGATTACTGAATAATCTTTGCTTAAGCAGCTATATAAGATTTAGCAAGTGTAGTTTTGCTTAACATAGTAATTGAATAATAAATCAATTTTCTTGGTAAATGCTAGCCAGTTAATTATTTTGAGTCCTTTTTAAGGTTACTTAGAAGTTAGAACATATACGACTAATACATGGTTGTGGTGAGTTTCTTTATGTTGGCTGATGCCTGATGATATATGTAATGGATTATTGTTTTCATTTTTAATTTTTGGCTCACTTTCTTGCATCTTGAAACTGCAGGAAGTTGATGAGGAGGTAATCTCCTTATACAGTTTGCACCTTGGCGTGCCAGGGAAAATTGCATATATTATTAAGCCTGGAAGGTGGATTGATCTTTCAACCGAGGCTTCATTGAACATCACACTGGAGGAGGTGAGCGATGGTGTCATGCATATCATTATATCTTTCTTTAATTAATGTGAAAATCTCAATTGACAACACTTGACTGGATTTTTTTCCAGGGTGCACTAATTGATGTGAAGCTTTCATCACATAAAATTTGGATACTCAAAGAAGATGGACTGGTATTGCATAACTTGGCAGGTCAAAGCGAGAGCTGGTAAGAATGCTATATAAATGTCGTTTATGTCTCCCATTTCTTGTGCCTCCTTAACAGATGAATGAATGTTGATTGTGTGTGTGTGTGTGCGCACTTTTTTTTTCCTCTTTCTCTTTCTTGGCTTTCTTGTACACCCTTTTGTTTCCTCTATTGTTTTATTACGGTTTTTATCTCTAATGGGTAAGTGTTGTGGAATAATCGGGATAACACTCCACCGAGATGTAGGAGTGTGAATACTTGATCTAATAAATCACTGCAAGAATTATATACTCTATTAATGTACAATATATAGTACTACAACTATACACTTAATTGCTTTTGAAGATTAGACTATACAAAACGAAGATGAGCATTTATAGAGTTTCGGCCAAACTTCTAAGTTTGCCGCACTCCTCCAAGCTACACCACCAATGATATGTTTCTTGGTAAAAGAAACACACAACAAAACTAGAGAGAAGAAGTATTATTACTACAAGGATACTCGTATGTGTTTTTGGTGTGTTTTAAACCAAATGCCAAACATCCAGTTTATAGGCTCCAAATACATCATCGCAACTCTAATGTCAACTTGCTAGCAAGTTGCTGAGATTCCATGTATGTGGGACCTCTCAATTTGAGCCAACAATATAACAAATCTCCACTTTGACCAAAATACAAATGTCATTATTTTCCCTGGTCATAGAATGTTGGTGGTGTCCTCAAACCAATTTTCTAAGTTTTCACAATATTGATAAGTCCAAACAATAATTGAATTTGATATCACCTACTACTTTTATGTGAGCATATCTGCGAGATTCTTTGAGGTGTGGATCTTTTGGACTCCACCTTCTTCGAGTAGATCTCCTATGAAATGATATCAAACATCAATGTGCTTCGTCCTTGCGTGGCAAACTTGATTCTTCGCTAAATGAATTAAACTCTAATCGTAAAGCATCATGAGAAACTTCTGTTTGATTCCAAGTTCACCAAGTAATCTTTGAAGCCAAAATTTTCCTTTACAACCTTTTTTATCGCTATAACTCAGCTTTTGTACTTGACAAGCAATCCATAGAAAGATTTGGCTCACTAAATTATGTGGTCAATAAAATTTGAGGTAGACTTCCACTAACTCGACAGCTTTAAGAGTAAAGATGTAGCATGTCGTAGATGTTCGCTTGTCTAAATCTTTAGCATAGTCTGATTCACAATATTATTCTACTCATTAACTATTTTCATGTTCCAATACTAACCCTACGTCACGTGTCATGGATGTACTGTGATATCCATTTAACACCTTGTCAATGTCCTGCTTTACGGCTATGCATATACCTTCTCACCACCCGAAGAGCTCAAGAAATTTCATGTCTAAGTACACACCATAACATACATTAAGCTACGGACAACACTTATATACCGGAGTCTTTCCATGTACGGTTTTTCTGCATCATTCTTTGGCAACTTAGAA
Organism: Chrysanthemum seticuspe; assembly: GCA_019973895.1. Lineage (NCBI taxonomy): Eukaryota > Viridiplantae > Streptophyta > Magnoliopsida > Asterales > Asteraceae > Chrysanthemum > Chrysanthemum seticuspe. Next base: position 264,466,209 of record BPTQ01000001.1, read on the forward strand.
GCACTAATCTTGAAATGAGGAGTTAGTGAAGGTTTGTTTGCTCCTTAATCCCTTCAAATGTTGTTTCTTAACCGAACAAAGCTTCCTTAATTTTCTATCTCACTATCTCCATGTTGAAGCCTGAGAATCTTCGTTGCCTCACCAAGACCATTCATCTCAACTCATATTTAGTTGAGTCTTGAGCCCAAGATTCTTCTTTATCCTTTTCATTGAATATGTATACCCATACTCTTCGAGAAAAGTCTTCAACAAAGGTCATATGGTAGTATCTCCGTCCTAAAGAACTTGTCTTCGAAGGACCCCAGACATGAGAGTGGACATAATCCAAGATACCTTGTGTCTTATGGATAATTTTCCCAAATTTCACCCTTGTTATCTTGTAAGCACATATGTCGTAGCTTCACAATTTATGTATTTATATGACTATTGGTTACAACTCCTTCAGTTTCCAACTACTTTCTACCCTTGTAGTGATATATTTATTTTACGTATACCCTTAACTACTACAACTACGCCAAAGATGATCTTCATAACTTCATTTTTTCCTATTACTTCGAACCTTTTAGATTTTTAGGAGGTTCCAACTGAGATGATATTTTTTTTTCAGATTTTTGCGAGTAACAAACATCTTTTAGGGTCACAATTGTTCTGTCTTCATTCTGCAAATTATAACTACATGAGGTGACCAAGTGGTCACAATTGTTCGGTCTCCTAAGTGGTTAAAGTCCATTGAGGTCCCGGGTTCAAACATTGGGGAGAAAATTAATCCCCATGTGAGGTTCACCTGCGATGACTCTGGGCTATCCAAAAAAGGTAGTCGCCCTGGGATTAGTCGACGCGTAATGTCGAGTCGGAACCTAGTAAAAAAAATAAAAAATAAAAAAATTGAATCAATTCTATGAGTAGTGAGATGAGTTCCATTTGCCTTATAAAAAAACTTTATTATGCTCTTCAGAATCACAAAACCACCCTCGAGGTGTAATATGATGGCTACATGTAGAATCCAATAGCCATATATTAGAAATATTTGTGGTTCACATTGTTGCAAGTGAAAGATTTGATTCTTCATTATCACGCTTGGTTACATTCACCTACTCTACGGCTTTCCCTTTGTGATACATGTTCTTAGTTTTCAAATTCGGACAAATTTTCATCCAGTGACCTATTTCATGACAAAATCCGTATTCCTCTCTCTCTCTCTCTCTCTCTCTCTCTCTCACAAAACGATCCCAACAGTATCATACTTGTTATCTATGTGACCAATCGGTAATGCGATCAGTTCTCATGGAACCCGGTACACATGTTAAGCTAAAGATCCGCTTCTTTATAAAGAGATAATTGTACCACATGCTAGTTTTTCTATTATATATCCCCGAGTTTACTTTCTTCAATGGCAATGTCTAGACTCTAGACCTTGCTGAAAAAAAGCGTCTAGAATCTCACTTTGTTTGCATTAGTCAATGCTTGTATGAAGATGTTCGATCCACCGATGTGGAATGTTTTACAACTTCCGCATCCACCATTTCAAGTACAAATTAATATTCAATAGCCTCCAACTAAAGTCAACGGAATGCCTTTCTTACGGGAAGATCAAATTAGATTGCAACCACGGAGCATACTAAAAGTATCACTAGCTCCCTTGAGATGGATGGTAAAGAATCTGAATACTTGCAGTAATAAATCACTCAAGAATAATATATTGCAGATAATTTACTAGTACAATCTATCACTAAATCTATACCCATATTGGCTTATTGAAAGTTAGATAATACAAAAGGAACACGAGAATTTATCGAGGTTCGGCCAAACTTTTAAGTTTACCGCACTCTTCTAAATACACCATGAGCTATATGTCTCTTAGAGAAAGAAACATTCAACAAATCTAGAGAGAACTATTAACACTACGAGGATACGTAGTATGTGTTTTTGGGTGTGTTCGAATCCATATGGCAAGCATCTTATTTATAGGCTCCAAACCTTGTGGCCCGCTTATATGCCAACTGTTGCTCATTTTAATTTTAATCTACTGTTTTATTTTAGTTGTGTAGTCTTAGTTTTGTGTGCACTTCTACTGTTTCTATCCATGACTTAAGAATTTGCTTGCATGAACCGAGAGTTCACTTGCTTGACTACCTTCTAGTGCTATCTTGATTAATGAACACTTTTAGCTTAAAATAATTATATATATTTTGTTGACGATATTATTCGTGTAATGATATCTTATGTTAATTATTGCTAGGAAACACGAGCAAGTCTTTGGATTACAGGAATTGGTGATTTCTGAAGAACTCTTTCAAAGTTCTGACCGTGCCGCAGATGATCTTTTATTGCTTGCTCATTCACTATATTCATCTGCAGAGGTGCTGTGAAGTATTATTTTTCTTTTTAACGCTTCTAATTATTTTACAGTCTTAAATCTAGACATCTTAAGATTTGTTCTCTCCCATTTCTTAAAAAAAACAACTTTTGTCTCATGCAGTTAATAATTGCACATTTTTGTTGTAGAGGTGCTTATTGCATTAGGTTTGGTTTTTGTTGTTCAAGTGTTTGCATTGCAATATTTAGCTTCTTGCAAGTAAAAGAGTAGGCATTAGATGCCATAAAATTCTTTTAACATTTTATATTATTACACACACAATAGGGACTGTCTGGTTATTAAAATTCTGTTGAAATCTGCATATGACCACATGTCCACATCATGATCACCAAAGCTTATCTCTGATTTTTGAGCATGAAATCATCGTTTTTGACAATGGTCCAATTTGAAGATTTTTAGTAATGTTTTTCTGTCAAGTAGGAAAAGGTGCATAAGGGCTATAACTACATCCTTGTATCATACATGTCATTATCACTGTTGCAGCACACTATAATAAGGCTGTTTCAAAATTTTGCAGGAGCAAGTTGCCACGCATGTCTCCTCAATATTCCTCCATTTGTTATTTCTACCAGGCATTTTCTATCTTTCTGTTCTCCGAGCAACACTACAAGATCATAACGTACATTTTACCGATTCTGAGTTTCATTCTTTCACTGCTGCTGAAATGAAAAAGGAGATCATGTCTGTTATTAAAAATGAGGTGTGAAGCGGAAATGTCCTACCAGTTCTTATCTTATTGTTTTAGTTTGAGGTGTCAAAATGGGTGGGCCAGGCAGGTTTTGCAACATGTCAAATTGTGTCTGACACATTTTGGGTCGGTTGACCCGAAACAGTTATGCTAAATGGTTATCTGAAAAGAACTACGTGTCAAATATTATATCATTACAATTACAATAATAACAATAATAATCTGTATTAATGGATAAAATAGGTTTTACACTTTAGATTATAGTTTCAGCAAGTTTAGAGCCATTTGATGTGCTTTATTTTTTTATTTTCTTATTTTAACCGTTTGTACCGTTACATAAGTTAAAGTATAACCTGAATCGACTTCTTTACAAGTGTTTAGGTCGAACTTGCCACCTCTAGCTTTTTCTGAGAATATGCTATCTAGTTTTTTCCCATGTCCGTATGCGGTGTGGTTAATGCTGAACTGATAACCATGTTAATGTTCATAGGCCACTTCCAGGAGTCCACTTTCACTTCTATACTGCTGGAAAAACTTCTGCTCACATTACGCTGATCATTGGTATCGTATGAATGCACCATGTGGGTTACTTCTTGATTCATCAACCAATGCTGTTGTTTTAATAAGAAAATCATCTGTTTCTCTATTTCGTCACTTGGAGGAAATCGAGATTTCTTATGGTATGTTTTCATATCAAAAAAGCGAAATAATTTGTAGTAGGTTCATGCTATTGAAAATTGAAAGCCACCTTATTTTCTAAATAACTTTGTTTTGATAGTATTTACTATATAGGAATATCTGGTTAAGTTAGCACAGCTTTCTTTTAGTTATATTCAAACTCTAATAGATTGCTTAATGTTGCGAAAATCTTGATGGTGGAATTAAAATAGCCGAATAAACATTTATTTGGAACCTGAACATAATGAAACCGAAATCAAACTGATAGTATATGTACAGTTTTGATCATAAATTAAGGCAGAGGTAGCAAAACGGAGACGCCGGGTAGGTTCCGTAATAGGTTAACGGGGTTTTGGGACGGATACTTTTTTGAGTATGTGTTTAAGAAGGCCATACTAATTCGTGTGTATCAATATTATAAAACTATTTACTAACTTATAAATTTAAGTGTTTTAATGATTTATGGGTTTTAAGCATCTACGAACACTCTAGACGACTTTTGACCCATTTCCCAAAATTAGAAGTGTTACCGATTTTACCCATTAGAGAGTGAAAATCACCCAAATTGACGTAGTCGTAAGTAAACTGTTTGAAACTACCTATCTAAATGCACAACATTTACTATCATTATGGTTGTTGATTTGCTAATACCATGTCATATGCCACGTTCTTAATCTTTCCTTTGCTATAGGGTCTTTCACTGAACTTGCCAAAATTGCAAGCAACAAGATCAAGTTATCACGTGATCTTGATTGGGAAGTACTTTACATGGTACTTCAATGCACCAATAATATTAGTCAACAACTAGGGAAAGGTGCACATGCTTTATTTCATGAATCATTCTTCACCGAACCATCAATATTTCCTGAAGACATTTTGAGGCGTTTATTGAAGGTTTTAAAATTGGGAACTTCTTCCTCCATAGCATCTCTTTATGGATCAGAGTCAGGTGTTGATACTCGGAAGAAAAGAGTAGGAGACAACAAATTGCATAGAAAATTCTCTCATAACATGTGGGTGTCTCTTCAAGGCCTGTACCGAAAAGCTGTGACGTGGGACAAAGTCATCGACGTCATCTTACTTTATTGTAACTCTTTGGTTCCTCAAAAGTATGAAGACAAATCAGATCTTCAAGCAATGTTTGATATTAGGACTTGCATAACTGCCCATGTGACTTCAGAAGTTAGCAAAGTGATATTTGATTCTGCTGTGGATATAATATTGCTGTTGAACTACATGGTCGACTTAAGTGGCATGGTGAGCATATTAGAAAAGCAATGTGTTTATACTTTATACATTGGTAGGTATACATAGTAGAAGTATTTGAGAAAGCTGAAAGCTTATTAGTTTATTTTTTGTTTGCAGATAAATATGTTACCTGGTGATGTTTCCAGGGTACAACGTGAGTTATTTCCATTGATTCAAGAAATTCTTACGGAGTGGCATATAGTGCATTTTATTGGGACCACCCCTTGTGAAGCACCTTTGTTGGATGATTTGAGCTCTCAACTCTCACTATCAGAAATTAGTACGTGTAATTACATCTATATTCTTCACTAGAGGTGGCAAAGTGGGCTGGACGGGCAGGTTGGGTAACGGGTCAAAACGGGTAATATTTGGTACAGGTCTGTTTGGGTAAGGCTGGTTGGTCTGAAACACTTTTAGGTAAAGTTATAGCTAATTTACGTATGATTAAATTATTAATATAAATTTTGCATAAAGGGGTCCAGGAGGTCTCACACATAAAACATATACATCTTGGGCAATTTCGTTTTTACTTTTTCAATTATACCCGTCTGGCCCATCAGAGATAACACATAATCCACACTAACCTATTTTAACTTCATTAATTGATAATACAACCTCTGGTAACAGTATTAGTAATGATTAGTTGCACTACACACTTTCATTCTAGTTGTCCTTAGTTTTATAGCTATCAAGGGAGAACATGCCACAATTTAATCTATTTTTGGCATTAATCTTATTTCTATTTTTTTTATTATTATTATTATTTTTATTTTTTGGTGACATTTTGTGAAATTTTCACCATCAGATAGCAGTGGAAACCGAAGATCATGGAATCGGAAGCTCAAAAATTGTGACTTCCCGTTGGCTTTTGCTTTGATGTTTGATCATCCAAAGTCAATCCAAGGGTATAGTGTTGTTGATACAAGACATCTTCCAAATCCCAGCTTTTTAGCTGCTCTACTACTCAAATTTACAAGCTGGATAATATGGGGCAGAGATGAAGATGGCTCAATATCTTTATCTACTCGCTCAACAATGTTGGCGTTGATCTTGCTTAAGCATGGGCAGTTAGAAGCTGTTGAGGTTTGCTTTTATTGCATCATTAACTAATTCATGTAAAATAGATTTTTATATAATGAAAACAAGTATAATGGTTTAAATTAGCTTTAAAGGAAATAGGTCAAACGGATTAAAAATCACCTTAAGGGAAAAAGTTAAGTGTCCCGACTACCTTAAAGGGAAATAGATCAAATCGGGTGGCAAGCCACCGAAATTCTATCAGTTAAAAAGTTTATTTTCTTTTTCTTTTCTATATTTATGTTGCATTTTACACATTTATGTAATAGATTAGCTATGCATATAAAATAAAGAAAGTTCAACAACTAACATAATTTGTTTTGTTTTGTTTTGGAAGCATCTTCTTACTACTGTAAACCAAAAAATACTGAAGGAGAATATTTCGAATGATATTCAAGGTGAGAACAGTGAATGGTGCACCATTCTTCATCTTCTTGGGTGTTGTTACGCTGCACAAGCACACCGTGAGGCATCACTGACTTCTACCAATAAGAAACTTGAAGAATCAATTTCTTGCTTTTTCAGGTATATATATATATATATATATATATATATATATATATATATTGTAAAAAATCTTTATATTATCAAATAGTTATGCTACTTGGTTTCTTTAAGCTGAGAAATGATATGATATAGGCTTAACTACTTATTGTTTCTCTAGAGTTGCAGCTTTGGATGGGGCTTCAAGTTCGTTGCATAAATTGTCAAATGTGTCTGGATTGTGGCACCTTCATATATGTAAGTCTGCGTGTCTTTTTGGATAAAATATAGTTCTCATGTTAGTTCTTATAATGTACTTGTCTGCAGCCGATGAGGTCTCACCTAAAGCTTGGACACTTCATTATTATCAATGGGCAATGCAGCTTTTTGAGCGATATAATATGAGCGCTGGTGCGTGCCAATTTGCTATTGCTGCTCTTGAACAAGTTGATGAGGTTTTGGGCATTGATGAAGTATATTCGGGGGCAGATTTTGATAATGAATCACCAGTTCTCAAGACCCCACTGATCGATGTTCACAACAGAAACAGTAAAACACTAAAACAATAAAACTAGAACACACAATATTTCTTGGAATAAGCTCTCCAATTAATCAGAAAAGTACTTGCTTTACAAAAACTGATATTGATGGTACAACCAAACCTGGCTCGTTTGGTTTGCTTATATAGGAATAGAAAACAGCTTTTCCTAATCCATCTAGGACTCTAATATAACTAGGAAGTACTTATCTTAAAGTCTAAAAATAAGAATACTAATTATACTAGAACTCGACTGTAGTTATCCATAAGCTCGGATCTTCTTGGACTGCACATAAGCTCGTGCTTGTGAACTACTCATTAGCTCGAGTAGACATTAGACCAACAATCACCCCCCTAATTTCTGACTCGAGATAAGAAGGTCTTCAACTCCGAGTAACTCTTGCATTTCCTTGAACTTAATCCTTGCGAGAGCTTTCGTCAGAATATCAGCACGTTGCAAATCACCTCTTACAAACTCAACTTGTACTTGGCCTCTTTCAACACATTCTCGGATAAAATGATAACGTGTGTTTATATGCTTGCTTCTCCCGTGAAAGACTGGATTTTTCATAAGTGCAATAGCCGATTTGTTGTCAACAAATAAGACCACCACTCTTTCTTCCATTCCGGTTATTTCACTCAACAACCCACGTAACCATATCCCTTGACACGCGGCTGAGGTTGCAGCCATGAACTCGGCTTCACAAGACGATAGAGCCACCGTGTTTTGCTTTTGTGAGCACCAAGTGATAGGTGATTTCCCTAGATAAAATACGTGCCCAGTTGTGCTTCGACCATCATCTTGGTCCATAGCATAACTACTATCACTAAACCCCACTAACTCCTTGGTTTTCTCTTGGTTGTATCGTATTCCAAAATTCAAACTACCTTGGATATACCTTAGTATTTGTTTCACAGCTGCCATATGTGATTCTTTTGGTTCTTGCATATAACGACTAACCAAACCAACCAAATAAGATAAATCAGGTCGAGTGTGTAGTAAATACCTTAAACAACCAACTCGTCGTCTAAACAAAGTTGCATCAACTGGTTTTCCTTCCTTATCCATGCTTAACTTCATTCCAGGTTCTAATGAACATTGAGTAGAATTCGCTTCATGCATCCCAGCATCTTTCAAGATCTTCTTTGCATAGCTTTCTTGACTTATTGAGATACTCGAATCCTCTTGCTTTACTTCAATTCCAAGATAATAGCTTAACTTTCCCAAGTCACTCATATCGAACCTTTCTTGCATTTGTCTTCCTACCAAACAAGATTCACACAACTTGTTCTCTTGATGAATTATTGGCAACTCTTCAACCATGCCCTTCCTTGCCATTAATTCCATCGTCTCGAAATTAATGTGACCCATCCTAGCATGCCATAACCAAGCATCATCTTCCATCTTTGCTTTGAGACACACCGGACTTCCAACTTGGAGCTTAATCTTGTAAAGTCTATTACTTGTTCTAGGAACCTTCATTAGAAGCTTGCCATCTGAGTCACGCATAGTAAGAAGGTTACCTTTCATACGAATGTCACATCCGCCTTCGGTAGCTTGCCCAAGACTAATTATGTTGCTCTTTAGCTCGGGTAGGTAATAGACTCCAGTGATTAACCGTTGCTCACCCGTTTTCCCTTCAATGATTATCGAACCCTTCCCTTTTATCTCGATGTAGGAGTTATCACCAAACTTCACTCTGCCGGAGATATTCTCATTCAACTCCGAAAAGTATTCTCGGATCCCCGTCATGTGATTACTTGCTCCATTATCCAAATACCAAGTGTCTTCCTCGTTTGGCTTAGTATTCAATTGGTTTGGGATAATCTTTTCTTCATTCAAGAAAACTACTTCTTGAACGCTTTTCATCATAAAAAGTGTTGGGTCATCATCATCCTCCGTTTGCAAAAGGTTTGATTCATGCTTTTGCTTCTGTTCACGTCGTTCAGGGCAGTTAGAAGCAAAGTGACCATATTCATCACATCTAAAGCATTGAATCTTTGAAAGATCTCGACTTTTGTTCTTCTTTTGCTCCGTATTGCTCCCGGAGTTGTTACGGTTGTGGTTATTAGCTTGACCACTATCATGAGATTCGTTTTGAGAAGAAAAGTTTTGACCTTTACCGTTGCCACCAGAGGAATTCCTTCCTCGACCTTTCTTATCATATCTTTCGGCCCTTCCGAACATCAACATGCCTTGATCTTCAGAGGTGGTGTCAACACCCTTCATTCTTCCTTCAAAAGCTTTCAACCTTCCAATTGCTTCTTGAAAAGACATAGTATTCAAGTCAGCAAATTGTTCTATTGAGGCAACAATTGCAACATACCTATCCGGAACGGATGCAAGTAGCTTCTTAACAAGTTTCTTGTCTTCATAAATTGTTCCCAAGCTATTGACTTCAGTTACAATTTTGCCTAACCTAGCCGCAAAGTCATCGATTGATTCGTTGACTTTCATCTTTAAAGATTCGAATTCCGTCTCCAAGGTTTGCAACCTCGCGTCTCGAACCCGTTCAACACCCACATACCTGGTCTTCAAAGCTCCCCAGATTTCTTTGGCTGTGTTGAATTGTGAAACTTGAAAAACAAGTTCTTCTGGAATCGCCTGGAAGAGTAACGCCACTGCCATGTGATCTTGCTTGGCAACAACTTGTGTTCCTTCCCCTGGTTCCAGTGCATCAAGTATTCCATGGACTCGGAATACCGCTTTAACTCTTATTGCCCATATGTTATAATTCGTGCTTGTTAACATTGGACATTGAAGAGCCAATTTAGAATGTTCAATTGGTGGTTGACTCGACTCGCCTTGCACCATCCTTCTTGAACGCCTTTTGTAAGTTACCGGTGTAGTTGGATTATCTTCCAGCCCTAGGTTCTAAAGGTCGAATGATTTACTTCCTGCCCAAGTAAACCAAGTCGAAAGTTTGAAACTTTGATCAACTTCTTGCTTAAGTCGAACCCTAGTAAAACCCTTGTGATCAACTTCAGTGATCGACTTCTGGAACCCTTTAGTGATCGACTACAGTGATCGACTTCTGGAACCCTTTAGTGATCGACTTCTGGAACACCTTCAGTGATCGACTTCTGGAACACCTTCAGTGATCGACTTTTGGAACCCTTTCAGTGATCGACTTGCTTAAACCTCCTGCTGTGATCGACCTGCTTAACCTCCTGTGATCGACCCCCTGCTGTGATCAACCCCCTGCTGTGATCGGCCTGGTTAAACCTCCTGCTGTGATCGACCCCCTGCTGTGATCAACCCCCTGCTGTGATCGACTTCAGGTATACCCTTGAATCACCTGCTGTGATTCGACTTCTGGTACACCTGCTGTGAATCGACTTCAACTTTATCCTGGTGATCGACTTCTGTTTGAGCAACCTGGTGATCTACCTGCTCTTGAAACCTTGCTCTAGATACCAATTCAAGACCCCACTGATCGATGTTCACAACAGAAACAGTAAAACACTAAAACAATAAAACTAGAACACACAATATTTCTTGGAATAAGCTCTCCAATTAATCAGAAAAGTACTTGCTTTACAAAAACTGATATTGATGGTACAACCAAACCTGGCTCGTTTGGTTTGCTTATATAGGAATAGAAAACAGCTTTTCCTAATCCATCTAGGACTCTAATATAACTAGGAAGTACTTATCTTAAAGTCTAAAAATAAGAATACTAATTATACTAGAACTCGACTGTAGTTATCCATAAGCTCGGATCTTCTTGGACTGCACATAAGCTCGTGCTTGTGAACTACTCATTAGCTCGAGTAGACATTAGACCAACAAGTTCTTACTAAAGCGCGACTTTGGGCTAATGTATTTAAGTTTTCACTCGATTTAAACAGTTACAATGATGCATACTCTGCAATAATTATGAATCCTGATGAAGAAAGCAAATGCATTTGCTTGAGACATTTTATCAATGTTTTATTTGAGCGTCATGCAATTAAGGTTAATTTTTCTCTCTACTTTATAATACTATTTTCATTTGTTTGTTAAATCATTCATTACCATAAACTAACACTTTCAAATGAACTTTTGTTGTAGATTCTTTGTGACGGTTCACTACCTTTTGTTGGTTTAACTGAGAAGGTGGAGCAGGAACTTGCTTTAAAGGTGTGTAGAACTACTTAAGAAAGTAATATATGTGTGGAAAGTTTTAACCCATTTACTTTTAAGTATGTCAATTCGGGTTATGTTTGTTATCTCTTGTAGGTAAACTTAAAAAAATAACAAAAAAGGTAATGGTTTTAAAGTCTCCCAAATTACAATGTAAATGCATAACACCTCTTGAATCATTTCGTTAATATAGCTTTTTATATCACACACTCGTTGCTTATAAAAACTAAACTTATGTGAAAGAAGTGTATCAGCTCAACTCAACCTAATGGGTACAAATCGTAACATGTTTTGACCTGAACCCATGTTTAGAATATAAAGTAAAATGGCAGTTGCTCTACTAAATGTCCCTTGGATAACTATCATCTCTGAATATATCGTGCAGGCAAAACTTTCAGATGTTTCCGTAAAACCGAACCCCTTTAAGATCTTATACGCGTTTGCAATCCATCGATGTAACTGGCGCAAGGCAGCAAGTTATATGTACCTTTACTCAAGAAAACTCAAAAGTGAGGCAGCGGGGAGAGCTTATGAATTCAGATCATTTGCTATCCAAGAAAGACTGAATTGCCTTTCTGCCACTATTAATGCATTGTATCTTCTGAGTTCTGACTGTGCATGGATCAGTACTTTGCATCCAGGTAAATGTATTTAGAATGAGTTATATCATGTTAGAAAGCCTAGATAACAATTCGAGAGGTGGATAATTATTCAAATACTCTCCTAAGTCTTGTTGACTCTTTATTTCAACATTGGGAAAACTATGGCGTAAATGTTCGTCATTTATCTTTTGCAGATGCTAATGATACTTTTTCAAGTGAAAAATCGGATTCGTGTATGGATATTGAGAAACTTGAAAAAGAGTATTTATTAACATCAGCGGAACACCTTCTATGGATGAAAAATATCGAATGGTCATTTACTGGTATAAACCATTTCTCGCATAATTGTTTATTAAATATAGACTATTAATATTAAGTAACTTTTTATGTCTCACCAATATGCAAACGGCAATTTATGATCTTGAAGAAAAATGATGTAATATGGTATTCTTTGAACATTGATACAACTCTTGCATACCTTTTCAGGGATTGAGATCCCATCCAACTTGATTGAGTTGTTGGTGCAGTCAAATCTATATGATATGGTTTTCACTGTGATCCTAAGATTCTATAGGGGTTCAAGATTAAAGGGGTAAATCTACATTCTTACTTTCTTTAACAAATTAATAGCTTAATACAACCCATGTGCTTTCTTGGCTACTTTATTATGACTGCTGCTAAAATCATGAGTTCTTGTATAGGGAACTAGAAAGAGTTTTTTCTGCTATGTCGCGAAACTGCTGTCTATGCAGGTATCCATCGGTCATCACCTGTTTGTCTATGTATTTTTTGGACTTTTATTTTTTCTTTGTTCCATCTAGAGGTGGAAAAATGGGCGGGTTGTGTAAAGGGTCAATATGAGTTTGGCATGAAACAAGCTCTTTTCAGCTCAGGTCCACCCATTTTAATTATACGGTTAAATTTGCCAGCTCAAGTGATCTTTTCAAGCTTGGAACTACCAGTCAGTAGTTTTAGTTAGTATAATCTTCACACCATCTGTTAGAATGAATAATTTTTCATATTAATTCCAGGGATGATACCAAAAAACAGGATCTGTTCCTAGCATCAAAGGATGAGGTTGCTTCTGCAGCACAACACTCTAAAGGGAATGACCAGTGGGATGCACTTAAGCAATACATGGTTCGTTTTTTTCTAATTCTATCGAATCTGAAGTTTCTATCTGCAAATTTGTTTGAATTATCACGTCCTTTCCGTTAGTGTGGTTTATTAATAGGATCTGGTACTCCAATAGTTCAATTTGAGTTAGTTTTTCGGTTTAATGTTTCTGATGTTCTTTGTCACTTCTCAGCTTCTACCACGTTTATTATTTCTACAATATTTATTATTGCTTTGGTTATTGGAAAAAAATTCTTTGGAATTGATGATTTAACATTCTAGCATGTTAGCCTATTCAACCCCCTTGTTTTAATAAACCAAATGATTCCGCCTTTAAGTGGAAATTCAGTTATCTTCTGTTTACCAATTTGCAAATGATGGGAGTCTCTATTTACCTTACCGGTGTTCATTTGGGCTATTAAATTAAATGCAGGTAATGTATAAGTCTTTTCATCCTAGATTACCAGTAATTGTTGCAGACACCCTTCTCTCTGCTAACAGTTTGATGAAACTTCCTCTTTGGCTTGTTGAGATGTTTAAGGTATTTTGTTAATAAACCTTATATCTTTACTGCACATTCTAGTTATGAATATCTTGGCTTTTATTTAATCATACAATGGTTCATAGTTTTAGTCCATAGTTGTTATCAAGATATATCCTAGTTAAGTATACAATGCACATATCTGTGACAAACTAATACAAAAAAATCCGTAATTCAAACAAATACTGTTGGGTGCAAAGAAATCATGAAACACACTAGTTCATGATTTCTTTTCCCTCTAAGATACAACCCTGATACAACTGGTAATATCCTAGATAAAACGTATAACTTCAGGGTGTTTTTTTATGTATAATTGCATAGAAAGTTAAGGGCCACCTGCCACACAAATGGTATCTAGTTGTATTATTGAGAGTATTTATCGTGACTACCATAATGGTTTTGGTACCTACGTCTCTGTTGTATGCTTATATGTATAACACAACAGCTAGTATTGTAACTCTTTCTCACCTATAGAAATTCAATTTTGTACATAAAGCATGTGCAGACCTAAAATTTGCATAAACATTGCTGCGTATTGCAATGTATGCAATTGTACTTGATAGGTACGTGTTCTAAATGAAATTCATTAGAAATGCAAGTACCAATTAATCTGGAAAACATTTATTTGGGTGATTTTCATATTCCAGTTTAAAGTATAGCACGAATATCAATCAACAAGGAGTATTGTCGGAAAACATATATCTTTAATAACTTCACATTAACGATATTAGTAGTAAAATAAAAAATTGTGCTAGGTGCTAGTAGGTTATGAAATCTGTATTTCAACATATTTCACTCCTAACTTTTGTAAATATAAATATAAAAAAAGAAAAAAAAACTTATTGTACAATGTTTTTAGGCATACAAATCAATGGAGGACCAAATTGTTATCAAGGTAAACTGTTTATATTTAGTGGACTAAGTTAACAAGAAAATTTTTTCCGTGTTTACTAATCATTTTAAATGACTTCAGCAATTGATATTAAGGGAAGATGAGATGATAATGGTAATGGTAATGGTGACGAGTTATAATTTATTTTCTTACAAATGGCAGGGCACACCCAAGGGAACCTTGGGCATGGCTGGGTCTGAATCAAGCCCTGCATTATTGTTCCAATTGTATGTTGATTATGGGCGGTATGCAGAGGCTACAAATCTGGTGCTTCATTATTTGGAATCTGTTGCATCATTGGTATGCTTTTCTCTTTCCTTTGTGGACTTTTGGGGTTTGTTTAGTTTTAGCTTCCTCCTTTTTTTTTTTTTTTTTTTTCTTTTATTTATTTATTTATTTATTTTTTTTATTAGAAAGATCAATACGGTCACTACTAGTATATGAGTATTTGATATGGAAGTCCTAGAATTTAATCTCTTAAGTAATAAAAGTTATGTTCTGTAAACTTAGTCTACGCTTACAATCTTACATATCTAGATTATTGTTAGTGTTTTGGCATGAATATAAAACTTGTGTTTTACTAGTATTACTGTATTAGGTCTCTTTGTCAAGCAATAAGTTCTAATGTTATAATGCAAAGTGTTAGTTGTATTCACAGAGGAAAAAAATGCGTGCTATGCTTATCATTCAATCAGGAAAAATTTATAGTAACTTCAATTTTGTTTTCTAATAACACTTACTGATATTTTTGTTGCATAACGGCAGCAACCAGAAGATGTAATCCGTAGGAAGAAGCCATCAGCAGTGTGGTTTCCATACACAACAATTGAACGATTAAAGTCTAAACTCGATGAGTTGATCAATTCAGGCCAGATGGTAGCTGAATGTGAAAAGCAGAGAAACCTGTTAGAAACGACGCTACTCAAGCATTTTCAACTGGTAATATTTTAGTTCCTCACTGCTTTGAATCCTCCAAAAGGGCTAATTATTTTTGGTTTCATTCGGCTCGAGTCAGCCTAAAACCCTTTTTATTAGAGCTCTATTTGAGCCATTATGTTATGGACAAAAACATTACCTAAACCATTCTTCACGAGTAACTGGGTTAGAAATGTCACTCAATCATCCCCCCCCCCCCCCCCCCCCCCCCCCAACACACACACACACAAACACACATACAGAAACTAATAATATGAATAAAGGTAGGTATGCCATATATAAACTCTAACCACCTTTTTGAATATTTCTTGCAGTTACAAAGTGACTCACATGATGTGAAGATGTCCTTTGCAACCTCATGAAGTTTCAACCAGTTACTCTTACAGATCAGGTGGTGTTTGTCATCTAGGATACCCTATGAAACTTGAAATTTTGAAACCGAAGAGGCTTTTAGCATGGCGTTTGTCATTGCAATAGCAAAGTATTTTCAATTTGTTCTTGAAGTATTAGATTTTAAGGATTGTGTTTTGTTAGATATCAAACTTCCTTTGAAAGAGTAGATTGCATTTCTCAGGTCATCCTATTTCGAATGGCAATTATGAGCGAAATATATTGTGATTATGCAAAAGAAAGAAAAACCCATAACAATTCTTCAATATTGAAGATTAGGACGTACTCCATTAACATCGCCCATATATAAAATAGACTACGGTACAAGCACTTGCTTAATGAACGAAACTTAAAAGAATCTTCAAATTAAAACTATGTGTATCTGTATATGACTATAGGTTTCTCCGAGTTATGTATGATGTTATGTATGCATTCCTTATGATCAACATATAAAGTGCACAATTATTCTTTAATCTATAATTTTCTTAAAACTTAAATCTTAATGAACTTATATATCGCATTTATGTATTCTACAAAATTAAAATTCAAACAAATACTAAAGATTTTTGGTCACACACGGTTAATCTTTTATTTTTTTATATGGCATATGAATTTTTATATTTAGTATATAGTTTCTAAAAAAACATCCTAAACTCTACTCTATAATTATCATAATCTTCAAAAACTACACGTTTTGTATTTCAAAAAACTACACGTTTTGTATTTCAAAAAACACATGATTTGCATTAAAAGTCAAACCTAAATCACGCGTTCGCAAGTATAATTATTTGCCACTATACATCGTCACTTTACGCGGGTATACGTCTAGTTTAATATCATATAGTAAAATTGAGCTCCTATGCTTTAAATATTTGATGAGCAAAAAGAAAAGCATTTTTGTTTTTATTTCTATGTAAAAGGATATAAAATAGCTATAACACTGCAATGTTAAATATGGGCCTGGCTCATAAGAATTAGAATTTAAACCATGGTACATGAAGCGGAGGCGGGAAGAAGTTTAGTCATTATATCGAGCTAAGGAAGCCATAGCTTCTTGAGGGTTAGCGATTTAGAAGTTAGAGGCATTTGAGAAACAATAAAACAGCATAAAAGATTGATAACTATTAGACCAGCAATTAAACAACCAATTTTGGAACAACTTTCTCTTCATATTTATTCAAAACAAAATAACAACTTAAATAACAAATTGAAGTTCATGTATAAACTTAAGGACTAAACAATCAACATAATGAACCAAATATTTAGTCATGGTTTCAAATGGTGTACTCGTTCCTCATTACTGCGAATTAAACGCGAGGTTTTCTAGTTCTTCATTGAAGATACGAGCAAAAGCTTGCATCCCGGTATCCGTAAGACAAACTCCAATGTCCAGGTCTTCGTTCGATTCTTTGGAAGATTGTACAGATATGGAATCTGAATAATCGATCGAAATCGTTTCTATCTTTTGTTGGAAAATTTAGTGCACTTGTGGGATTAGTTCACACCTTGTAATGGGTTAGGAGGTACGGAGTGTACACCCATAAGGTCCATGAACACCCTGACTCTTATAGTGGTTTGTATTAGTAGTGCTTGTGGAAAGTACTGCTTGTGTTTTCGACTGATAAGCAGTGTTTCCACTGAAGCAGTGTTTCCACTGAATGAGTGTTTCCACTACATACTGAATCAGTGTTTCCACTGATGTAGTGTATCCACTGATAGTGCTATGAGAGTACTGATGATAGTACTGCTTGTAACGGGCTTTGACCTATTCAAGTGGAAGTTACAACTGCATAATAACCACGTTTAATTGGTCATGTAACCACTAACGGCTATAATGAGGATAATTATGAGGCTATTAATGGGCCGATTAATACTCATAATTCCATTTGACTAGCCAAGAGTATTATCCTATAAATAGGAGATCTGTTTATGCATGAAAGACACACAGAAAACTGTTAACACTTATTAGCGCAAGGGTTATAGAATTGTGCCTAATTCCATAACTGCATTTGGTCTTATCCCAAGTAGATATTCGTGTAACCCAGGCATTAGGGTCGAATAGTTTACTTTGGAAAGTGATCACACGATTCCAAGTGATATCCGGTAACCACATAGTGGTATTTGTTTCTGCTGACTTGTTGTTTGTTTCTGCTGAATTGATTATCTTACCCTGTTCTGGGAGTACTACCCCAACAATCAAAGTAAACTATTTGTGATAATCAATGGCTGCTGCTGCAATGAAACACATAGCTTCAAACTTTGCTAAACTGGAAAAGTTTGAAGGGGTGGACTTCAGGAGATGGCAGAAGAAGATGCACTTTTTGCTGTCAAGCATGAGTGTGGTTTATGTGCTAACCACTCCTATTCCGGATGATGGGGATGATGTTACTGTGAAGCAGATCAGGAGGAGGAGCAAATGGGAGAATGATGACTACATATGCAGAGGTCTTATTCTCAATGGTATGTCTGATGCTCTGTTTGATATTTATCAGAACTTTGAATCTTCCAAAGAACTGTGGGATTCCTTGGATGCCAAATATATGGCTGAGGATGCATCAAGTAAGAAGTTTCTTGTAAGTAATTTCACAAATTACAAAATGACTGATTCAAGACCAGTCATGGAACAATACAATGAACTTCTTGGAATACTTGGAAGGTTTACACAACACAATATGCACATGGATGAGGCTATTCAAGTCTCTTGTGTTATTGATAAACTTCCTCCTTCTTGGAAAGATTTCAAGCATACCTTGAAACATAAGAAAGAGGAATTAACTCTGGTTGAGTTGGGCAGTCATCTACACATTAAGGAATCTCTCAAGGTGCAGGATAATGACAAGCCAAAGGGTAGCAATGCTGCTGGACCATCTGTTGTCAATATGGTAGAGCATAACAACTCCACCAGGTACAATGACAACAAAGGCAAACACAAATATCTTGACAACACTATGGCAAATCCTAACAAGAA
The DNA here is from genome assembly GCA_019973895.1 of Chrysanthemum seticuspe. Classification (NCBI taxonomy): domain Eukaryota; kingdom Viridiplantae; phylum Streptophyta; class Magnoliopsida; order Asterales; family Asteraceae; genus Chrysanthemum; species Chrysanthemum seticuspe. The sequence continues at coordinate 264,484,869 of BPTQ01000001.1, forward strand.
GGCAACACCTACTTGTTGGAAATGTGGCAAAACTGGCCACATTAAAAGGGACTGCAAGGGTGTTAAAGTTGGTGGTAAAGCCAATGGATCAGGCACTAATGGTTCAGGGAGTGGTGGTTCTTCCAACTCACTGAAAGGTCAGAATATGGTTAATAAGTCTTTTCAGATTTATTATGTTACATATGTATCTGAATCTCATTATGTGCAGGATGATGATGTTGCGTGGTGGGTTGACTCTGGTGCAACAGTTCATGTGTGCAAAGATAGAAGCTGGTTCAAGACTTATGAGTCACTGAATGATGGTTCTATTCTTCACATGGGAAATGAGTCAACAGCCTTGGTGCATGGTCGTGGTTGTGTAGATCTTAGGTTTAGTTCTGGAAAGATTGTAACTTTGTTTAATGTTATTCATGTTCCTGATATAAGGAAAAACTTGGTTTCAAGTAGTGTTTTGAATAATCATGGATATAAACAAGTTATTGAGTCTGATAAATTTGTGCTTTCTAAGCATGGTGTTTTTATTGGTTTTGGTTATTTATGTAATCAAATGTTCAGGCTTAATATTTCCTCTGATAGTGTTTACTTTGGAAAGTGATCACACGATTCCAAGTGATATCCGGTAACCACATAGTGGTATTTGTTTCTGCTGACTTGTTGTTTGTTTCTGCTGAATTGATTATCTTACCCTGTTCTGGGAGTACTACCCCAACATCTTTTTGGGTTTCCCCCATCCGAAATCCAATTCGTAAAGTTTGAGCTTAGGTGATCCTGAAACTGAAATAAACTTTTTGGGCACAAATCCTTTGGATAATAAAGCATTTATCCATTGGATTCTATGTTTCATTACTCCATCTTTATCGGTTAACATTTTGTGTAGATTCTCTCCGATTAACTTAACAGCAGTTATGAATCCATCATCTCCCGATAAGACGCTCGCGGTTTCAGTTGTTAGACTTGCCAAAACACAGTTTCGAAATAGGCCCCTTGGACAGGTGGATCAAGACGTTTCCTACAATCTATTGGGAATGCAAATGCATGTAACTCATCATTGCATGATTTAGCAATGCAATACCATATATATCCACAATTCCCAAAAGAGAACAAAAAGGTGGATAGTGATCACTTTGAGGTACAAAAATAAAGTCTGTTCCCTATTTGGTCATGTACGATTGTGCGAATGTGCAATTCCACTAGAATGTTGACACGTGTCCACTTTTTTAATAATAAAGTACAGTGGTAGGTGGGACTTTTCCCATATATTCTTTTTTTTTCTTATTACAAAGATAATACAAAGACCAAAATACCCTTGTAGATCTATAAAAACATCATCAATTTATATGAAAACTTGCAGCTGTAAAATAGAAAGTTATTGCAGTTTAAAACAATATTCATCATGAGGGTCCATATAATCAAATAAGCAATCCTTTATCAATTAACAATTTCGATTATAGATACACCAACTAAAGTCAAACAAGCTATATCTGTTAAAAATTAACTGTCAAAATACAATTTTCAAGAAGTCCTCCATAGAAAATATATTAACTTTATTTTGTCTAAATTTACAAACTTGTAGATCTATAAAAACATCATCAATTGTACAAACATGTAGATCTATAACAACATCGTCAATTGAGGTCACATATCGAACTTGATAACAGATCGGAGTGGATAACAAATCGGATTTTCTTTCCGGCGCCGGTAAAGTTCTTCGATCAGTGGTCCGCCAGTAAAGTTCTCTGATCTGAAGGATTTGATGTGAGTTGAGATAAATGAACACGATGGTTGTGTTGTGGTGGTGGTCGAGCAATGGATCTGGTGGAAGGTGGTGGCTGAGAGAGAAGAATAGTGGTTATGAGTATGTTTAGGTCCGACTCTTATGTTGTGGAGGTGGTCGTGCAACAGATCTGGTGGTGATGGTGGAACGTGGTGGGTAGCCGGATCTGCTGGTGGTGGCTGGCTGGCCGGATCTGATGGTGTTAGAAGGTGGTGGCTGCAAAAATGAGTGTGTGTGGTGAGGTAAATGTGAGAGAAATGCTTTATATAAATGGTGGGGGTATTTTGGTCTTTTAACAGCATTAATAATAAGAAAAAAAAAAGAATATATGGGAAAAGTCCCACCTACCTCCGTCCCAAAATTATAGTCCCCGTTTGACTTTTTCGGTTTTTCTCTTTCAACTTTGACCTTAAATATTTTTATTTGTGTTTTACAATAATTGATAAAAATTATACCAATAAAAATATATTTAAAAACTCAATCAATTCATATATATTGCATCAAATATTATATAACACAAACAAAAATACTCATGGTCAAAGTTGTAATAGAAAGACCGAAAAAGTAGAAAGGGGACTATAATTTTGGGACGGAGGGAGTATTAAAAAAGTGGACATGTGTCAACATTCTAGTGGAATCACACATTCGTACATGACAAATTGGGAACAGACTTTATTTTTGTACCTCAAAGTGATCATTATCCACCTTTTTGTCCTCTTTTGGGAATTACCCCTATATCCACATGCTACAGTTAAAGATGACACATGTGATAAGTTTGGGAGTTGGGCTATAATAGTCCGCGCCATGATAAATGTGATGCAGGGCCGGTCATGAGATTTCAGATGCTTTGGGCGAGCCGAGAGAAATATGCCCCTTGTTAACAAACAACACAATTTCTTTGGGGGTTTTGAACTTGATCAAGCCAGGCGGCTCATCCCCACACCGATTTTTATTCGTTAAATGAAATGTTACAATATGAGGAGATAATAATCGCCATTTCGTAACTTACTTACATAATGTTTACTAGAAAAGTGTCTACCAAATCTATCTTTTTATAATTTATATTAGTTTGTATGATAACTCGTTTGCTTACGAGTAACTCTTATACGTTTTATTCTAAACCATCCCAAACTCTTAAATCAAAAATATTGTGATTAACTCCATTAACATAACAGTTTTGAGGACTTTCATTACTTTCTTCAATAGGATTTTCATTGTCTTCGCTAACACTAGCCTCATCATTGTCTAGATTTTCATCATTTATAGAATTTTCATTATCATCATTGGCGTTAACCTCATCATTTTCTAGGTTTTCATTATTTATAGGATTTTCATAATCTATATTAACGTTATCTTTTTCATTATTTTCCGCAACACTATTATCATTCTTTTTTTTTTCTAACTACATACCCATATAGAACCATGAAAAGGACGCTCAGATTTTTGTTGAATTTTATTTTTCGTTTCCTATTTTGGGCACCTGACGGTTGTGAACGACGCAACATGATAAACTCGAGTGTAAACTACATAATTATTCTACTAAAGCAAGAATTACTTTAATACATTTGGATCAGCAATTAACTACGAGGATGGCTTTTTAAATGAATATTTGATGGACATGATTAGTTGAGAAAAGTAGTAATATTCTAACTACAAAACTGTTTGCTTGTCAAACATAATACGAACAAAAGTTTATTCAAACTAATAAAGGCAATAAGACTTGATGAGATGGATTAACACTATTTTTTTTTACTTTCACGTAGAATAATAAAGCATGAAACAAAATCACCTGATCAAAATCAATGAAGAGAAGAAAAGATGAACCCTTGATTCGTTTGATGCCCTAATTGTTTCAAATTCGACTCTTAATTCCTATAAGGCTGTAACCACAATTCATAAATTTTCTGGTTGGACTGATGTAAATGTTTAAACCTGTAAAAATGTCGTTTGTCGTGTACTCGTGTCTATTGTATTTGTGATCCACTGATCCTATTGTTTGTTACCAGTTAGTGAAGTGGGCTTTGTATTAAATGGGCTTAAATGAATCTAGTATAGGTAAATAAGGACTTGTAGATTGATGCCCCTTCTCTTGGGTTGCCCTTGGCCCGTCGCCCACATGGCCCATAGCCCCATAGCCAAATCCGGGCCTGATGTGGCGCGGACCTTATTAGATGGACCAAACAAGTACAATCGTTGATACTCTTTCTTACAAAAAGTTTCAACTTCCATACGGTTTCGATAACTTTCATCAGGTGTAGGAGGGTATCTTTCATACAACGGCAAAGTTCCATTAGATAAAAACGACTCATCTGTACGATGTCGAGCAATTGATGTCCAAGCTTTTAAGAAAGAAAACTGAGTGCTGGCATCACCGAGGCTATGGTGACTACTCATACCAATAGAGATACCTTGGTTTGGAAAAAACGTTACTTGAAGTGAAAAGACCGGGATCTTTACACAATCGGGTAATTTAACATATTGTCCCAGTCGAGGTATAAGATGGTAAAACTTATCACAATTTCGAGGATGGTATCCTGTAAGATCGTTGAAATCAATATTACATTCTCCAAAGGTAACCTTAACAGAATCACCTTCAAAATAAGATATTTCGGGTAATTTAATAGAAGTATCAAACACGATTAAATTACCAGCAAAAGGGAAAAAATGTTGAAGGGTGATTGATAACGATTGTTCTAGATTGGGAGCAATAGTTTCCATAAAATGTGTTTTAGTGATAAGAGGTAGCTCATAGAAGAAAAGATAGTGAATCTGAGCCCTAAGAAGGTGTATCGTGTCAAAGTAAGTCAGCGCCAATGACACATCATCTACTGTGGCTCGAGGTGGTGATACTTGTGACCCTTGAAGCATAGTGAAAGTAGGAGAGGAAGCCATATGTTTGATGCATCCTAATGTGCTGAAACGTATCTAGTTATAGAGACGAATCACATAAATCATGAATTCACCGCAAGAAAAAGGTCACATTTTTTATAATGACACATGTAATAAGTGTGATTAAAAGTCCATATATTCTTACACTGTTAGAGAAAGTGTGAGCATAGTTTAAGCATTATTCACACATTTTTGACAGTGTAAGCAAAAGTGTAAGTTTTCCTTACATATTATAAAAAGTGTGACGAGATATGAAGTTTTAACTACACTTTTTGTAAAGTATAAGTAAAAGACTAGTTTTACTCACACTTTCTAAAATATGTGTGCATAACTATAATTTTACCTACTCTTTTAGAAAGTCTGAGTAAAAGTATTATATTACCTATATTTATATAAGTTAAAATGGGCATGTATATTTCTCTGTAAGTTAAAAGCATGTTTATTTCTATGTGGCATATATTAAACTAGTTAAAAGACCGTGAAATTCACGAGTATTTTTAACTAACGTCGAAAAAAGTAGTAAATGACATTGCATATAATGGAGATATAAGTTAGAAAGAACCACATATGGATAAACAAACATAAAATATATAGTTGAAAATAATCAAACATATGTCATATGAAACACAATGGTAAAAAAAATGTCCAAAAAAGAAAATAAACATCTTGAGTCTTTTATTATACTAATGTGAGACATGTAAATGTGATCATAAAATGTGGAACACTTCGTTGTAGACCACATAGGTAGTTGTATTAGTGATAATTTTCGTCTTTGTTATGAATGACTATCTTCAATCCTTTTTTTGCTCCTAACATAAGAGACAACTACATATAGTTGGCCTGTGTAAAAACAGGTCGTGGTAAATACAAACCGACTTGCACGAGCGATTGTCTTTAACTTTTGTTGATTGTCATCGCTGAAGAGACGGACACAGGGAATGCATCCTTAGCATCTTTAACGGTAAACGTTTATCAAAAGGTGATATTTTTATCCTTGCGATAAGCACTCATTTACCAAAATGGCCTTCGGCGTCAATGTAACTTTTTATCAACTGATCTGCACAAAGTCTTGTTTCGTTTCATAGACCATTGGATTGATCAATGTTCCGCAACAACATGATCGGAACACCCACTTTCAATTTAAGTTCGTGGTTGGTGATAAGGTTTTAAAAGGTACCTTTTTGAGGGGTCATTTAAGCCCTTATTCGATCACTTTTGTATCCGTTATTGCTTAATATCGTTCCTTTTCACTTTTTAGGTCTCTTGAAGGCAAAATGCTGGAATGATGCTTATTTGGACGAAAAGGCGCGAATATACGAAGAAAATGGCCAAAGTCAGAATCGAGACACTCAAAGCTGCTGAAACATAAGGCGACGGCGTCACTGCATATCTGCGACGCCGTCGGGAAGGAATTTTGCGACGGCTCAGAAGAAAAATTGCATGTTTTCAAGGGACGACGTCAGGTTCTAAAGGAATAGACCGTCGCTACTCAGACGGCCTAGATGCAGCCAAGACGGCGTCAGAGCTGAAGGGGACGGCGTCACAGTCATAAGGTGACGCCGTCGCAAGGTTTACGTGGACAAGACGAAACCCTAATGACGGCGACACGACGGCGTCACGAAACATAAGGTGACGCCGTCGCAGATGTAATCTTATATATAGAATCCGAATTTTTCAGTTTTGTGGGTAGTCTTTTGGAGTAAAAACCTAAAACCGAACCAAGGCTTTCTTGTGCAGTATTTTAGGGTTCTAAACCCTATTATACATCAAGATAAGTATTTACTTCATTAATTTAATTATGTCTTTGATTATTTGTGTGTATGCTTGCATGTTCTCCATGTCCGGCTAATTTATTTGTGTGTTTGCTTAGGGAATAAGAAACTTAATTATTGAATATTGATTGGTTGATACTTATCTTAGTTGACTAATGATCTAGAGTGCGCTAGATTATTCGTTGTGTACTTAATGCTTGACATTTCTTTGTGAACTTTAGAATATAATTATCTAGGTAATTGTAGGATAAAGTATTCAAGGACAACCGTAGAGTAGGCGTCTATAAATCACTAGAGGATTTGTAAACAAGACCCTTTGGTAATTTCAAAGAGTTAGGGAAATAAGCACGCCCTATAGCCTTAGAATCACAACGCAACTAGGAATAAGGACGTGACAAATCAACCATCAATAGGAGATAATTAAGGAGTAGTAAAACCTAAGTAAACACATCTTTAAACTATCATACGAGTACACATCAATTAGACATAGACTATCACAACCTTAGCTTAGATAATTAGATAATAGTAGAGTAATCGGTAGCAATACCAACCCCCCAAATCCAATACCCGAGATTCGTACCTTTTCATTTTCTAAAAAACATAAAAAGATAAAAAATAATCTTCCTCAACCTCAACCTTAGCGTAGTAACTTCTCACTAGCATTCCTATTCCCCTAGAGAACGATATCAATACCCGTGGCTTACCCTAATTACTACACTACAACGATTAGGTTCACTGCCTAGGGTGTTATAAAACTTGCTCGAAGAAAAGGAAGTTTCCTTGACCCCGAACGACGCGTGTAGCGTTATCAGTTGGGCACACCAGAGAATTTCAGACCATTAACGAACTCTGTAGAGAACACGTCTTCGTTTATACTTGTAGCCTTTTTGACCTGCAAACATTGTCGCAACCGAAGTACATGACTTGTTCACCCAAAATAACTGGCAACATTTGTTAGTTTATAGTGTCGACAACCTCGTTTGTAGGGGCAAGTATGGCTGTTTCTGTGAAGTATTTTTGGTCTTCATTATAGAAGAGGTCTAAATTTGAAACAACGAAAATCACGGGATTAAATTTGGAACAATGAAATCGATCAAGAATTTGTTATAAACGGATATTAGCAGATCAATGATCAATTATTGATAACATGTAACTAAATAATATGTTAGATCAAGATGATATCATAATGTAAGTATTAGATAATGAATACATCTAAAAAAACACAGTTAGGGTACATAAAAAACTACAAATAAAAAACATGACAAAATATATGATCTTCTCCGGTTAAATCACAAATAGATGATCAGTTAGACAAAGGAACATTTGTTTCCAACGTTACAACTAACAATGATATGTACGAAGTATATATAAACTCATCCCCTTTGTATTGTCATCCTATAATGATGTTCATGGATTATTTTATTTATGAGAGAATTTCATCTATATTCTTACTTGAAAAAATATCAAATTACATCAATATCCTTGCAAATTCTCTAATTACATCAATATCCTTTCAAAACATAAAATTTCACATATATCAGCCTCTATACCACTCGAACCAGCCACAATATCATCCCCTCCCACACAAGAGTTTGGGATCTCAGATTGATAAGCATCTTCTAGTTGAGATGATGGATCCTCACTCGTAGTTCAACTAGGTTTTAAAGGCATCCCTTCATCTCCTAGTAACACGAGTTTACTCTCGAACATTTTGTTGTTCAATAACACGAAGTTTTTCGGTTAAAGAAGATGAACAAGGAGTACCATATGTATTTGAAAATCTTGGAAATTGTGTCAGATCCGTAGCATTCATCTCTTATTTGTCTCCTTATTACCCACATTTTCGATACATAGACTAGTTAAATACAGTTTATCAACGAAGTAAGAAGTCTTTCAGCATGATAAAACAGTTAAGGATCACTAGAAAAGATGATTGAAAGCATAAAAATTGATGTGTTTATATCGCCGATTAGGGTTTATTTTTTCGCCTATAGTCGCCAAAGGGTTTTTTCCATTGATTTTTTTTCGATGCGATTGCATATTATAATTCATTAACATTACAATTGATTCATAGAGTTGAGATCAATATAGAACCCATATTTGCCATAGAACAAATGAACCAATCATAGCCCTCAATCTTTTATCTAAATTAATAAAAAATCATTTTCTACCTTTTTTTTAAAAACAACATATCTTACAAACGGTAAGTTTTCAAAATATAAAAAATACACCATCGCGACGAGAATTAAATTATCTTTCTATAGATATGCACTTTTATATATTTTCGACAAACATTTTTTTTCAAAAATTCCGTCCGAAAAAATCATATATGATTTTTACGAATCATATATGATTTTTACGAATCATATATGATTTTCAAAAATCATGTATGATTCGATTTTTATGAATCATATATGATTTTTACGAATCATATATGATTCTCAAAAATCATATATGATTCGTAAAAATCGAATCATATATGATTTTCACAAATCATATATGATTTTTGTTGACCGAAATTTTGAAAAAAAAAATGGTTAAAAATATATAGTAGTGCATATCTATAGAAAGATAATTTAATTCTCGTCGCGATGGTATAATTTTTATCGCTTAACGATTAACGGTTTGCGAGATATTTAATTTTTTAAAAAATGGTGAAAGTTAATCATAATAAAAAAAAAATGAATGGCTATTATTGTTTCATTGGATCTATGGTAAATTTGTGATCTATATTGAACTTTTGCCTTGATTCATATTACAATTACAATTTTTTTGACAAATTACAACTAGTGTCAATGTCAATTGGCGTTTAAAGATTAAAAATTCTAATGATGTATATAGACAAGAGAGACTGATTAAAATTGTTGACTTAGACATTTCTAACATACATGATTTTCAAAAATTACAATAGATGAACATCTACGTATTATCACTTATAAAAACAATAAAATTTAACAAAATAATATTAGAGGTACTAATAAAGTAATAATATTTGGGCTGAGTTTGAATCAATGTAATATAGGTGGGTCGAAACAAACATTAAAGAAGTCGAGGGGTTGTATTGTATTAAGCACTTGTTAGCCGTCATAGTTGCTGTATTGTCGGAAACAATGGGTATAAATGCAACCATATCATGCAAATCATTCACGAAATTTTTTTTATTGAAAACCAAGATTAATTTGCGACAAACATACCCAGCAGAAGAAGTTGATCGAATTCGTAAGGTAACTTTTTTCAGAGCTTTGCTTATATTAATAACATGACTACTAAGATAGTCTTCAGTTAATGCTATTAATTCGTCTCGTGTTACAAAACTCGATCTCACTTGCTGATTATATTTTCTAATTTCAGAACAAAACAATGATGAGGATTTCGAAGATGAAGATGACGATGTTTATTTTGCTATCACTTTGCCTAATTAGCGATATTCATGCATCATATAATGGCGCCGACTTTTTCGTCATTGACAAGGCTACCGGAGCAATTGGCTATAAAGAAGTAAGATCAAGATATCGTGGTGATAGCAGTATAGGTGGTTATTTTTTCCCGGGGAGGTATGCACCACCTGTTGCGTACAACAATCTTCAGGATCAGGCTCTTGGCCATTCTCGATCTTTTATCAGGCATGTAAGAGGAGGAGGAGGTGGTATTGGTGCAATTCGTGGCGGTAACGGCATTATTGAGCCATGCGGTATTCGTGGAGGAGGTATTGCTGCAAGACAAGGATGTAGTAGTAGTTGATCACGAAGTAAAAGAGGAGGTAGTAGTAGTTGATCTATATTCAATGTTTGCATGTTGATTATTGTTACGATATGATAAACGCGTACTTCTTTCATGTTCTAGTTTGATTTATATGATGCTGTGATTGTTTCTACAACGTGTTACAATAGTCAATATACTAATTTTAATTTGATTATCGTTGATCTTATATGATAACAACCCACTTATTTTAATGATCTCTAATTACTTTTGATTGTACGTAGTTTTGGTGGATCACATGCATGGTTCTAGTAATCGTAGTAGCAGTGGATCGAATCATGTGGAAATTCTATTCTCTGTGTCAAAATGACACTCACCATCTAATTTGGCTTCAACTTTATGCTTGCTCGTTCTTTGTGCCTTGCTTGCGATATATGTCTATGATCAGTCGATTGTACTTGCTGTATAAACAACCAGATGTATTCTAGTCTTCTAACCGGCCAAGAACATAATATGTCACGTGTTTTGGTTTTGATATTGTATAAATTTTATGTGGAAAAATGCGTACACTCGATCAATAAGCACACAAAAGTCTTGATATCCTATATAAATTCAAATTCAGAAAAGAGCATGAATTAACAAACCATAGATGTCTATTGAGTCGTGGCATATTCTTTAGAGTCTTATAAATGTTTAATTTATTTTAACGACAATTTTACTAAAAGCTAGCAAGAAGTATTTTTAGATTTACTATCCAATCAATCCAAAAATGACATATATTTCCTCCTATAAATGATCCATTAATGTGATAAGACCCTAATTTCATTTGCAAGAGTGTCTTTGCGTGGATGTTTTGAATTAAAACAAACACTATTCATGTATCTCCTTATGATCCACGTAGTTTCTTGACCCACCACATCAATACAAATCTTCGCCTTTTCGATGAAATACAATGAATCGCCCCAAGTTTGAATCTTGCGCACATTAATTGTTGGGGGAATATTTTCTCTGTCCCATGCAACAACAACAAATCTAATTCCGAAAGTTGCAGGCATGTGAATGATGCATTAATTTGTGATTTCTCTGTTGCTCATTTGCAGATGGGAAATCTTAAATAGTAAAGATCAATACCCTCAGATTGCAAAGAGGGATTTTTTTTTTAATTTTTTTAATTTTTTTTAAATGAATGGAGATACGTTGAAAACTGACAACTTTTGTGACTTCCAACGAAGATTTAACATATGTGCCTGCCCTTTCCGGTCTTAATATCTAATGTACATATATTACCATGATGTACACAATAATATTTCTCATAATTAGAGTATAAATTAGGAGTTCGAAACTAACATTTAAGAAGTCGACAAGTTAGATTAGATCAAAGTAGGAAATTTGAACTAAACACTTGGTATAGATTAAGTCACGGATTTAACCGTTTTGATCACGCTATTTTCATTAACAATCTAATTAACCAAAATCATATATTCCCGCTCAAGTAATTCACAAACAAAGTAAAAACCGAAAACCAAAGATGTATTGTAGACAAATATAGACAACACATTACAACAAAGTAGTTCACTTTTCATACTTTTTTAAGCACCTTTTCACACTTTAAAGTGTGCCGAGTTGAAAATTTCACACTTAAATTGTGTGTAAACCACTTGGGTGTATCAAATAATTTCATACTTTTAAATGTTTTTAAATGTGAAGATTTATTAATGGTTTGTACACAATCTTCTAAGTTTTGACATTTTGTTTTCTCAAATGCAATGATTACTCTTGATAGCTTATGGGTGCTTCAGCCCAACAAGTCTGGGAAATGCTTTCCTAAGCCACGCTCAAGCTAAGCCTTGTGAGACAAACATGCCCAAGCAAACCAATCGCCTGGCAAACCTGCGAGGGTCATTATAACACATGCAACGTATCATTACCTCATTCATAGAGTGGTAATGATGCGATCGTGAATGGAACCTATCATGCGCCCAACTAAACTTCACATGATGTCTGTAAAACTTCGGTTTAATCTCCATTCGATCCATTAACCGAATATATTCCAGCATCTTTTACTTGGTCCGGATGACTTTACTTCATATAATTACAACACACCCAGGGTACATTGTACAATATTGGTTCTATTGCTTCCGATTTCATTTTATTCAACTTTTCCATGCAATCACCCATTATGGTGCCATGCCTTTAATTACAGTTGTTGCAGTTTTAATACAAGGACCCCTTCTATTGAGAAGACTTTGTTTAAAGTTGGTCCATTTGCTAGAATCCGAAAAGTAATGAATAGGTCTTTCTTAACCAGGGGTTCTTGACGGCACTTTTCTTACGTTTCGTGCATTTTCATTGTTTTACTTGAAAACGTTAAGTTAAATTGAGAATTCTCACGAAGTGTTGAGGTGCTTGATATAATTTTAAGTTTCACAGCGTAATGCTTTAAGATTATATTGAGCAGACTCAACAATTCTTGACAATTCTTAGATTCAATTAACGTTTTCAAGTACAACAGTGAAATTGAATGAAATTTAAACTATTAGATTTAATCGATGTGTTTAGTTTCTTAAATTGTATAAATTTTTGTTCTTTCAATTGTTTTGTACCAATTTTGTTTGTTTGTTTGTGTATAGAAATTTACAGAAATTATTAAATTATGATTTTTACAATGGGTAATTATAGATGAAACTTTAATAGCTCCGCTCTAATACCAAGGATAGGGGGTGTTGATGCAGATCTATAGAAGACCTGTAAGAACTAAAAATAATATGGAGGAAATGTAGAGAGCGAAGTAGAGAAAACACTTATATTACTTCAAATCTTGATACCTTAAAATGGCAAGATACATGGCTATGTATAGCCTTGAGTAGTAAACACATAAGCTTATAATACAAGCATACAAACGTTTTTACATAATTGCTGTATGATATAAGCGCTTACATCATATGAGGCTTGACATCATCGCATATGTCATTATTTCACACTAAAAAATACTAGAAATATTAAACATGCTTAAGACAAATAAAACACACTTAACATAATATTATACAAATAAAACAGACTTAACTAAACATTAAATGTTTAGCCTTCTTTACGGGCTCCAGCGAGCATCTCCATCGGGTCGTCTTCGAATGGGTCAAAATGCGCACCATCGTCATCTGATGAGACGAGTGGGTTATCATCTTCATTGGTAGATGTGTCTGCCTCATTTTCAAAATTATCAAGGAGCCACTGTTAATTTGCTTCGACCCATTTGTTTGAATCTTGATGGTCATCACGCCATGTTCTTACATTCCAGAAAATGAAAGTTGGTATCGTATCTGGGTCAACGCTGTTTGCTCGTGCCATCAAACTCCTTGTTTCTGCAAAAAGGTTTCTATGTTTTCTTTCACATTTCAGACTGGCTGGATTAGTATGATACCAGTCATGAAAGAAACAGTTTGGAGAGTAGTAAATAGCTTATCCTGCATCACGAAGAGCATTTGGTGGTTGAAAAGACCCTGGTCTTCGAAACATAACTAGGACGTAAGGACATTTTGTGTTGGGCTTGGTTGTTAACCATTTTGTCCACTGGTGGTGAGGAACGAACCATTGTAGCATAGTAAGTAAATGCTTGGAATGGGCGGGAAGATCATTAAATTGGCTTTTGACAACATATTAGAGGAGTTTTTTGCATTAAAAGAGATGCCAATTGTGAAACATTCAAAGAGGTAGTAGAAGAAACACGGTGCTTCTTTGGAAAAACTCCATAAGTCATGGATATGGAACACATGGAGAAATGGGTAGTCTAGGTGGAATTTAAGGCCTTTCATGAACAACCCATGATTTTTTATGAGGACAGCGAGGAATGTTTTGTAAAACAGGTTGCCTCTTTTCTCAAATGTTAAATCTGCAATGGTTTCAACTATTTCCTCTAGTAGATCAATAATAGGGGTTAATGGTTGCCAATTTGAAGAGGTTAGTGGTTGGGGAGTTGAAGAAGACCCTTCTTCACTTTGGCGGGTGGCTGAGAGAACCATTAGGGTAAAGTTGGGAGTGTGTTTTTGGGTTTTGAGTGCATCCTTTGGGTTCTTGTCTTCTGATTTATAGGCCTTTGGTCGGGGGAGAAAATCTGCAAGGACATTTTCTTTTCCTTTGATGTGTTTTACTGTGAACTTCCACTGTGAGAACCAGTTTAACCATCTCAAAAGTTGTGCATTAGGCAAAATCTTCGTTTTAAATTGTAGCATTCTTGGAAAGGAAGATATGTCCATCTCAACTTGGAATTCGTGCCCTATCAAATGGAATAGGAACTTCTCAATTCCTCGTTTTACTGGCGATGAGGCACACAAGGTTTCGATGAGTATCTGCTTGATACATGCGATGTTGAATACATGAAGAGAAATATTTGCGACAAAAAGGCGATGCATGTCCGTCCATGGGTTGAAAAAGCTTTTGTAATGAAGACCTTCACCTGTCCATCGTAAGCTTGGTAGATTATGGAGGACATCAAAACTAATCAAGAGGTCTTTTCCATGGGAGCTTGATCCTAAGAGCCTCTTTCTGATGACACACTTTGGAAATAACCAAATATTAATAAGGAAAATTATCTTGTCAATGAAATTTTTTTCCCCATTAGCAGCCATGAAATTTTGGTGATGAGGTTTTCAATAGTGATATGGAAGGATTGAAGGATTTAAAATGGAAATTGAGGAACCGGTATAAAAAAATGCAATAACCGATATAGGTTTTGCGTATACATCTGTAAGAAGATGAACTTTGGCTAGTGGTAATGGAGTATCTTCTTGCACTGGTAAGACATGAGGGATTGGGTTTACCATGTGAATGCCGAAGTCAGAATCATCGTCAAGTAAATTTGGGTCAGACTCATCATCGGATGAAAAATCTGAGTAGGCGACCGTGCACAGAACTGAGGGGGCGCTTGGTTCAAATAGAGGAATATAAATAGGAAAGTAAAAGGAATTCTAAAGAATGTAATGAGTATTGCATTACCTCCAATTTCCATAACCCCCAATCTATATGGCAATGCTCCATTTCCTTGTTTTGGGTAATAGTCCATTGCATAATAATATACCAAGCATAAGTAATGATTTTCTTTCCCATTTCCCACCCTCTAATACCTCCAACCAAGCATGCCCTGAGTTACCCAACTCATCGTCAAGAGAATAAAGGGACTCTAGGTCAGAAAGATCCACTGGTTCCACTTGGCTCAGGACTTGGATTAGAGCCTGGGACTTTCGTTTATCTGGACAATTTCTAGTAAAATGGCATTTTTCTGACATATAAAGCACCTATCAGATGTTCTTCCACACTGCTTTTTCTTTCTTATGAACTTCCATTTTTTCTTTCCACTTTTTCGAGAAAATCGAGGCTTGGTTGAAAATATTTTTAAATGGAACCTCCTTTTAGTGTGAGTACAGTCACATGATGACATGTATTTGAATTTTATTTCCAGGTATTTGTCATCACAGGTTGTTCCAAGGCATTTTCCCGTCTTCTCAAATTCAACGAGGAATTGTTTCGGGTTACAAAGCTTAGCCAATGCATTTAGAATCAACTGGTAAAGTTCACCAAGCGTTGTTTGGGCTATCGTGATATTTCTTGCTTCTAATGCTCGGTATGCTTCATTTCCAAGAGACTCTTGGAAGGAGTTAAGAAACATTTTCTTTAGATTGCGTCATCAACTCCATTCAAGCAATAATACCGTTGGGACATGCGATCATAGTGTTTCTCTAAGTCCTTCTTTTGGAAAGAAAAACACTTCATTTTAAGAAATTCTTCTCTAGCACGAATAGTGTGTTCGAATGGGGTACCGATGAATTCTGAGTGTATTATACATATGAATTCTTCAGGGGACCCCGACTGTTGCATTTGAAGTTGGCGATATTCTCCAAGGCTTTGATACCAATCTCAGAGGCGTCCTTGAAGTCGGGTGACAAATCTTTTGATTACTATATCAATGGCATAATATTGCATTTCTGCAGTACACCAAGTCAGCATTTCGATACTTCTTTCTCGCCATTTAGATGGTGGTATGTCATCAACGGTGAAGAATTTTTTTATGTCAGACTTCGGGTACTCTGTGGGATCCTCCTGGTTTTGGTGGTTGTGGCTTGCCATAAGTTTGTCTGGATCAAACTTTTCTGTTGTTTCTCCAACTTCTGGTTCTGTCATGAACAAATGTTCAAATGCTTCATTGTCCAATTCTTTATTATCCATTTGGACAATGGGGGCTATGAATTGGGTATTCAGGGGTTTGTTTACTTAGGTGAGCGAATTCAGAAATGATGAAATAGGGTTCACCTTTTCAATAAGAAGGACATCGGTAGCTTTAGATGATGCTTCAATATCACCAAATGAATGTGAGTCCTGTGAGGGTGTGGGATTTTTTATTGGAGCAAATTTTAGTTTTCTTTGTTCTGCTACCCAGATGTTTAGTGATGGTGATGCAGCATGGGTGTAGGACCGCGGTAATCGTTGTGGATCAAACGAGACACCAACAAAAAGGGTGGATGGTAAACCTCCATGGATCATCAACAAGGGTAGAGACCCTTTTTTATGTTTTTGTTCGAGATCTTGGAGCTGGTTCTTCAAAAACTTCATCTCAGCTTCTTTTTTAGAGATATAAGGTGAAGATTGAGCTAAGGGTGAGGTTCGAATGATTTGGAGAATTTCTCGATGAAGTTCTTGGATTTTGAAGCGAACTTCATTAATGACACTCTCGAGAGATCTTACTTTTGATGAAAGAGTTTTGCGAACACATTTTGTTGTGAGAGGATTTTCACAAGAACTTTGTTCTGAGCAACCGCGTTTTCACTTTGCCAATTCAAAGTGGCTTCAGCAGGACTAATTGTGTTTGGAAGACCCGTTGAACTAATAGTTGTTGGATTTCTTATCTTTCAATCATGCTTTGTTCACTTTTTAGGATGCTCAAAAGCAGTAAATGGAGGGAATTCCTTTTGATAATCTTGCGAGTATGAGCATGACGGATTTGCAGTGAGTGGGAAAATTGGTGGAGGGATTGCTTCATTGCTTTTTGCTGGAGGTGAATCTTTGTAGATGATGGATAAAGCCTTTTGGTGGTATGGTGATAGTTTATTTGGTGATTGTGGTGATGGTGGTGATGATGGTGGTGTAGTAGGTGATGGTTTATTTGGTGATGGTGATGGTAGGTTTGATTCTGTTTTTGGGTACAAAACGTAGTAATCAAATTTTCCCGAAGGTTCACCAAGAAGTCTAACTGTTGGGTCACCCTTTTCATACCTCTTTTTAAGCTTTTGTTGTGCGGATATTTGTCTCTTAGGAAGATCTTCATCATCATCGACTTTTCAGCTTCATTTAGGCAACTTTCACAATTGTACACATCCCACCAGATGTGTTTGATTTCTTGAACCGACTCAGTTGGTGTAATCATGTGGATCCCTATGGGAAAAACACGAGATGTTCTTTGTTATGGGGACGAGAACTTAATTTCAACAAGGTCATTCTCGTGCCTTACAAATTCAGGGGTCGATGTCGAACGGACAGGGGCTTGATGAATTTGTTCATAACTAGTTACCCATTTTTCTGGAAGCAATTTAAGCAATTCATCTTTGGATAACTATTTGGGGACATAAGTGCAGGTTGGTGTTGTATTGGAAGTCAACATCTATTAACAAGGTGTCTCCTGCATTATCTTGTCCTGGAAACATAATGTCTAACGAGTGATTTTGGACTCGGTAGGCCATTTGGTAATGAAAAGTGGCTTGAAATGTGTTTACTTGAGTTGTTCCTCCAATCTGGATCTGGGCTTTGAGAGCTTTGAACAATGATAGATCATTGAGAGGCATGTTAAAAGTTGGGTAGAAAGTGACAAAAATTGTTCATGCATTCAAAGTTGTTTGTATTGTACCGATGCACGCATGTTGGTATTCTACGAACCTTGTGTCTAACAAGGCTATTTGGGAATATGCAGGAAGACCTTTTCTACCATGAAAGGTTAATGCTAACCATATAGCACCAAAGTGGATATGTGTGTATCCTTGTGCTAAGCAATGGCGGGGAAGCTCAGGTGGTAAGGACAAGTTCACCAAGTGTTGTGTTTGGGATGCTGGTAATTGATGGGAGTCAAATTTAGAGGTTTGGAAAAACTCTTTGATTTGTTTATTCGGAGCAGTTCGTATCAATTGTTTGAATCTTTTAGTGATGGAGGTTGTTGGTTTTGTGAATACTTGGTAAGGGTTTACTAGGGGCATTTCACTTATAGGGATTCTGGAGTCATCTAATACATAAGATATTTCGTACAACTGGTCTATCTTGGATGTAGAGGATTAGCGAAAAAGAAGAAGATGAGCGATAAAAAAGGTTATCGTTACTCATGATTTTAAGAATTATGGACCCTTTGTCCTTATTTATATACTCTCTTGGAGGAAACAACTGCGACCAGTTTTGTCAACTTACATATCCACAACGGCCCTGATAAAAAAAGGAAAGAACAGACTAGAATTTTTAAAATTTATCGTTTGTTGCATACACGATTTTCAAAAATTAAAATTAGATGAACGTCTACGTCTTATCACTTAACAAAAACAATAAAATTTAATAAATTAATAATGTACTAGAGGTACTAATAAAGTAATAATATTTGGTTGAGTTTGAATCAATGTAAGGTGGGGTTGTATACTTGTATTGTATTAAGGACTTGTTAGCCGTCTTACTTACTGTATTATCGGTAACAATCAGTATAAATGCAACCATATTCTCCCATGCAAGTCATTCACGATTTTTTATTATAGAAACCCAAGATTAATTTGCGACAAACATACCCGGCAGAAGAAGTTGATCAAATTCGTAAGGTAACTTTTTTCAGAGCTTTGACTATATTAATAACCCGACGACTAAGATAATCTTTAGTTAATGTTATTTAATTCCTATCGTGTTACAAAACTAGATTCACTTGCTGATTATATCTTCTAGTTTCAAAACAAAACAATGATGAGGATTTCAAAGATGAAGACGATGATGTTTATTTTGCTATCACTTTTCCTAATTAGCGATATACATGCATCATATAATGGCGCCGACTTTTTCGTCATTGACAAGTCTACCGGAGCAATTGGCTATAAAGAAGTAAGATCAAGAGATCGTGGTGGTAGCAGTATAGGTGGTTATTTTTTCCCGGGGAGGTATGCACCACCTGTTGCGCAGGGGCGGAGGCAACGGGGGACTAGTGTGTGCTAGGCTTCCCCCAACTAGCTCAATAAGTTCACTATAATATAGCCTAAACGCCTAATATTTTAAGAATAGGAACAATCGGCCCCTACCAATATTACCGATTCAATATTGCGTTTTTTGGATAAAAACATTGTAATTGCTGAAACTCTAGAGTCAAGAGGAAGAGGAGTGTAACAAGGGAATAAGCTGATCAAAAGAATTGTTTTTTCATATAAGGTATTGAATGCTTTTATTGATTTGTTTTTTCATTAATGATCACAATTACTATTCAATTATTATTTATCATTAACATAAAGTTTGTGTTTTAGTATCTTGAATATATATATTTTTTCAGGTTAGTTCATGAGACAAAGGATTTGAAGATGAAGATATGACTTTGAAAAAACTTGTTCAACAACAGACTTTATATGGGCAAATGATCCTCTTGATGTTCTAGGTACCGTTACATCCGTAGCCTTCACATATGACACTTTTTTGGCAAACAAGAATCATAAATTAACTACCGAAGAAGTAATGTATTTTTTATTAGTAGTAACGAGGTCAAATGTTAATCGCTAAGTTGCTAACGGTTATTGAAATTCTTACAAAGATTGATTAAGGCTTTGTATTAATGTAAAACGCGTTTTCTTTAATTTATTAGACACTAGGCTCTTCGTTTACTTTTTCAAATTTTCTTGCTTTGATATATTGGTTAGATTTATATCGTTATTCTAAAATTTTATATCGGCCCCCTTAACTTGAAATCCTGGCTCCACCCCTGCTGTTGCGGACAACAATAATCCTCAGGATCAGGCTCTTGGGCATTCTCGTTCTTTTATCAGGCATGTAAGAGGAGGAGGTGGAATTGGTGCAATTCGTGGTGGTAATGGTATTATTGAGCCATGCGGTATGCGTGGAGGTGGTATTGCTGCAAGACATGGCTGTAGTAGTAGTTTATATTCAATGTTTGCATGTTTATTATTGATAACGATATATGATACACACGTACTTCTTTCATGTTTGTTTTATGTAATATTACATTTTTTAGTTTGATTTATATGATGTTGTGATTGTTTCAGCAATGTGTTACCAATTTTAATTTGATTATCATTGAACTTATATGATAACAACCCACTTATTTAAATGATCTCTAATTACTTTTGATTGTACGCAGTTTTGGTGGATCACATGGTGGATCAAATCATGTAGAAATTCTATTATTTGCGGCAAAATGACACTCACCATCGAATTTGGCTTCTAAAACTTTGGGCATGCTCGTTCTTTCTGTCTTGCTTGCTATATATCTCTATGATCAGTCGATTGTACTTGCTGTATAGACAACCAGATGTATTCTAGTCTCCATACCCGGTGGGAAAATGCGCACACTCGATCAATAAGCACACAAAAGTATTGATATAATATATAAATTCAAATTCAATAAAGAGCATGAATTAACAAACGAGAGATGTATTTCAAGTCGTGGTATATTCTTTAGAGTCTTATAAATGTTTTAACGACATGAATTAACAGATGAGGGTTTATTTAGTTAGGGTATTATTGGTTATAGATCTACTGATCGACCGTTTATCTATTTATCAATTGCAATAACATATATTACATAACGATCATTATGATGGGATACGGTTAGTGATTATCCTAATGTGTATAAACCCTAATCATGTGATTTGGGTTTTCTTTCTCTAATTTTTTGTGTTGCATGTTGGCTTTCTTTTCATGTTATTTGTTATTGGGGTTTGTTTTGTTTGTGGGTTTCGAGAGATGGATAAGGATATGGGTTCGAAGTCTCATGTTAGGAATCAACCAACTAATCAACCAGGTTCGGCTACTACCTCATTTGCGGATATGTTTAAGGATACGCCTAAGAAGATTGTAAAGATTTTAGAGATGAGGAAGGAGCAATGTGTGGCAGGTGCTAATGTTGCTACTCCTTAGGAAGCAGTCGATGAGGTAAGGTCTAGATTCGCTAGTACTTTGTATGGTTATTTCATTGATAAGAGACTCGCTTTCCTGATTGTTGAAAATTATATCAGAAATACATGGGCAAAGTTTAGTTTACAAAGGGTTATGCTCAATAATGGTTTTTTTATGTCCCAATTTGAAACAAAAGATGGTATGGAAAGGGTGTTGGAAGAAGGTCCATGGTTGATACGATTGGTGCACATCTTTTTGAATATTTGGACTCCAAACACTAAACTTACAAAAGATGATCTAACTTTAGCTCCAGTTTGGGTTAAACTCTATTAAATTCTGGTTATTGCGTATTCTGAGGTTGGTGTACAAAAACGGGATTTGGTCACACATGGTCGAAATGAAACGGCCACACATTCGCATATTTGTGTGGCTGAAGGTACGAAAATTGAAAACATTTACTAATTAGTCACACATGAAAATTTTGATTGTGTGACCATTAGAACTGTATTGCCATACAATTGAACATTGTGTGGCTAAAGGTATCTGGTGATTTTGTTTCAGATCATTTAGCCAGATATGAATTTGGAACGCGTGACAAATACAAGTAACCTTGATGCGTTTGTCACATGAAGTAATTTTTTGTGTGTCTAAGTCATAGAGTCAAGTTTTGTCACACATTATTTAAGGGTGACTGATATGTTTTGCCAACTCTTTAGCCACATCTGAAATTGGAACGAGTGACAAATGAAAAGTAAGGTTGAAGCATTAGTCATAATATACATATAAACAGTGACAAATATATGTCACACACGTGAACACTGTGACCAAAAGCCATATATGGTCACACTAAATGTTTTGTCAAACATTCGTTAAGTGTAGCCAAAATCCAGTACATATGTTCACGTAAGTTAATATGTGTGTTTAAAGTTTAGTTTGTGTTAGCTTGCCAAAAGCTAATCTATAAAGTCACATTTACTACTAACACTGTGACCAAATGCCATATATGGTCACACTAAACGTTTTGTCACACATTCGTTAAGTGTAGCCAAAATCCAGTACATATGTTCACGTAAGTTAATATGTGTGTTTAAAGTTTAGTTTGTGTTAGCTTGCCAAAAGCTAATCTATAAAGTCACATTTACTACTAACACTGTGACCAAATGCCATATATGGTCACACTAAACGTTTTGTCACACATATTATTTAAGTGTAGCCAAAATCCAGTACATATGGTCACGTAACTTTATATGTGGCCATTAGATGATCAATAGTCACTCAAAATACACGTTTCTTCACTTTAAACACCATATGGTCACACTTATTAACACTTTTAGCCACTTTATGGTTAATTGTATGTGACTAAATACCCAAAACAAACATGCTTTGTATGACTAAATGTTAGAACAGGCCACACAAACATAAAACTCATGTGGCCATTGGATGATCAATAGTCACACAAAATACACGTTTCTTCACTTGAAACACCATATGGTCACACTTATTAACACTTTTAGCCACTTTATGATTAATTGTATGTGACTAAATACCCAAAACAAACATTCTTTGTGTGACTAAATTTTAGAAAAGGCCACACAAACATAAATTTGATATGGCCATTGGATGATCAATAGTCACACAAAATACACGTTTCTTCACTTTAAACACCATATGGTCAAGTTTGTTGCATTTATTGTGCTGTTAATGCAAATGTGGGTTTGTAGGTGATGGCTTTTATAGTCACATTGATATGCACACACAAACACACACATTAACACTTGTGTAACACCACAATCTACTAAACTTGGATAAATCCAAACTAATTATATATATGAAGAACTCTTTAACAACGAGTACTTGATTGTTAATGCGGAATCTTAACAACAAGCAAGAAGAACACAAATACTATTTCACTAATAAACTACTTTTATTAATATTTCTATTCGTCTAAGTACAAGTTCATTTCACTATAATTTAGGATTCCTTTATACACTTAGGAAAACTAGTATACAAAACGTGTAGAAGGATATAGATATCTCTTCCTAAGATATCTCTACGCGTACATATGCCTTCCCTAAACTATAATAAACTATTCTGTTTTTCATAAACAGAACTAACTACGAATACTACCAGACTTAACTGTTATACTGCCAGTATTATTGTTGTTGAGCTTTTGATTCAATTAACCTCAAAAGCTTATAGCATGCATCATCCTTTCTTTCACCTAACAGCTTCTTCTCAAGCATAGCCCTGCAAATACTGTTTGGAAGTGGATACTCCACTTCTGTAAGCATATAAAGAATTGCAGTTTCTAATTCCAAACAGTGCACCTGACAAGTGTGGAAGTATCTCCATTTGATCACTTGTTCTTGACAGGCCAGCTTCCACATTTCATCATCAGCATCTGGTGTCTCAAACATGGTCTTCAAGTCACCCCAGAGGACTCTTTCATATTCCTCTTCAGGTCTCTTGTCACCATGCTTCTCCATCATCAGCTGGTACATGGTCTTCAAATCATCCCTGGACAAATCACTCAATAAACCAGGAAAGTTCACATATATAGTGTATGTGTGATTTTCCCTTACTATCAGGTAAACTACCTTTTTCCTATTTTTGATGATCTGAACCTTTGAAATCTTAGCAAGAAGTGCTGAACCTGTAGGAATGGAGCCCATGGTAAACTCTTCTGATGACGGTTCATCAACCTTATCCTTCATATACTCTTCCACTTCCTTCTTAACATTTGTCTTATCCTTTTTCACTCCTTTCTTTCTATTGGATTTCTTCGTTGTCATATTCACAACTGGTTGCTTAACCTCAGCTTCCTCCTCTTTCTTTACAGTTTTTGGCTTATCACCAAGTTTTTCAGCTTCAGCAACCTTTTCAGTCTCTGCAATCTTCTGCTTCTTAGCATCCTTTGGTTGAAGATTGTAACCCTTCCTTTTAAGCGTTGAAACTTCCAACTCTGAATCCATTGGAATAAATCTTTTATTTTGGTACACTACTTTTTCAAATTCTGCTTTTAGATTAGCAGCCTTCAATTTCCTTAACTGGCTCAACTTCCAGGTAGGATTCCATTGACTTTTGATGTAGTGGATCATATAATCCCTTTCCTCAGCTTTGGTCAATGGTCGGTGCATCCTTTCTCTTTGTCTCTGCTCTCTGAGAAGCCTCTTCTTCTCATTAATCATCTCAACCATTTTACTTGCATAGTCTTCTCCGCCAATATCAGGAAGGATATCTCTGTTTACTAATAATCTGGCCTTTATAGTATCCCATTCTTCATCATTGTAGAATTTGGCAGATTCCAGAATTTCATCTTTCCTTTTCATTTGTTCTTCAGTTAATTCTGGTTCCTCCTGCAGATTTTTGGCAATCAACTCATCATTCAATGTTTGTTCTGTACGTTTAGCTTCTTCAGCCTCATCCTCTGCTTGAATCCTAGCAATCTCAGCTAAGCTAGCTTCCTCTTCTGTGAGTTGCTTTTTGGTCTTCACTGGCTCAGAAGATTCTTGCACTATTCCTTTTCCTTCCCTATGCACAAACTCCTCACCAGTACTACCTGGATCACTACCAGGATTAATATGTTCAGTACTAGTATTAACTTCAGCATCAAAGCGAGTATTAAAATCTTCATCAAAAGCAGATTTAATTTCAGCACCACCAGACTTATCTTTATTAAAGTTACCAGACTTATCCACTCCACTAGAACTTACAGCTTCTTTATCCAGTCTCTTCTTAAAGGATTTCTTGTTACTGAAATTCTTAACCAAGATTTCAGCTGCTTCCACTCCTTGAGGACTAATTTCAGTGTCCTCAGAGGATTCCTCACCTTCTGAGTCTGTAATGTCTATCCCCGTCTGTTTGAATTTCCCCTCCAATTTCTTAACTCTTTTGCGAGTAGTCCCAGTGACTTCTTGGACTTCTTTAAATTTTTATCCAACTCATCAACCCTTGAAATCAGTTGTGGAACCAGTTGAAGTAGATCTTCCATAGATAAGGAACTGGGTTCTGCTGTAGTAGTGGGTATTGGAAGTTGTGGTTGAGGAATCACTGGTGGTTTTTCCTCATGGACT
This sequence comes from Chrysanthemum seticuspe, assembly GCA_019973895.1. Lineage (NCBI taxonomy): Eukaryota > Viridiplantae > Streptophyta > Magnoliopsida > Asterales > Asteraceae > Chrysanthemum > Chrysanthemum seticuspe. The sequence continues at coordinate 264,510,197 of BPTQ01000001.1, forward strand.
GAAGGTGAAGGTGGTGGGGGTGTTGGTGTCCTCTGTTCAAACTTTGTTTTTTCTGGTTCAAATGTAGGTTGAGCCTGAGCTTCTGATGTAGCAGTAGGAGATGGAACAGATGTAGATGTAGCTGCAGGGTCAGTAGCAACAGCAGGCAACATAGCAGACAAAAGTGGCTTGTGTACCCCTTCAAAACCCCTTTTCATATTACCAAATATCTTTTTAGTGAAAGGGACAGCAATGTAAGGATGTATGCTTGCTGTTTCAACATTTAAGATCATTTGTAAAAATCTTGGGTACATCAAAAACTTTTTCTTATTCTTGGCATTAACAACCATGGCATCAAAAATCATTTTTGAAAAATTAAAGAGTCTGCCAGTGGAGAGACAGACCAATGCAGAAGAAATACTGCTTCCAAATTGATCCCATCCACCACTTTTAGAGCTCATACAATGTAAAATATGATGCACAAGGAAACGCCATTGTGGCGTAAAATGACTCTTCCAAAAAGTGAATGTTCCATCAGTTAGATATCTAATATTTTCCAATCCCTGAAAGAGGTCATTATTTCGCAACATTGAAATCCCTAAGGCATCAGCCAATTGAAGCTTGCTTCTGACTGATTCCTCAGTGATTGAATACTCTAACGTATCAATAGTTGCATTTAACTCTAGTGTCCCATCAACAATAGTTCTAGCAGTAGCAGTCTGCCAGAACTTTTTGACTAGGGAATCATAGATAGTTGGATTATGAGTAAGGGCATACCTGATATGACTACCCTTTAGAAAGTCCACTATCTGCTCGAAGCCTGTGCTTTCAGCAGGCTTTTTGAGAAATCCCACTTGATTGTGCTTGTCTACAAACTTTAATTGTGCCATCTTTTATGTTAATTGAAGTACTGGTAGTGCAGCGCAATTAGGGTTTAGTGCTGGTAAGGAGACTTAATCGAAAGAAAAGATTTAAACTTTTAAAGATTAGGATAAAGTAATTAAAGGATAAATATGAATTCTAAAAATAAAAATTATCCATATAAATACTTTTGACCACCTAAAATTAGGTAACGATACTATTTAAACAGTAAAAATCGTTTTTTAATTTTTGCACTACCAGACTAAAGAATGGTCAAACAGACTTAACAATGACATCACCAGAATTAACTCTGTACTATAGCACATCAACTAGCACAGCTTCCATACATCTCCAATCTGTGAGAATTCTTGCTTTTCAACATAAATCCATAAACATAAATACTTAAACAAGTACAAAATAATATACCTAACAAATTTAACTAATAGTAAGTCTTGTATTATAAACATAAATCCTTAAAAAAGTACAAAAAATCGAATGTCTATATGCTTTAAAAGAGTGAAATATGATAAAGGTAGAGTGTGACAACTTGACCATAACATGGTTCACTTGGATTTTCGTATAACAACACCTCCACAGTCTGTTCGATAGTAGTCAGTTCGTGATTCGTTACCCAAGTCACGTCGATCCACACGTGGCAATATGTTATCATTGTTCTGGTGAATGACGGTACTAAATTCCTCATCGGCTTCGTCAAACTTATCTTTGTAATTCTTGGGAGGTGTCTTAAACACAATAGACAATTTTTTATCTACCTGGTCTTTCACATAAAACACTTGTCGTGCTTGTGCGGCTAATATGAACGGATAAACCTTATGGCCTAAACTATTCAGGTCAACCAATGTATACCCAAGAGTAGTATCGCGTTTCACACCACCAGCTTTGTGATTAACCCAGTCACATTTGAAAAGAGGAATTTGCATGTAACGGTAATCTAGTTCCCATATCTCTTGTAAAACCCCATAATAATATGCTTTTCTTGTGGTTGCAACTTCTTTAAATATGTGCATATCTAATGCCTCAACACTAACCCCACTGTTCTGGTAAACTTTGCCTTCATGATCTTTCGTACGAAAAATATACCCATTGATGTGATATGCATCGTATTTCACTACGGTGGCGCGTGGTCCATAGGATATCCACCTTACAGTTTCTGATACACTTTCTTTGTCGATTTCTAACTCTCTCTCAACCTGAATTTCATTACAAGTATATATTAGCTCAAAAGAATAAGTACACCAATTTTCAGATCAAAATGAGCTGAGAAATAAGGTTTAGAAAGGGTATGTTGAGTAACATAAGATTAATTACTTTTTGAGTAACCACTTGGCAAAAGATTTGCTGTGCTCATTCTCCAGAAATGCTATTCGTTTACCCGGGTTTTCTGCTTTCAAAACTTGCTTGTGTCGCCTGAAACAATGTGTTTGATTATTATATTTGATACATCATTTTCAGTAACGAAATAAACATGTGTTAGTAAGACTTACTCGATATACGGTACAATTTCATCTGTATTATTTATTACATACAAATGTGCTTTCTGAAAGAGTTCCGCAGAAACTTCACTTGATTTACCGGCCGACAATGGCTTTCCTTCCTCATTTTCATCTGTTTCATGTTTATCAGGTGGGATACCAACAGTTTTCATGGATTTATGATATTCGCTAAAAAACTCTATTGTTTCTTCCGCAATAGTCTCCTCAGCAATGCATCCTTCTGGTCTATTTCTGTTCCGCACATGTCCTTTAATAACCTTCATACATCTTTCGAATGGATACATCCACCGAAAGCATATGGGACCACATAATTTTACCTCCCTAGTTAGGTGCACAGTCAAATGTATCATAATATCAAAGAATGATGGAGGAAAGAACTTCTCGAGTAGGCACAATGTCACTACCAGTTCTGCTTGCATATTATCTAGTTCTTGCAATATTAATTCTTTGCAACATATTGATTTAAAGAAAAAGCAAAACCTGATAATAGCATATCGTGTGGGTGGGTGCATGATTGAACGTATTGCAATGGGCAGAAACTCTTGCATTAGCATGTGATAGTCATGCGATTTTAGGCCAATGATCTTCCTATCCTTTAGGCTGACCAAACTAGAGAAATTTGAACAATAGCCTTGTGGTACCCTGATGTTATGTAAAGTTTCACAAAAAGTATCTTTTTCAGCATTCGTTAATGTGTAACCTGCTGGAGGTAGTGTTGTTTTGTCTTGTTCTTGCATTGCAAACAACTCTTGTTTTACCCCCAACTCAGCCAGATCCAATCGAGCATTCAGTCCATCTTTTGTCTTTCCTGGAACATGTAGCAAAGTTCCGACGAGACTCTCAGCAACATTCTTTTCTACATGCATAAAATCAATACAATGTGGAACAGAATTATGCCTCCAATACCTAAGTTTTCGATACCAAATGTTGAATTTCTTTCAATACGCACCGTTTTGTCCGTTTACTTGGCTTGAACTACCCTCTACATCTGTTATGTTTCTTTTCTGCTTTTGAATCTTCCCACCTCTGCCTCTCGTATCTTCTTGGTTTTCTGATGCATTATTGTTTGTTCGTTTTCCTTTTCCCCACTTATTTTCAATATGTTGTACCTCGTTGTATATTTGTTCCCCGGTCATTGGATTTGGAGCCGGGAGAATTTCTTGTTGTCCATTAAATGCCTTCCTTTGCCTTCTGAACGGATGGTAATATGGTAGATATCGTCTGTGACCAACATAACTTTGCTTGGATGAGGCAGAAAGTCTAACACAGTTTGTATCTTTCCCACATACTACACAACCTTTGAATCCACTGTACGGGCAGCCACATAATGTACCAAGTGCAGGGTAATCATTTATTGTCCATAACACAACGACACTAAGATTAAAGTTATCTTTTGTGGATGCATCATATGTATCAACCCCTGTATCGAATAAGGTTTGCAGATCATCAACAAACGGTTCTAAAAAAAACATCGATATCATTTCTCGGGTATCCCAATATTAATACCGAAAGCATGATAAACTTTCTTTGCATACACAACCATGGAGGAAGGTTGTATATGACTGTTAAAACTGGCCATACACTGTGATGCCTATTTGCTGAGTTGACGTCAATCCCATCAGCCGATATTCCTAGCCGTAGAATTCTTGGATCTTCATCAATTTTGGGGAATTTTTCATCTATGGTAAGCCATGCCTTTGAATCTGCGGGGTGACGTAACACACCATCGGTTATCCTCCGTGTCGCGTGCCATCTTAAATCTTCTGAAATACTTTCTAGCTTAAATAGTCGTTGCAGTCTTGGTATAATTGGAAAGTACCACATTACCTTTGCTGGAATGTTTTCGTACACTTTATGTGTCTTATTATCCACCTTCCATCTTGATATCCCACAAGTTCGACACACAGTAAAATCCTTGTCATCCTTCCAGTAAAGAAGGCAGTTGTTGATACATACATGTATCTTTTTGTATCCTGATCCCATCAATTTCAAATTTTTTTTGGCTTGATAAGTTTTTTCCACCATTTCGTTACAAGCAGGTAGCATCTTCTTTAACAATCCTAGTAATTCAATAAAGAACTTATCAGAACATCCGTACTTACCCTTCAAGTTGAGTAGTTTAACTATTGCGGACATCTTTGTGAAGTCAGGACATCCTGCGTAAAGAGGCTTCTCTGCGTCTAATAATAATTGTTGAAACTTGACAAGATTATCCTCATCAAAATTATCTTTTGTAGCATTAACCATTTCTACTGTTGCTGGGGCATCTGTTGGAATATATGAAGCAAAATCCGTGTCATCAACAAACTCTGTTGTAGCGTTAACAGGTGTTTCGGTACTTATTGATGACTCATCCTTCTCTCCATGTTTAGTCCAGTTTAGGTAGCTTAGATCAAACCCATTGCTGAATAAATGGAACTGCACTTTCTCCACTTTATGCTCTATGTGCTTTAAACAATCTGTACACGGACATGGCATTGAAAGATCATTTTTATTAACTCGTGGGTCGATGTTCCCCATCTTCCGCAAGTTGTGTATTGCATAATCAATAAACGGTGCTACTCCATCAACATAAGATTTGTTGGTCCTATTAGTTCCTATCCAAGACTTGTCCATGTTTATAAATGTGTCCCACTTATCCGAGCAGCAATGTTTATAAATGTAGACCCTGTAGGCATGTTAAAAAGACAGTCCAAGTTATTGAAGATTATAGAAGACAACATCAAACTGCAATTGATGATCTTAAAAGTTAAAAAAGACATTCCAAGTAATGAGGATAGCTCAAAGATTGAATGTGGTATTGAATTATACTAAGAATTGAATAAAGTCTAATGAAACAGTTCCTAAAGGGGTGTTTGGGTCAAGAAAAATAAGAAATTAACTAGCTAAATTATGGTTCCATGTTCATGTGGTAACAGGCTTAACAGGGTTTCTTAATTTTTTTAACCAATTAACTATCTAAATTTAACAAGAAAATGACATAATTTACAAGAGGATATCTCGAAACAAATGTTCAATTAGCTAATAGGCTTAACAGGGTTATTTTATGTGTTAGAACGATGTGTACAAAAGGAACATAACAATACTTACCAGTGGTGACGGGACTGGTGGGTCTATGACGGGAGAGTTGTGGTGGTGACGGGATTTGTGGTGAGATGAGACGGGAGGTGTGGCGGTACAGGAAGAGGAGGAGTTAATTTTTGCAATTAGTTTGGAATGGCCTTGATGCAAACTTTGGGGGGAATAAATTTAAATTGTGGAGGGAATTTTAAATTTTCTTAAATTTTTGAAAAGTTTTCAAATTAGTTTAAAAAGGTTTTTTATTCATAATAAATAAAATAAAATTCAGAAAAATACAATTTAAAAAAGAAATTATTTTTAAGTATTTAGGACTTTTAAAAAATAATTTTAATTTTTATGCTTAAATTTCCAATATTTGGTATTTTTAGGATTAAGTGCATTTTAGGTTATTTCGACTTTTGTTACTTGATTTATTTGCTTATTTAGTTGTTTTTAGTTTAAAAAAAAGTAAAGTAACTCCGAATACCGTCTTCCACGGGTTATGGGTCCCCAATACCGTCTTCCACGGGTTATGGGTCCCTAATACCGTCTTCCACGGTGTATGGGGGAGGTTGAGACGTAGACAGCCTTACCCATACCTAAGGTAGAGAGGCTGCTTCCGGTTCTACCAAAGGTAGAAAAGGACCTCCGGCCTTGCAAGGAGTGAGGATCGAACCCTTGAGAGGCTGCTTCCGGTTCTACCAAAGGTAGAAAAGGACCCCCGGCCTTGCAAGGGGTAAGGATCGAACCATTGACCTCTTTCTCCAGAGGCAAGAGTGTTAACCACTTGATCTATCCTTGCTCTTTTTTTGTTTTTTATTTATGTTTCATAAATTTATTCACAAAATCCAAATATCTTTCATTATTCTTTATCACCCGATCACGAACCGAACGCGAATTTCCATTCACACTCCGTTGGGACTTAAAACGACCTGGGAATATCTCATATTTCTGGAAAATATTGTGTTTTGACTTTCTTTTACCAAATTGGGATTTTCATTCTCGGGTAGCCAACAAATTGACCATTTGGTCGGGTTTTTCATAATATAATATTATATATACTATTGATTGAATCATGTCGTAACATGACACTCTAAGCAACTATAACCCAATGCTTTTGACCCATATTATGTCAAATACCCATTAATGAATGTGACCAGTGATAACGTAATACCCTACCACCATGTGAACTAGCCATTATCACCGGTAATGAATGGGTTGCACCAGCTTGGTAGGTGTATAGTTATACTGTGAAGGTTATATGAACTGTATTAAAGTTATTAAGGGTGGGCACGTTAATTTTGACATTTCAGGATGACATAAAATCATTAACTCACGTGTCTGACTCAAAACACTGTGTGAAACTGTGTTTAGGGTTGCGTTAGATACGTTGGGCACGGTAACACAACCCTTGTGCTTTTTTGTCCGTTTTAGTCGGTCCTATACGTTTTCGTCCGTGTTCATACGTTTTCTTAGTTTTGTACATGTTTTCTTCCGTTTTTGTACGTTTTTACACGTTTTCGTCTCTTTTCATATGTTTTCGTTCGTTTTTGTACGTTTTTACACTTGTACACATTTTCATACGTTTTTACACGTTTGCGTCTGTTTTCATACGTTTTCCACCGTTTTCGTACAACTTTGTCCATTTTAATAAGTTTTTATACGTTTTCGTTTTTGTTTACACGTTTTCGTCCGTGTTTACACTTTGTCGTTCGTTTTCTCATGTTTTAGTCCGTTTGTATAAGTTTTTGACCGTTTTCGTCCGTTTCTAACCGTTTTCATCTATTTTAGACGTTTTCGTCCGTTTTCATCTGTTTTACATATTAACGTACATTTTATTACGTTCTTATACGTTTTCGTCCGCTTTAGTTCATTTTTTGTCTGTTTTAATCCGTTTTAGCCATTTTCATATGTTTTGAAGACTTTTTTGACGTTTTCATACGCTTTCTTACACTTTTACACATTTTCATACGTTTTTACACGTTTGCGTCTGTTTTCATACGTTTTCCACCGTTTTCGTACGACTTTGTCCTTTTTAATCAGTTTTTATACGTTTCGTTTTTGTTTACACGTTTTCGTCCGTGTTTACACTTTGTCGCTGGGTTTTTCATGTTTTAGTCCGTTTGTATAAGTTTTTGACCGTTTTCGTCCGTTTCTAGCCGTTTTCATCTATTTTAGACGTCTTCGTCCGTTTTCATACGCTTTCATCTGTTTTACATATTAATGTACATTTTCTTACGTTCCATATGTTTTCTTACGTTCTTACACATTTTCGTCAGCGTTAGTCTGTTTTTTTTTCCGTTTTATCCGTTTTTAAGACTTTTCGGGTCAAACCAAGAAGCGAAGTGAATTCATATTCGGTTTTCGGCTCGCTTCGGTTTAATTCTAGTTCGGTTCGGTTCGGTTTTCATGTTGAACCGAATAAAAAATAACCGATTTAACGAAACCAAACAACCCGATAACCGAACGGATAAACACCCCTAATTTATAGTGATAGTTTAAAAGGAGGAATTATTTTGCGGTTTTAAAGTTTAGGTCTTTATAGTTTGAATTCATAAGGACTATTTTAGTTACCACCAATATCTCTGACTAGTTCTCGGTTTATAGAGTTACAAGTATCTTCTCTATCACATTATCCCCACAACTCTTCTTTAACCTTTCTTATCAATCTTTCAATAATATCTTATTTTACCCAATTTCATTATCAATGGCAGCACCATCACCACAAAACCAATTGGCTAAGCGTGTTATTGATGACCTAATTGAGTTTAGTGAGGAGACATCTGTTGATGGTTACATGAGTTTCTTCAAGGCTCAGCAAATTTCCAGCCTCCGTGGCTTTATAAACCGGATGCGCGAAGAGGCCACCACAGCAAAGAATGAGATTGGGCAGTTTAATGCTTTAGTTGCTGAGATGGTAGCTCTTGGAGATGGGGATGACTATTTTGACACATTGATGGATCTTAGGCATGACCTGGAGGCTGCGAGGACTAAGTTGCAGGGGTTGAATGATCTCATTACTCAAGCTGAGGAGGATATCGAGACCAAGGAAGAACAAATTCAGGCGATGAATGGTTGAAGGGTTGCTCGCTATGTAAAGGGATGGTTTCTTTTGCTCTAGTGTCATTTATGTCTAATGTCTTGGTTTAATATTATGGTTTGTAGATATATTAACAATGAAACATGTATGGATCTTTTGATGGTTTATCCATATGACACTCTAAAATATGTATGTTGATCCAATGGAATGGAATGGGATGCGCTCGCTAGTTTATTTCATCTTTTTTTAATGTTGTTTTGCATTTAGGAATTGGTTGTGGTGTTTAAGTTCATATCTGGTAGAATGTATTATTGTAGGTTTGAGGTTGATCCAATCCAAGTGGTGCATCCCATGTGTCGTGTTCATTGTTGAGCCATGGATATGCGGTTCATAAGTGCTTTGCTTAGGTTGTTCATTTTTTAGGTTGTTGTCAATTTTTAATGACTGATTATGAAGTTTAGAGGTGGACCGTTTGTGCATGAAAATTATTTTGGATTGCACCACTAGATTTAGGGTGTTTTTGTTGTTGTTTTTGCTTTAAGTTAATTGCATTTACCTGATTTCTTGATTTTTTTTACTGTTGGAGGATGTTAGAGCTTATTTAAGTGCTTATAAATAGCTTATTTATAGGCTTAAAGTAAGGTCTCATGGCTGTTTGTTGTGTCACCAGTCCTTGGTTGGATTTGATTATTTTTGTTCTTACTTGTTTATCTGGTACTGCTTATTAGTTATAGTTGCTTAATTAGTTGCTTTAATTCCTTTTTTTGCTTTTGTTTCTTCATTTGTATGCGCCATGTGGTGAGATTTTAGTGTAGCTGCAGTTATATGTGTCTTTGATACAACTGGTTTGAAGTTATATGGGTGTTTGGGACTGTGGGTAAGAACGATTTCTGTCATGGGTGTGTTGGTTTCAAAATGCAGCAAAAAATGAAATATTTAAATTCTATATTATCAATTTGGAGCCACATTTTAAAATTATCAAATTTGGAGCCAAATTTCAGCCAAAATTTTTAAAATTACTTAGGAAATTATGGTTTCCTTAATTGAAAAACCGCCCCATAATAAGCCCTAATTTTACTCCAATAAATCAGGATTCAAGCAAAACAACCAGAATGTATCATATTGGATTTCACAAACACATCAAACCATGATCATACTAGGCGTACACTTTGAGGTTTTTAGAGAGAGAGAGTTTAGAGGTTTGGGAACTTAGTGAGAGAAAGTAAAAGTATTATTATGAGCTCCAACCCTCTACCTTGGGAGGTAGAGGGTATTTATAGTATCATACATAAACGCCACTGATAAGGTTTTAAAAGGTACCATTTTGAGGGGTCGTTTAAGTCCTTATTTGATCACTTTTGTATCCGTTATTGCTTAATATCGTTCCTTTTCACTTTTTAGGTCTCGTGAAGGCAAAATGCTGGAATGGCACTTATTTGGACGAAAAGGCGCGAATATATGAAGAAAATGGCCAAAGTCGAAATCGAGACACTCACAGTTGCTGAAAGTAGAAGGCGACGGCGTCAGGTGCTATTGGCGACGCCGTCCCAAAATTATTGTGACGGGACAGAACCCAAAACTCGTATTTTCAAGAGACGGCGTCTAGTGGTGAAAGAGTAGGCCGTCGCTACTCAGACGGCCTAGATGCAATCCAGACGATGTCAGAAGCTGAAGAGGACGGCGTCACAGACATAAGGTGATGCCGTCGCAAGGTTAACGTGGCCAAGACGAAACCCTAATGGCGACGACACGACGGCGTCACTAAACATAAGGTGACGCCGTCGCAATTGTAATCTTATATATAGAATCCGAATTTTTCAGTCTTTATGTGGAGAGTCTTTGGAGTAAAAACCTAAAACCGAACCTAAGGTGTCTTGTACAGTATTTTAGGGTTTTAAACCCTATCTTACATCAAGATAAGTATTTACTTCATTAATTCAATTATGTCTTTGATTATTTGTGTGTATGCTTGCATGTTCTCCATGTCCGGCTAATTTATTTGTGTGTTTTCTTAGGAAGTATGAAACTTAATTATTGAATATTGATTGGTTGTTTCTTATCTTAGTTGATTAATGATCTAGTAATGCGATAGGTCATTCGTTGTGCACTTAATGCTTGATTCATCTTTGTGAACCTTAGAGTATAATTACCTGAGTAATTGTAGGCTAAACCATCCGAAGAGCGCCTTAGAGTAGGAGTCTATAATCTCTAGTGGGTTTGTAGACAAGACCCTTTGGTAAGTTCGAAGAGTTAGGGAGAAACGCATACCCTACAACTTTAGACACACAACGCAACTAGGAATAAGACGTGACACTCAACCATCAATAGGAGATAATTAAGGAGTAATACAAACTAAGTAAACACATCTTTAAACTATCATACGAGCATACATTAATTAGACATAGACTCCCACAACCTTAGTTTAGATAATTAGATAATAGTAGAGTAATCGGTAGAAATACCAACCCCCCAAATCCAATACCCGAGATTCGTACCTTTCCATTTTCATAAAATATAAAAAGATAAAAAATAATCTTCCTCAACCTTAACCTTAGCGTAGTAACTCCCTACTAGCATTCCTATTCCCCTAGAGAACGATATCAATACCCGTGGCTTACCCTAATTACTACACTACAACGATTAGGTTCACTGCCTAGGGTGTTATAAAACTTGCTCGAAGAAAAGGAAGTTCCTTTGACCCCGAACGACGCGTGTAGCGTTATCAAGTTTTTGGCGCCACTGCCGGGGAATAGAATAGCTAGTTAGTAGTCCACCTCGTTTAGGTTTCTTTGCTTGATTCATATCAAGTAAACTTTTTTCTTATTTTTAGATTTCTCTTAGTCTATCCCCCTTCTTCGTGACCTTTGTTAGTAACCTCATCACTTTTCATCATGGAAGGTGATAACCCACTACCATTCATCAACCCACCACCAAATGACCCGCCAAGAGCCCGTACTCTTGGTGAATACTCAAGACCAAGCCACTTAGGCTATAGGAACACCATTGAGCTTCCCGACCAAGCCCAAACTACGGCCCTGCAATCCGACACCATCCGGTTGGTGCAAAACGGATGTGCATTCCATGGACTTCGTTCCGAAGATCCAAATCAGCATCTGAGGGATTTCCTCAAAATCGTCGATTCCATCGACCTTGATGCTACTACTCGGGAGACCACGCGCCTGCGTCTCTTCCAATTCTCTCTACGGGACCAAGCTAGTAATTGGCTTGAGCGACTTCCCGCCGGCTCCATCTCAAGTTGGGATGATCTTACTTCTCGCTTCCTTGCTCAATTTTTCCCACCGGGGAGAACCACTAAGCTTAGGAATGACATCTTGATGTTCCAAGAACGTCAAGGTGAATCTCTCTACGAAGCATGGACCCGATTCAAGGACTTACTTCATAAAGTCCCTCATCACGGCATTGATCTTTGGCTCCAAGTCCAAATCTTTTATGATCATGTCAAATTTCCCACTAAGCGATCCATTGACCAAGCGGCCGGTGGAAAACTTAGTGATTTCACAGCAGAAGAATCATGGGAAATAATAGAGGACCTCGCCCTCTATGACAACGAAAGTTGGGATGACCCCCGTGAGCTGCCCAAAACCGTCAAGGCAATCTCCTTGCCTCCTCCCGACCGTAGGATGATCGAACTTGAAGATCAAGTTAAATTCCTCATGAGTTCATACAAAAATCCTAAGTCCTCACGACAAGTGAATCAAATCACTCTACCTTGTGAGTTATGCAGTGGTCCCCATGACACTCGTGATTGCACAAGGCTCTCCGAACAAGCTTTTGTGGACTACGCCTCCATACGTACCGACGAAGCGGGAGAGAAGTGGTACACATTCAAACCCGAACAAAACAACTTAGGAAACTCATACAACCCCTCTTGGAGAAATCATCCTAATCTTAAGTGGAACCAAAACTCAAGCACACCCCAAAGCTCATCTAGTTCGCCTAATAGGTTCAATTCTTCTAATACCGAGAACCCCACTAATCTTGAGGCAATTGCATCTAGATTTTTGTCATCCCAAGAGACTCGATTGAATAAGCTTGAAGCCGATTTTAAGCAAAAACAAAGCGAGATGACAACCAAGCTTGATGCCCTCTTAAAAGCCTTCAATGAGCGGGAAGTTGGAGCACTCCCAAGTGATACCATTAAGAACCCAAAAGTGAATTCGATTGCATCGACTTCATGTTCCAGTTCACCATGGGAGAGTGCACATCCATGCCCCTCTCACCCAACGGTTCACTCGGTAAATGCTATCAAAAAGGGTTGCAAGTCATCCAAGAGATACCAAGGCCCGGCACCTTTGGTAAAGCCTACTCTTGAGAAACCCGTCAGCCAAGAATCCAAACCTAGTTTAGAGGAGGAGTACAAGGAACTCCATCAAGAAAAACCGATTCTTGAAGTCTTAGCTCATGCACCTTATTATAATGCTTTAAAAGAAAAATATGAGTTAGAACTTAGGCTTGGAAAACATGGGTCCGCCTTTGTGCGAAACAACTTACCTAAGAAGTTAGACGATCCCGGGCTATTCACTCTTCCGTGTAGACTTGGAACTTCCAAGCCACTCGATGCTCTAGCCGATTTAGGATCATGCATCAATCTCGTTCCATTGTCCCTTCATAGAAGCCTCAACCTAGGTAAAATTGAACCAACGGAAACTATCTTTGGTCTAGCGGACGGTAGTATAGCACGTCCGGTAGGAATAATAAAGGACATGGTAGTACATGTAGGAGAGTTGACCCTTTTGGCCGACTTTCATGTACTAGACATGAATAAGGACCCGACATGCCCATTACTAGTTGGAAGAGGATTTTTAGCTACAGCTAGTGCCATCATCGATTGTAAGATGTCCAAAATAGTGGTAGGAAAGGGGAGTGCTAGATCCGTTTACGATGTTAAAAAGCATACATACTATAAGGATGAGGAAATCCCACAAGAGATAGGGTTGGATAGAGAGCCTTCTCGATATGGACCTTGGATTGATAAGAACATCATAGGCCCCCAAAGACATTTTTACCTAGATAAAGCCTTTGCTAGTGCAGCAACTTTCCAAGAACAAGAAGTGGCTAGGGACATAGAAGTGAACCCGTTCGAGGACGCCTTAGTATTTAGAAAGATGACCGAGTTCCTAGGAAGCTTGCCCGTTAACCTTGTCATGAATAAGTGGATAGTTGAGAAATCTGAACACATGTGGAATTGGAATAGACCGCCTAGTGATGGTAATGGAAGGTGGCACATTAGGATACAAATCTATGATCCCGATGGTGAGATGTTTGAAAAGGCATATTTAACCGAACGTACTACTAGGAACTTGAATGATAAGTTTGATCCTTACGACATTGTTGAGGATAGACTTACGTATATCGGTACGTAGGAGCACGACTACGAGTCTAGCTACAAGACTCTTTAATAAAGAAAAGCGCTTCGTGGGAGGCAACCCATGCTTAATTGTTTGCTGGTTAGTGTCATATATCTTTTATTAATTGTTTATCCTCATGTTTAAATTTGTAAAAATGCTTTATTTTGTTTTTAACTTCGTCTTAATTGCATATAAAGGTATTTTACATAAGGGATAAGTGTAGGGAGGATTACACACGTTTTCAAAAGAAACGTAAACATGAGAATAACAATTAACTAAAAGATATTTATGTTTGTTTGTTCGAGTCAAATGCTTGTATCGAGTCATAATGGATGTTTTGCAGAAATTTTTCCAGATTCTAAAGATGTAAATTTTCCAGAATTTTTTCCAGAAAATCGCAGACCAGTTTTTGTCAGGATAACCTAACGGCGTCAGGAAGGAGTAAAAACATCAGATTACTTTCTCTCGTTTTCTAAGCTACTTATAAATTTTTGGAATTTTCCAGGTCTTAATTTTCTTAGAAATTCTGTAAACATCCATTCCACAAGCATTATATCCTAGTTTAAATCGAGTCTTATATATATTATTACCGCCGATTTTACGCGAAGGTTTCGTTTGTTTTCTTCAAGTGTGCAGGTTTAGTTTGTCAAGAAGAAGTTACATAAGATTGGAAGGAGCTTTTCACGCAATAATTCTTCTTGGAAAAGAGTTTAACCACCACTTTACACGGATCCTACCGAGCTAATCAGGGGAGTATTAGTTTCTTTCGTTTTTAATTACCTTCTTTTATCATAACTTTGATACTTTCGGGGAACATTGGGGACAATGTTCAGTTTAAGTGTAGGGAGGGAAAATAAAACAGGAACTTTGAAACTATGCTTATCCTTGATTATTTGCTTTGTCCAATTGTGATTATGTAATAAACCATGAGAAAATGTTGGTTAGGGTAATTTTGGCACCAAATTTAAAATTTTTCATGACTTATAGGAGTGGGCCATTAGTCTTAACAAAAGCGTCTCACGGATAGGAAGTTGCATGACTAGCACAAAAACCCTTTACCACCCAAATTCCACCCAAAATGTGAGGATCGCCCTTAGATTAGTAGGAATTAAAAGCATTCATCTTTAATGCTTAGAGTGTGAACCGGTAGTATAATAGATTCTAGAACTTGTTTTGTGATGCATTCCGAGATCGCAAGTGAGGCTACACTTGTGTAGTTAGGAATAACTAAATGATAAGAGGCATTAGGATAACCCTTGTTTGATACCTGTAATATAATTACTTCTTCCACTTCTGTTGAGTAATTCCCCCACACCCTTTGCGTTGTACTCATCTTTAGTACACGATACCCCTAGTTAACCCCTCAGAGCCTATCCTTTTCGCGGTTCTCGTGATGTTTCGGTTTTTCCGGAATATCAATGAAGAGCATTGTTTACACCCCACCCCCAAATATACACCCAAATCGCCTTAGCCTACCCCTTATGCACTCACTTTTAGTGCAAATGTTTGTTATCACCCTAAACCCTCAGTTCAATTATCTGGTTGCTTGCATAATTTGCTAAGTCAAGTCATATCCTTTGTATACAGTTTTGGGATGATTGGGATTCATGGGAAAAGTTAAAGTTTATGAAATGACGGGAAGGGAACGTTAAATTCAAATTCCCTTTGTTTGCATAATAATGTACCCCAAGTGTTTTGATCTTTTCAATTCGGGTCAAATTAGTATTAGAGTAATAAAAACTCAAGTGTAGGGATATGCTTATAAATCCCTAGTATTTTGATGTTATCTTAGAGGATGGTAGAGTAAAAGTGTATGAAAAAAAAAAAAAAAAATCGAAAAAAAAAAATAGAAAAAGAAAAAAAAAAATAGAGTGAAAAAAAAAAAAAAAAAAAAAAAACATACGGGCTACCATCCTACATCTATCCTTTAAATTTGTGTTTGTTTATTTCAGTTATCTAGAGTTTAGAAGTGTCGAGTCTTGGCTTAGCAACGCCATTCTTCATATGCATTTAACATAGAGATTTTTGACTTACCACCACTAAATAGCCTATCCCACCAAACCCTTATTTCCCTACCGTAAGCCTAACGTTACAACCCTTTAAAGACCTCTTTGATAGTCTTTCCTAGGTGCTTACGCCAAAGCGATGGAGGTTTGATCTATTCTCAAGCCTATGGTAATCTATGTACTAGGACCGGTTAATGAGTGTTTATCTTCCATTTCCTATATTATTATATTTCATTTATACACCCGAGAGAGATGTGAGTATCCAAACACCCCATGTGAGGTGCTAGTATGTAATTTCCGTGCTTGTTATGACTTTTGCGGGGCTTATATGTGTTGTGGACCGTTTTGAATTAATGCTTCATGACCCCTAACTTATAAATTAATTGGCTAAAAGCACATTTGCTTGAGGACAAGCAAATAACAAGTGTAGGGATATTTGATAAGGTTTTAAAAGGTACCATTTTGAGGGGTCGTTTAAGTCCTTATTTGATCACTTTTGTATCCGTTATTGCTTAATATCGTTCCTTTTCACTTTTTAGGTCTCGTGAAGGCAAAATGCTGGAATGGCACTTATTTGGACGAAAAGGCGCGAATATATGAAGAAAATGGCCAAAGTCGAAATCGAGACACTCACAGTTGCTGAAAGAAGAAGGCGACGGCGTCAGGTGCTATTGGCGACGCCGTCCCAAAATTATTGTGACGGGACAGAACCCAAAACTCGTATTTTCAAGAGACGGCGTCTAGTGGTGAAAGAGTAGGCCGTCGCTACTCAGACGGCCTAGATGCAATCCAGACGACGTCAGAAGCTGAAGAGGACGGCGTCACGGACATAAGGTGACGCCGTCGCAAGGTTAACGTGGCCAAGACGAAACCCTAATGGCGGCGACACGACGGCGTCACTAAACATAAGGTGACGCCGTCGCAATTGTAATCTTATATATAGAATCCGAATTTTTCAGTCTTTATGTGGAGAGTCTTTGGAGTAAAAACCTAAAACCGAACCTAAGGTGTCTTGTACAGTATTTTAGGGTTTTAAACCCTATCTTACATCAAGATAAGTATTTACTTCATTAATTCAATTATGTCTTTGATTATTTGTGTGTATGCTTGCATGTTCTCCATGTCCGGCTAATTTATTTGTGTGTTTGCTTAGGAAGTATGAAACTTAATTATTGAATATTGATTGGTTGTTTCTTATCTTAGTTGATTAATGATCTAGTAATGCGATAGGTCATTCGTTGTGCACTTAATGCTTGATTCATCTTTGTGAACCTTAGAGTATAATTACCTGAGTAATTGTAGGCTAAACCATCCGAAGAGCGCCTTAGAGTAGGAGTCTATAATCTCTAGTGGGTTTGTAGACAAGACCCTTTGGTAAGTTCGAAGAGTTAGGGAGAAACGCATACCCTACAACTTTAGACACACAACGCAACTAGGAATAAGACGTGACACTCAACCATCAATAGGAGATAATTAAGGAGTAATACAAACTAAGTAAACACATCTTTAAACTATCATACGAGCACACATTAATTAGACATAGACTCCCACAACCTTAGTTTAGATAATTAGATAATAGTAGAGTAATCGGTAGAAATACCAACCCCCCAAATCCAATACCCGAGATTCGTACCTTTCCATTTTCATAAAATATAAAAAGATAAAAAATAATCTTCCTCAACCTTAACCTTAGCGTAGTAACTCCCTACTAGCATTCCTATTCCCCTAGAGAACGATATCAATACCCGTAGCTTACCCTAATTACTACACTACAACGATTAGGTTCACTGCCTAGGGTGTTATAAAACTTGCTCGAAGAAAAGGAAGTTCCTTTGACCCCGAACGACGCGTGTAGCGTTATCAGCCACCTACGGGCTGTGGATCAGGCATACAGTGGGTAAAGACCCGTCCGTCCTCCACGGTGTTACTAAACTAAATACTAACTAACATTAAATAACTACGACTACGAGCTTTCTAACGATTACATACACTTGAGGTGACTGATACTTTAATAACTGGATTTACTAGATCCTAACAATCTCCCCCTAAGGGAGGTCACCTCAAATTTCAATGAATACAAACAGATATTACATTAAGATTGTTCTTGGATTCTTGTTAAAGTTCTTTGCTCTATAGCCCGTAGTCTTTGATTCTTCATGTTTTGCATGTTTGGTTAATCCGAGTGGAGGTCTTTAACGGATCCACGTGATAATGAGTTTTGAGCCAGCTTTGAGATCATTAGATACCATAAATCTTTGACTCTTCCTTTGTAGTGTTGACATTATGTGATGTTGTGACTTTTGGACCGACATGCTCACATTCTGGATCATGATATCTTCTCATCAGAGTAGCGGAAGCTTTAGATGATTCATGATATTTGCAGCAGCGTAGCAGAAGCATGGAGCGAAAATATTAGAGTCGTTGATGCACGTATCATGATTTCTTTAGAAATGAATGTGTTGTGTGAGCATGCGGCTATGGATGGACCTCTCCATTCTGATCAGCTGCAAACGTCGGGTGTACCTGCATACAACAGTTAGCAATAAAGCGCACGAAATTGTCTTTGATCACTTTCGTTGAATTGAGGTACATGGCCCACGGTTCCCCGTTGATTAGTACAAGTACTGCCTGTGATCAGGTATAATTCCGAAGAATCTCCTTGAAAGGGTTTCGCAACTGCTCTAGCTGTTCTCAAACCGAAACGTCTCAAAGAAGACAACACGGAGTGAGAGAACCAGCGAATTGAGATTCACTGATTGATGAAAAATGATTTGAAAAACAATCGTGTATTGCTTAATATATAAATGGTTTTGCAATACAACGAAGGTTTTATGGTAAATCAATTATCAATCATAAACACCTTTTAATTTTGAAAAATTAATACACAGTCGATGTGCTAGAGAGAAGAATTTTTAGCACAACGACCGGTTTTTCAAAGATATCCGTCAATCCATAACCTGAACCATGATTGATTCATGAATTTGAATCGCCCCATTATTTCTGTTCAGTTGTCACATGGTTGATCTATTAGATAGATCTCACATGCCACCTACCAAGAGCTTGTTTGATGTTGGCTCTAGAAGGCTTTCCATCTTCATTGTGAATATGTTTGCATATCACTCAGATGTTCTGGCAATACCACAAGGATAATGCGTAGGACTCTTAAGATATAATCTCTCTTTCCACTTTGTGTGAAACAGAGAGTCTTCATTGACAGTGTCCTAATGAGATTTATTAGATGATCTCGTGGCTCTAGACTCAATAGTGCACATTTGGTTCCTATGCCGGAGACTAAGGAGAGGGTCTCCTTCTTTAATATCAACTATCTCTAAGAGAAAGTCGATAGATAATGTAGGTTCCCTGTGAGAATGAAACAAGTCCTTTTAAGAGAAACTTGAGTAGCTTGGGAAGTTGTAGTGCAGTGCGTCACTAGGTCCATGACGTCTCGTCTTCAATACCAGTGTTACCTTGGTAACCACCAGTAGCAAATGTATTGAACCCAGTTTCTGCCCTAAGGTTGAAATAATGGAGGGCTATTTCTTTTCACCCCTTTCTCATTCAATTCTTTTTCATTCTTCAACCCCTTCAGTGCTTACCGAGACTTCATAACTAGAACCTTGTTGGGTTTATTCTAGTGCTAGCACAGCCTCAGCCCGCACTCTTTCCTTTTCTCATTTTTCTCCTTTTTTCATCATACCTAAGAACTTCTATACTATCTAGTGGATTGTCCCTGGGTAGATCCCTCCGGCTCTGGCAGGATCGTGGGAACGAATACCTAACCTAACCATCCTTATATCACCATACGTAAAGTAAATTTGGTCGGTCTTTTTGGTATTGTTCATCTGCCATTTGAACCAATTGAAAACCATTTGAAAATCAATCCAGATACTTGTGATATATTATCAAAGCATTTTGTACCTGAATTGTTTTGATATTTCAGAAAATGAGCTCCCCCTCAACATGTGCATCGAATATTTGAAAGTGTTTTGCACATATTAGGAAAAACCTGCACTTTGAAGCAAATCAATCACGTTTCAATCCTTTTTGGTTTGAAATAGATGCTCCCCCTCAACATGTGCATGGAAAATTTGAAAACGTTTGGCACATGTAGGGAGGAGAGCTTGAAAATCACTATAAAGCCATTTATCGAATTATCAGTTTAAATCCAATTTAAATCACAAATTCTCCCCCGATCACAATTTTCAAATCATTTGACATTTGTGATCTCTATAGATTTAAATTGTGTTTGAAAGCTTTTGAGGAGTATTGTGACTTGCTTGTGAAAACATTTAACCGATAAGGATTGTTGGGATATGAAAGTACTGAACAGTTAAAGTGCTGAAGATTAATAAAGTACTGCAGAATGACAAAGAACTGGAAAAAGTCAAAGAGTCAAAGTACTGCTAATAATAAAGTCAAAGTACTGCACACGAAGTCAAAGTACTGCAAGATCAAAGAACTGTTTTATTCGTCTATAGAAAGTCTTGTAATTCTAGAATATTCTATATTAGATTACTTGTCGTACAAGGATACAATTTGTAAACCGACTAGGGTTATCCTTGAGCCTATAAAGGACCCCTAGATTGGCATTAGATATACGAGTCTTAGAGTTAACGATTACTTACAAGTTATTATTTAGTGTTGTTGAAGTATCTGCATAATAAGCAGATTTAGAGTTAAATAATAAAAGTTATTCTTCTTAGATTTGTTAAGTAAATTCCGCATACTTAATAAAGATTATTCAGTGTTTCATTGTTAATAACTTAGGATTTATCCGAGGTTGTTAAACCTTAAACAAGCTATTTAAGTTAGTTTGGTTAGAGTACATCGATCCAACAAGGATCAAATTTGAGACTTTAAACTCCAACGATTAAGCATGCTTGAATATCTTTTGAAAACATGACATAAGCCTTGGTCTGAACGAATTATATGACAAATAACCTTTTGATTTAATTGAAATCATTCTCCCCCTCAATCAATGACATAAGTAGTTGATTGAGAGATAGAGATTTTGACAAATGTCAAGTCCAGATGATTTTCAAAAATTGAGTCCGAGTTATTTTTCAAGGCTATTAGTTTTCATTAGTTAACAAATATGTTTCAGAAGAATTTATAGAAGGAAAAATATTTGTGAAGGTAACATTTGTCTTTTTAGTGACAAACATTTGATTTTAGAATCAGAGCATGAGATTTGAAAAATAAGATAAAGCATGACTCTGTTCTTTCTTTAAAAACGGGTTATAGACAGAAATGACTATAAGCCTTTGTTTACATTCTCTCAATTTTTTTATTTTTTTATTTTTTTTATGTACATTCTAACTTCATCTAAAGACGCATGTCACTCTTTGAATGACAACACAAAGACAGTAGATAAAATCGAATAAAAGAAAAGATGGGAAAAATATTTTTAGCTTTTTCAAAGATTTTATGAAATTTTATATTTTTCTATTTTCTTTTGTTGGTTTTATAATTTTGTATTTTGTTTTTTTAAAATAAATATATACAAGAGATGGATGAAGAAAAACTTTTACTCCTCGTCTTCCTCTTGAAGACGTTTGAGTGTTTCCGGTTGTAGACTCTTTAGACCAAGTCGTGGAAGGATAAACTCAAAACGTTCTCTAGGAAGAGCTTTGGTGAAGATGTCTGCTAACTGATATTCAGTCCTCACAAAATATAGTTCCACCACACCGTTCTCCACTTGCTCCCTGATAAAATGATATCGAATGTCGATATGCTTTGCTCTTGAATGTTGAACATTGTTGCATGAGAGAGCAATGGCACTCTTGTTATCACAATACAGAGGGATTTTGTTTAATTCAAAGCCATAGTCAGATAATTAGGATCTCATCCATAGGATTTGAGCACAACAAGATGACATGGCTATGTATTCTGCCTCTGTAGAGGATATGGAAGTACTCATTTGTTTATTTGAAGACCAGCTCACAAGTTTATCACCCAAAAATTGAGCACCTCCTGACTTGCTTCGACGTGTATCTTGACATCCTGCATAGTCAACATCTGCATAGGCTGTTAGTGACATACCGGTGTCCTTCGGGTACCAAAGTCCCATGTTGATGGTTCCTTGGAGATACCGAAAGACCCGTTTAACTGCTTCAAGGTGCTTTTTGGTAGGCTTAGCCTGATATCTAGCACACATGCATACATCGAACAGAATGTCTGGTCTACTGGCAGTAAGGTACATCAGGGACCCAATCATACTACGATATTTAGTCTGGTCAATCATGATCCCTGAGAGGTCCTCATCCATTTTAGTACGCTCCACCATGGGAGTGTCAACAGGGTCACAAGAATCAAATCCAAATTTCTTTAAAATCTCATTAGCATATTTAGATTGATTGATAAAAATGCCTCCGAGACTTTGTGAAATTTTTAATCCCAAGAAAAATGACATTTGTCCCATCATTGACATTTGAAATTTGGAGCCCATCTCCTTAGAAAAACGGTCACATTCATTGGGGTCAGTCGAGGCAAAAATAATAACATCAACATAGATTTGAACTTGAATTAAGTGTTTGCCTGACTTTCTGGTGAACAATGTTAGATCAACTGCTCCTTTGATGAATCCATTAGATAGAAGAAACTTTGATAGCGTATCGTACCATGCCCTTGGAGCTTGCTTCAAACCATAAAGGGCCTTCTTCAAGCGATAGACATAAGTAGGATGCTCTGGATTCACAAAACCTTCAGGTTGGCTGACGTATACAACTTCCTTAAGATCTTCGTTAAGAAAAGCCGTCTTTACATCCATTTGATAGACTACCATGTTCTTACTTGCAGCATTAGCCAGGAAGATTCTGATTGCCTCAATACGTGCAACTGGAGCAAAAGATTCTTCAAAGTCAATACTCTCCTCTTGACGGTATCCTTTTGCAACTAATCAAGCCTTGTTCTTGAACACATCACCAGGCTCATCAAGTTTTACTTTGAAGATCCACTTTAGAGCAATGATCATAGAACAGTCAGGGGCAGGCACTAATTCTTATACATCTAGTCGATCGAACTCATGAATTTCTTCTTGCATGGCATTGAACCAACTGTCTTCATTCATGGCAGTTTTAACGTCTTTTGGTTCGACCTTAGATAGTACGGAATTAAAGAAGCACCATAAGGCATCAGTTGCAAGTTGTTTACGAGTGGATACTGGACGAGAAAGGTTTCCAATGATGTTATCCAATGGATGGTCATGTGTCCATTTTCTAAGGTGTTTGTGTGGTTGTTGTTGAGGAACTGAAGTAGCAGAGTTAGGATCTCCTGATGAAGATGGTTCTGAATTTGGTTTAGGAGCAAATATGTTTTCAAAGGGAGCATCTTCGGGAGTAGCAAAGGGGTTATCTCCATCATAGGTGCCAAAAACAATTCCATGATGTACACTCGATGATTGAGGGTTTGATGATGAGACAGAGTGATCAGCAACAGGGGCTTCTTGACTCAATGACATAGAAACTGAAGGGTTATCTATGTTGACAGGGATAAGAGCAACCTCTGTTGATGGATTTGACAGATCATTAGCAATTAGCTCATAGTGTTCATCAAACATTAGATCAAACAATTTCTTCAAATCATCTTCCGAAGGGGGTACATATGGAGTTGCTGCAGAGGGATTTTGTACAAGAAATGAACTAATGGCACTACTTAAGGAAGGTTGTGATGCGGGTCCAGAACTTGATTGTCCTGGAGCCATTTGCCCAGACAGCTCATCGAACGTGACGTGAATAGTTTTCATGATATCTCGGGTTCTTTTGTTGTAGATTTGGTAACCCTTCTTGTTTGATGCATAACCCACAAAAACTCCAATGTCCGCCTTAGCTCTTAATTTTCCTAAATCTTGATCGTCATTCGTCGGATAGCACAAAGCACCAAACACACGAAGGTAGGAGAGATCAGGTTTTCATTTATGAACAAGTTCGTATGGAGTTTTTGCATGAGAAGTGTGTATGAGGGAACGATTTTGGGTGTAGCAAGCAGTGGCAATGGCTTCAGCCCAAAGAAACATTGGAACCTTTGAATAAATTATCATAGTTCTTGCAGCTTCAACAAGGGTCCGATTTCGTCTTTCAACTACACCATTCTGTTGAGGCATGCGTGGAACACTTCTTTGATGACTGATTCCAATGCTTTCATAGAATTGAAATAGGTCTTTGTTAACAAACTCAGTGCCATTGTCTGTTCGAATAATTCTAACCGTCTTGTTAAGTCGAACCTGAAGCTGCTTGATAAGTTTGATGATGACATCTGGAGTTTCATCATTTGTCCTCAAAAACTTTACCCAAATAAATAGAGAGTAGTCATCAACAATGACTAAAATATATTTCTTCTCATTTATAGTTTGCACTCTCATTGGTCCGTGATGCGTGCCAAACAGTCAAGCTAAATCACTCAAGCCTGCCACTTGTGAATGGCAGACCGTAATCAGCTTAAAACTGCTCAAGCACGAATGCAATGAAGATCTGAGGAGTATAGGATTTCCCCGGGTCGTTATGTCCCAGTGAGCTATGCAATGGATCACCCTACGAATAGTGATCGAGGAATTTGAACGAAAAAGGGATCTGAATTAATTTTAACTACAGAAAAAGCCAACAAATTACAACGGCTTAAATGCAAATTAAAGAAAATTAAAAAGATAAATAATATTAAATAAACGCTATCACTATAATTAAAATGATGTTTGTGTTTTTATGTTTTTATAAAACTGAAATTAAAAACTACGTAGCGTACAAAATAAAAAGTAAAACTTACACAATATAAATCCTAAAAATATGAAAATGGTATTTTTACAATCCTAATGATAAAAGAAAATTTATAGAAAAAGAAAATTATTTTTATAACTAATTATCTAATTAAAAACTATTTTTAACTATTAAATAATAACCTAAAATATAAAAAAATATAAAACAAAGCTAGAAAAATAAAATTTTGACTTAGAAAAATCTAAAATATCAAAAAAGAATTTTCAAAACTAATTATGTATTTTTCTGATTATTTTTGGATTTTCTAGGAATTAAAAACTATTAAAAACTAATTAAATTGCTAAAAATTACAAAATAAACTATGAAAAATCTGGAAAATTACCTTTTTTACTTTTTATATTTATCTAAACCTAAGAAAAATGAAAAATTATTTTTTTGAACCTTTTCTTAATTTTTTGTATTAATTGCTAATTAAAAATGCTTAAAAACTAGTTTAAATTAAGAAAAATAGCAAACAAGCCTAGAAAAATCTGAAAAATTCAAGATAAACTTAAAATAATGTACTGAATCTAGGAAAAATGGAAAAACAGGTGGTTGTGTGTGAGATTATGGAACTGCTATGAAATGAGCTTATGAATAAGCACTTTAATAAGCCAAGTGAACACAAACAAGCACCACACTGGAACAGAAGCTACAATATGCTAAAGTTACTCTAAATGAACTAAAAACAACAATACTTATCTTCTGAATAGCAATCTACACAGATTTGATGATTTTTAACTAAAGTGCTAAAACAGTTTTCTGAGTGCCTACTTTACACCAAAGAATAAGCACTCCAATAAGCTAGAAACCAAAATCCAAATGTGGAGACCTAAACTACACCTGGGTGGCTAACTATAAACCAAATTTCAGACCATGATGAGCTGATTTGACCTCTGTGCAAGATCTGCAAATGCCTGAGAAAACTCAGCTTAAACTGAGTTTTGGTACAGGGCAACTAAGACCTTAAAGACAAGCCTGTTTGGAGCTTAAAGAAAATTTGCAAAATTATACAAAAATGCTAATAAGAAAAGAGACCAGTTGAGCTTTTTAAAGCAACAAGTTTCACTGAAATTAGCTTAGAAATGTGTCCAAGAAAAATCTTTCCATTTTGGCTCAAAACAAATTTTCCATATTTTGACTTTTGAACCAAAACTAAAATGTTGACTTTGTTGAGTTTTGAATCAAATGTGAGGACTGATATTGGTTTATTATGATGAAATGAAGTTAACAAAAGCTTGGTCTATGGATTTTGAACACAAAACAAGAATTTGAATAGCAAAAGTCTCAACAGTTAAACTGTTGAAACAGTTTAAGTGGATATTGACTTTTGAGAGAGTGCAGGCTCAATAATATGACTGATATGAGTCTATTTAGAGTTAACAAACATGAACCAGCAAGAAGTTATCACTGCATATACCTTCAAGACAGGTTAAGTTACAAAACCAAACACACCTTATAGACCACTGATTTGCAAGTTTAATGAGACAAATACTGAATTAACTAAAGCAAACCATCAAACTGACTATAATTACTCTAAATACAACTGAATCAACAAATTTAAACTACTTATGACCTCAAATTCAGATTAAGCAAGGGAACTTTAAAATGACTTACAAAAGTCCATAGCCACTATGGCTTGAAATCTGTGAACCCAAAATCAACTACCTATTCTAAACCAAGAAATAACCAACTATCAACCCAAGACCATGCTCTGCATCACCCATTAACCATAACTGCATCATTCTTGCCCATTTTGACTTTTGTTGACCAAGTACCACTTTTGCTTAAAACTGAAATGTAAGCTTATAGAAAGCTATTAGAAGCTTGTTTAAGCTTATTAGAACTGATAAATGAGCTGTTTGAAGCTTGTATACAAGATTTGGACTTTGAAATTTGAAACAGTGGACATAAACTGAGAATTGTAACAATAAACTGAAATTGATGCTTGAAATGAGTCTTAATACACTTAAACACTTTAAATTGATACAAATTAACAAAAGATTACAAGTTTTATAATATACTAAAGCTTTAAGATAAAAAACGACATTGAAGATAAATTAAAAACTAGTAGACTACTCTCTACTCTTCCTCCTTGCTTCTTTTATAATCCAAACTTATTCTCTCTCATCTCTGATTGTTTCCCATCTGTTTCTCAGTTATTGGATGGCTTTAAATTGATCCTAGCCTATGAATGGATTTTGGCGCCAAATCTTGCATATGACAGTTGGGGGTGAGATGGTGGGCATTAATTGCTTTTGGAGTTTGGTGGAGGTGGGGGGAACAAGGTGAGGTGATAGTGAGGCTGGTAGGTTGGGATGGTTGGGATGGTATGCAGACAGGGGGAGGGAAAACGGGGAAAGAAGATGGCGGGGTTGGTTTGTTTGACCATGATTTGACCAGGGTTGACTGGGTTGACTGGGGTATATTATGAAGGGGTCCAAAATGCTATTGACAGGGGGTCAAATGGCAAAAGGCAGGGGGTCACATGGAGGGACAAGGGTCCAAGGGTCAAAAAGGGTTTATTAATACATAAGGACCCATTTTGCAATTTCTAAAAATTAGGGGACCACTTCTGCCATTTCATCAAAGTTGATCCAAGGGTTAAAAGTGACAAGCTTCAAAAGTACAGGGACCAAACTTGACAATTTCTAATTTCCAGGGGCCATTTCTGCCAAATTTCAAACTTGAAGGACTAAACTTGTAATTTTCTCAAACTTTTTATATTTTTCACCAAAGGACTAAATTTGACAACTTATGATTTTAAAAGGACCTTTGGTGATTTATCTTTTGAAATTATGTGCTCAGGGACTGTTTTTGACAAGTTTTGAAACTTGGGGGACTGAAACTGCCAATTATGCAAACTTTGCTCATTTTTCATCTGATTTTGAACATTTTGCATCTGAATCATATAAAATGCAATTTTGGAATATTTTCAGTATTTTGATGCATTTGTGAGCATTTTTAAACGTTTTGCAGTTCAGATTTGACCAAAAATGATGAGTATTTACACACTCATCAATCCCCCACACTAAACTATTGCTAGTCCCTAGCAATCTTTTGAGAAAAACTTAATGGATTTGAAACTCTTTACCAAAAGCTATTACTTCTGGAGTAGCCAAATGTTTCAGTTCAAGTAAGAACCATGGTACACCGATAACCATGTGATTTTGAGCAAACCACCAGCTTTCAACGGATTTGATTTTGTCTTTACCAGAAGCCGTTTGCTCTGGACTAGCCAACTCTTAGATAAATTATCAATATTATCTTTGGTGAGCTGATTACCAATTATGGTTTTTCCACTGCCTTTACCACAAGCCATAATCTTGCGGGCTAGCCAACTCTTCACTTTTTAGGATATGGTGAGTTGAATACCATAAAATTTTGGGCAAATTGCAAGCCGTAAACGGATTTGATATATCTTTACCAAGAGCCGTTTGCTCCTGGATTAGCCAATCCTTTAGTTTATTAGACAAGGCGGACTGATAACCAATTGAGTAAGTGTAGAACACTTACTCCCAAAAAAAATTTTGGCCAAAAACGGGGGAATTAGGCGGTATAATTATATGATAAAATTCGTGAGAATTCCCCCCCACACTAGAAATGAATATTGCCCTCAATATTCAAAGTACCGGCGGTTATGCCGAAACAAAGAACGTAAAAGGGAAATACTACGGCCATTATTTAGAAAGAAGATTTTTTTTTTTTTTTTTTTTTTTTTTTTTTTTTTGACTTATATACAAAACATGTGGGGCAACCCCCCCCCCCCCCACACTAGGGTGGTAGAAAGTAGAAAGAAGAAGCTAAACTGTCAAGTTTTGTCACACAAGCTAGCCACTTGTGAATGGCTAACCGTAACAAACTTAAGACAGCTCAGAAATATGGGTGACAACCCATATGGCATGCTACTGTTTTTGATTACCGAGTCGCTAGCTTGACTCGATCCCCGCATTCATTGGTTCATGGGGAAAGTTTGTAAGTCCGGGACAACCATGGATGGAATGTCCTCTCCAAAGTAATGCTTCACTCGATGACCATTCACTTTAAAATTGGGACCATCGGGTTGAGATAACTCAATGGTACCATAAGGATAAACCTTAGCGATAGTAAATGGACCAGACCAGCGGGACTTGAGCTTTCCCGAGAAAATCTTCAATCTTGAATTGAAAAGAAGGACTCGATCACCAACGTTGAAAACGCGGTTTTTGATTTTTGAGTCATGAATCTTCTTTGTCTTTTCTTTGTAGATCAAAGAGTTCTCGTAAGCTTGATCACGGAGTTAATTTAATTCATTCATTTGAACTTTCCGATGATCACCAGCTGTCTGAATATCGAAATTAGCATGCTTCAAGGCCCAGTATGCCTTGTGCTCGAGCTCAACCGGTAGATGACATGCCTTCCCGTATACAAGCTTGTATGTAGTGCACCCGATGGGTGTTTTGTAAGCTGTACGGAAGGCCCAGAGTGCGTCATCTAGCTTATCCGACCAAGAGGCACGGTTTTCGCCAACCGTCCTCTCCAAGATTCTCTTAATCCGTCGGTTAGAAACTTCCACTTGCCCACTTGTTTGGGGGTGGTACGCATTAGATAGACGGTGAGTTACACCATACTTTTGCATGACTCTTTCGACCTGGTCATTGCAGAAATGCGTACCACGATCACTAATTATGGCTCGTGGAGTTCCAAACCTAGCAAATAGAGATTTCAAGAATTTCACAACAACTCGGGCATCGTTGGTGGGTAAAGCCTTAGCTTCAACCCATTTTGACAAGTAGTCAACGGCCACGAGTATGTACTTATTACCGCGAGAAGAAGGAAATGGCCCCATAAAGTCAATGCCCCAGATGTCAAAAATCTCACACACTTGAATGGCGTTTTGCGGCATTTCATTCCTTTGTGAGATATTCCCGTGACGTTGACAAGCGTCACAGGTTTTGACGAATTCATGGGCATACTTATAGATCGTGGGCCAATAGAATCCGGAATCAAACACCTTCTTGGCGGTGTAGTTGGGGCTATGATGTCCCCCAGTAGGTCCAGAATGGCAAGCTTTGAGAATGTCAATAGCTTCCTGACCATATACACATCGCCGGATGACTTGATCCGCACAAATTTTAAACAAGTAGGGGTCGTCCCAGAAATAATGTTTCACATCTTTAAAGAATTTATTTTTCTGTTGGGACGACATCCCTTTCACCACAAAGTTACCCGCATGGTAATTTGCAAAGTCAGCAAACCATGGGGTAGAAGAGTCTCCACGAAAAGAAACTACATTGAGTGTTTCGAGAGGAAATGTTTCATTTATTTCCTTTTTCTCGAACACATTTTGGTGAGGGTTCTCTAATCGGGACAGATGATCAGCAGCCAGGTTCTCAGCTCCTTTTTTATCACGAATAATGATATCAAATTCTTGTAGGAGGAGAACCCAACGGAGCAATCTCGGCTTTGCATCTTGTTTTGCAAAGAGATATTTGAGGGCCGAGTGATCCGTATATACCACGCATTTGGTCAAGATGAGGTATGGCCGAAACTTCTCAAACGCATACACCACAGCTAATAATTCTTTTTCTGTAGTGGTGTAATGGGTCTGAGCTTCAGTCATAGTTTTGCTTGCGTAGTGGATCGGCTGAAAATGCTTGGTTTTGCGTTGCCCCAAGACTGCACCGATTGCAAAATCACTTGCATCGCACATGAGCTCAAAGGGTAAGTCCCAGTCGGGGGCAACTAGAATGGGTGCTTCCGTAAGCTTTTTCTTTAGTGTTTCAAAAGCTTCGATGCACTCAGGAGAAAAGATAAAAGGAGCATCTTTTTCGAGAAGATGGGTCATAGGCCGAGCGATTTTAGAAAAATCTTGAATGAATCTACGATAAAACCCGGCATGACCTAGAAAACTCCTAATACCTTTGACGGTAGTAGGATGAGGTAATTTAGCAATAACATCAACTTTTGCTCTATCTACCTCAATCCCATTCTTGGAAATCTTATGGCCAAGGACTATGCCTTCTTTGACCATAAAGTGGCTCTTCTCCCAATTTAGACATAGATTGGTGTCTTCACACCTTTTTAACATTTTGTCTAAATGGGAGAGACATGTCTGAAATGAGTCCCCAATGACCGAGAAGTCATCCATAAACACCTCCATAGTTTCCCCGATCATGTCGTGGAAAATTGCCATCATACATCGTTGGAACGTGCCAGGAGCATTACATAAGCCAAAAGGCATACGTCTATAGGCAAACGTCCCGTATGGGCAGGTGAATGTGGTTTTTTCTTGATCCAACGGATCAATGGGGATCTGAAAGTAACCCGAGAAACCATCAAGGAAACAATAGTACTCGTTCCCTGCTAATCTCTCAAGCATCTGGTCCATGAAGGGTAGAGGAAAATGGTCTTTACGGGTAGCTTCGTTTAACTTGCGATAGTCAATACACACACGCCATCCCGTAACCAATCGAGTTGGAATTAACTCGTTTTCTTCATTTGTGACAACAATTATGCCACCCTTTTTTGGAACACAATGAATTGGGCTAACCCAAGGACTATCAGAGATCGGGTAAATTAAACCGGCATCAAGAAGTTTGAGAACCTCTTGTTTGATAACCTCGTGAATTTTAGGATTCACCCTTCTCTGATGTTGGACTGCTGGCTTGAAGTCATCCTCCATTAAGATTTTGTGAGTACAAAACTCAGGGTTGATACCCTTAATATCGGAGAGTTTCCAAGTAATTGCTTGCTTGTGAGACTTCAAGACCTTTATGAGAGCAGTTTTCTCCTCCTCAGTCAAGTCTTTAGCAATTATGACGGGTAATTTATCATCACCCTCCAGGAATGCATACTCGAGATGAGGAGGTAGGTCCTTAAGTTCAACCTCGGGAAATTCATCAGTAGAAGTTTGTACTGATTTGATTTCCTCAATTGTAATTTCTTTCGGAGGGAGTGAAGGTAATGGATCTTCATTAAGCAATTGCTCAAGATAAAGGATATCCCCCTCCGAATCATAAACACCATCAATTCCAGGCGGAATTGATTCATCAGTAGAAAGAAATTCATCGATCTCTTCCAGAAGGAAGTCACCTCCCTCAAACGGAGTGAGAGAGGGGGAAGAGTCGGCAATGATAGGTTGAGAAGATGTGGTGGAATCCCCTCCCACAGAATTATGAAGATAACCAAGAAATTCTTGAGAGTACTCCTCTGAAGCAATGTCAATTAAATCGACTCGATTAACTGATTCAGTATCATAATTTGAGGAATACCTCGAAGTCTGATCGAGGTTAAAGGTAACAGCTTCATTACCCACACGTAAAGTGATTTCTTACTCGAATACATCAATAAGAGCACGGCCCGTTCTCAGGAATCCTCGTCCAACAATAAGAGGAACCCGATGATCGGTATCGAAATCAACAACCACGAAGTCAGCTGGAAAATGGAACTTTCCTACTTTCACAAATACATCCTCGGCGATGCCAAGAGGACGCGAGATAGAACGATCCGCAAGCTCAAGAGTCATGCAGGTAGGAATAAGTTCCGGAAGAGAAAGTTTCTTCCACACTGAATACGGCATCAGATTGATGCTTGCACCAAGATCGGCAAGAGCAAAGCATTCAATCATCCCAGGAAAAACACAAGGAAGAAGAAATTTTCCGGGATCTTCTAGCTTCTCGGGAAGCTTCTTTAACAAGACTGCTGAGCAATTCTCGTTCAAAGGAGTCTTAGCCATTTCAAAAAGCTTTTCCTTGTTGCTCAACATGTGTTTCAGAGTAGATGCAAACTTGGGCATTAACATGATGGCATCCGCGAAGCTTATGTCAAAATGAAGCTCTTGGAAAATTTGAAAGAATTTTTCCATTTGATGACTAGCTTTCTCGCGGAGCTTTTGCTCATGTAAACGTGAGGGGTAAGGAATAGAAGATTTGGATTTCTGATTCTCAACAGGAGCTACAGGAGGTTCAAAAACAACTCCTTGATTTGACTTGGGTTTCTGGACAACTTGAGGTTGGACTACCGAAGGTGGGACGTGTGCGGTACTTCGTGGGTTTGAATAATGCACCTTGTCCGTTGTTTCCTTGGTAACTTGACTTATTGCCACAGGTGGAGGAGGCATTGGAGTCGTAGGTCCATTGTGTGTCGGAGGTTCACTTTCCACTACCTTTGGGGGAGAAGAAGAAGAAGAGGTAGTAGGAATAGCGGGTCCAGCATATGAAGCACCACTTCTGGTTGTGATCGCCTTTGCATCGCCCCTCGGATTAGCGATCGTGTTGCTAGGTAGAGTACCTAAGCCCGAGGGTCGATCATTTAAAGACTTCTTAATGTCAGAAATCTGGCTTACCAACAACCGATTCATTTCCTCTTTGGATTTCATGAATTGTTTCAACAACTCATCAGATGATGGTCCAGTTGGAACAATGGCTTGAGTTTGCACAGGAAAATTCTGGCCTCTATTGTTAGGATTAGGGCCTTGATTTTGAAAATTCCCTTGATTATTGCCATGAAAATACCCTTGGTTGAAATTTCCCTGACCTGGGTTTCTATTGAAATTTCCTTGATGTTGGAAATTTTGATTCTGATTTTGAAAACCGTTGTTTTGACTGAAATTACCTTGGTTTTGGAAACCTTGGTTTTGTCTATTCTGATTCTGATTATGGTTTTGATTGAAACCAGGAGGTCCAGGGTAGTGGTTAGGACGGTGGTTCGGGTCTACAGGAGCACGATATTGGTTGCCTCCTTGATTAGAAATCCCGCCCACAGCATTAGCTTCAAAAGGGTTACCATCGGTGGCCATACAGTTATAATAAGCATGGGGGCCACCACAGGTAACACAGACTTCCACTTTCTTAACTTCAGCAGGAGGTGAAGTTTGTGGAAAAGAGACTTTCTTTTGGTTGGAGAGAACCAAAGCTTGAATAGCTTCTGTGAGTTTATCAATCTTAGCATCGGTGCTAGATTGACTCACGGGCGATGAAGAAGAAGGTCCAACACTGACTTGGGAAACAACAAGCTTGCTTCGTGCAGTGCGGACTTTAGACTTGTTTTCAATGATCGCTAAAGCTTCTTTGACAGTTTTGCTTAGGAAATTTCCTCCCGCGGAGGAATTGAGAGAATCTTGATCAAATTGACTCACTCCATTGTAGAAAGTATCGAGTTGCATCAACTCGAAGAAACCGTGGTGAGGACATTTGCGAAGCAATTCCTTGAAACGATCCCACGATTCACTGAAGGGTTCATCAAACTTCTGAGTGAACTTGATGATTTCATTTTTTAGACTCGTGGTTTTGGATGGTGGATAGAATTCATTCACAAATTTCTTCACCAGATCTTCCCATGTTTCAATAGACTGAGGGGGTTGTTTTTCAAGCCAAATCCGGGCTTGCCCCTCAAGAGAAAATGAGAATAGAAGAAGCTTAACAGCATCAGTAGGGACATTCTTATACTTGATGGTAGATGCGATCTTGTTAAACCATCGAATATGAGCATGAGGATCATCCCGCTCAAAACCGTAGAATTGATTAGAGGTTACAAGATTCAGTAACCCGGTTTTGAGTTCAAAATTTTCAGCCACGATGGCTGGTACAACGATAGCATCTCCATACCCGTCGATGGGTGCCTGGAGAAGCTCATACATAGGGCGTTCTTCCGCCATGATAACGGAAGTAGTGTGAGCAGTCCGGATCTCAGATCCGACTGATGGAGCAGAAAGTCTACGGACACGCCTTCTTGGAATCTTGACAAGCTCACGAAATGGGCTCACAGATCTAGAAGAGCGAGTGCGCATACACTAGAGTTAACTCTTAGGAAACTCAGAGCTAAGGAGAGAAATGGGAATTATGAAAATCTTTCAGATGAGAATGAGAATTATGAAGACGTTTTATAAAAATCGGGTGAGAAGAATCTTTATGGGTTTTCTGGTTCTGAAACGTAGATATCACAACAAAATCAATTAACACAAAATCGAGGCAAAACAACAGTGAACTTAACCAATAATCACAATATGAATGGCTTCTTTGAAAAAGGTACACCAATCACAAGGACACAAAGGCAAGTTTTAAATCTTTAGTTCGGGAACTTATTATGGTCGCACCCCCAGTTAGGTAGTGCACTGCCTTGGTTTGCGGTGGTAATCTTTTAAGTTGTTATTATTAAAGAAAACGACGAATCTTTTTGTATTTTTATTTTATATTTGATACATATATAGAAACAAAAGGAAAATATTTTTGTGTTTTATACGTTTTTAGCTGTTTTTGGGTTTTTGGATTTTTTATAAGAAAATATGGATATATATATAGATAGATATGGATGATATAAACAAATGAGTGATTATTCAAACAACTAATCTGCTAAACGGAAGATAGATCAGCACAGCTCTCCGGCAGCGGCGCCAAAAATTTGATGCGTGCCAAACAGTCAAGCTAAATCACTCAAGCCTGCCACTTGTGAATGGCAGACCGTAATCAGCTTAAAACTGCTCAAGCACGAATGCAATGAAGATCTAAGGAGTATAGGATTTCCCCGGGTCGTTATGTCCCAGCGAGCTATGCAATGGATCACCCTACGAATAGTGATCGAGGAATTTGAACGAAAAAGGGATCTGAATTAATTTTAACTACAGAAAAAGCCAACAAATTACAACGGCTTAAATGCAAATTAAAGAAAATTAAAAAGATAAATAATATTAAATAAACGCTATCACTATAATTAAAATGATGTTTGTGTTTTTATGTTTTTATAAAACTGAAATTAAAAACTACGTAGCGTACAAAATAAAAAGTAAAACTTACACAATATAAATCCTAAAAATATGAAAATGGTATTTTTACAATCCTAATGATAAAAGAAAATTTATAGAAAAAGAAAATTATTTTTATAATTAATTATCTAATTAAAAACTATTTTTAACTATTAAATAATAACCTAAAATATAAGAAAATATAAAACAAAGCTAGAAAAATAAAATTTTGACTTAGAAAAATCTAAAATATCAAAACAGAATTTTTAAAACAAATTATGTATTTTTCTGATTATTTTTGGATTTTCTAGGAATTAAAAACTATTAAAAACTAATTAAATTGCTAAAAATTACAAAATAAACTATGAAAAATCTGGAAAATTACTTTTTTTA